>VYXC01000142.1:293511-306882 GCA_013397175.1 Platysteira castanea
TCCCTGCTGACCCTGCCCGCTGTTCCCATGCTCCCAGGGGTGACCAGCCGCTGGCACACCAAGAAGCTGCCCAGGAAGACACACAAGGGCCTGCGGAAGGTGGCCTGCATTGGGGCCTGGCACCCGGCCCGCGTGGGCTACTCCATCGCCCGGGCTGGCCAGAAGGGCTACCACCACCGCACCGAGATCAACAAGAAGGTACAGCCCAGGGGGGCTCCCTCAGGCCTCCTATCCCATCACCATCCTCCTGCCCACGGCGCCCTCAGCTGCTCTTATCCTCCCAGATATTTCTGTAGACATCTCCATGTCTTTCCTGGTGCTTTTCTGCTGCTCGAGGGCACACCTTGGTGAAAACCATGTGGTTCTGTGGGGGATTCAGTCACCCTGTGAAGCTCCTCAGCAAGGGGCAGGAGAGTCTCCATCTCTGCTGCCTGTCTGTTCCCAGATTTACCGCATTGGCCGTGGGATCCATGTGGAGGATGGCAAAGTGGTGAGGAACAACGCCTCGACGCACTACGATATCACGGAGAAGACCATCACGCCTCTGGTAAGGGCTGAGGGGTGATGGGGCTGTGACTCTCCCGAGTCTCCCAGCCAGCTCTCCTGCCCAGCAACCCCTCTGATCTCCCCACAGGGTGGTTTCCCTCACTACGGGGAGGTCAACAACGATTTCCTCATGCTGAAGGGCTGCGTGGTGGGCACCAGGAAGCGTGTGCTCACCCTCCGGAAGGTGAGAGCAGCAGATTGGGATGAGCAGCAGCTCCCCAGGGACACATTCCTCACGTGGAGAACCCTCGAAATGCTGGGCAGGGACTCTGGGAGGGTCCTTGGTGCTGTGTCACACATGGCTGTGGTGCTGAGGCCATTGGCAGGTGGAGGGTTTGTGGAGTGGGCAGGTGCATGGAGCCTCTCTGGAGAGCTTCAGAGCTCAGAGGGCTGTAGTTCATTTCAGAAATGAAACCTTTGATTGTTACAGAAGGGGTGGTTGGGCACTGGAACGGGCTGCCCAGGGAGGTGGTGGAGTCACTGGTATTTAAGGACAGACTGGATGTGGTGCTCAGTGCCATGGTCTGGTTGACAAGGTGGTGTTAGATCATAGGTTGGACTTGGTGATCTCAGAGGTCTTTTCCAGCCTAGTTGATTCTGTGATTCTGTGAAATGCTGAGTGAAGAGCAGCTCTGCAAGCTCTCCACCACCTGAGCACCAGGGTGTTGCTCTGAGAACACAGATTTTTGAGGAGATATTTGTTTAGAGGATATTCCAACCCTGCTTCCATGAGAACAGCTGTCCTGATTTTCTGTAACAATTATCCTGATGTGTTGTGACTGTTCTTTCCCAGTCTCTCCTGGTGCACACGAGTCGCCGGGCCCATGAAGCCATCGAGCTCAAATTCATTGACACCACTTCCAAATTCGGCCACGGCCGGTTCCAGACAGCTCAGGAAAAGAGAGCTTTCATGGTGAGTTCCTCAGGCTGCCTCCAGCTCATACTGGGGCTAAAGCAACCGACTGACTCCAACCAAGCCTCTTCCAGGTGTCCATGGGCAGGGAGGTGGAACTGGATGAGTTTTATGTCCCTTCCAACACAAACCATTCCAGGATTCTATGATTCCACGATTCGTGATCCGTTTCTCAATACAACAACAGCCAAATGAATGTTTGAGACTCTCTTGCCTAAAGACAGCCACGAGTTCAGCTCACACAGCAGAAATGATGCTAAGAACAGGATGGTTGTGTGAGTGATCCAAGACAACTCAACCAGCAAATAATAGACCATATGGGCAACCAGTTCCCATTTACCATGGGAAGTTTTAAACAAGCAGTTAACTTGGCAGGCACTGTCTTGGCCATATGGTCCCTTTCACTTGGAATTGTGCACCGCTTTGATTTGTTTAGAATGATTTATAGCTTTAATATTTTTAGAGGAAAAAGGTTTGGGTCAAATTCAGATGAAAATGTGTGATGCTTTTGTCAGAAGCTTTCAAGAAGGCCAAGCAGTGTATTTTTCTTAAATCCAGGGCGAAATAAAGAAAATTAAATAATCCAAACATAGCAGTTTCCTGAATAGTTTTGCAGCCTTCACCAGGCTGGTGCAAATCTGAGTCTGAAGTGGAGGAAACACTGAGTAAACCAGGAGAGACAGAAGAAGAAGGGAAAGAAACAACTGCCTGGATCCCACGCAGATGTAAACTGGGTCTGGATCTGGCCTGTCAGCCAGAAATGCCATGTGAAGCTGGCTAAGCCTCCTTAGTGCTGCCCAGAGGGATTGGTTAGGCACTGCCTTTGCAGAGCTCTTTAGAGGTTAAGCTGATTTCCTTCAGCTCAGTGTCAGGAGCCTGTTGTGTCACTGCCAGCCCTGAGCTGCTGTGACGAGGAGCTCGGTGACAGGAGGAGGTTTGACCTGGGTGCAGCTCTTTTCTTTGCAATTTCCCCCCACGGATTCTGTGGTAAAAGATCACATTTGTCTGGAAGTTGAGGGACGTAAGTAATTCCTGCCATCTGCTCCCATAGGGCTGATTTGCTGTGGGATAACCCCATTTTTCAGCTGCTGGCCAGAGCTGCCTTTCTGGTCCCCACTGCCCAGACACAGCCGTGCAGGCCAGGTCTGTGCCCCTAACACCGAATTCTCCTCTCTGCTCTCTTCCAGGGCCCTCAAAAGAAACACTTGGTGAAGGAGAAGCCAGGTGTGCAGGAAGAGCTCTAAGGATGGAGATCCAAGGCTGCTTGACGGGGCACTTCCAATAAAGAAGCTCCAAGCCATGCCTGCTCCCTCTCTTCCTTCTGGAGAGGTGTTTTGCCTGTTTTCAGGCTCCTCAGCAGGTGGGGGTGGGAAAAATAGCATTTGGGACTGGCCCACATGGACAGGGACTAACTGGGACAGCCAACTGCCTGCTCTGTCCTCTTGATCCTCCCTTTCCTTTGCCCAGTGAATTTTTCCCACTCACTAAACCACCACGAAGACTCCCCTTCCTCACTTACAGCAGAGAGCAGAGCACTTCTGCACCAGTTTCCACTGGGAATATTGGGAATACAGGGCCTCCCCATGACCTGCCTTTACCCAGGCTTGCTGACTGTCTTTCCCCTCACTGCCACACGCATGCCCAGGCACTGCTTTTGCCAAGCTGAAGGTACAACCTGGGGGCTTCTCCCTGCTCAAAGCCCCTGATCCCGGCTGGAATCCTCAGCAGAGGTGGCAATTTGTGTACAACAAGAGGGCTGCTAGGCAGGGCTGGGCAGCAATGGATTTATTCAGTTGGGACTTCTTTCCCACCCATGCTTTCCTTGCAGCCCAGCTGCCTGTGGGGAAGGGGGGATGCCCCGGAGCTGCGAATTTTGGATCAGCAGTGATCCCAACTCCTTTAGTGCAGAACTGGTCCAGGTGTCCTGCACCGTCTTTGGGAACCAGACAGTGGGAAGCCCAGCCCTCCACTGTCCGGAGCTGCCTGCTTGACCAGGAGTCCTGGGAATGTGGCCATGAAATTCCTGGGTCTCCAGCAGCCTGGTTGTGCCCTGAACATGTGCTTGCAGGATTTGAGGAGGCTCATCTGCAGAAGCAGAGGATGAGGATGAATCCAGGCACAGCCCTGGGTGCAGTCAGTGACCAGGCCCTGGCTGTCCCTGTGTCCCAGCGGGGTCCCTGAGCTCCGGGCAGGGTCCCTGAGCTCCAGGCAGTGTCCCTGCCCCTGGGGTTGTGCTTCAGAGCCTCCTGTCCCCCTTGGCTGGCAGGTCCCGGGGCAGTCCCGTGGTGAGTGGCCAAGGATCCAGGCCAGAGCGCATGATGGGAATGATGAGATCGTCCATGTTTGGCATCACCAAAATTTTCTGAAAAGAGGAATCCAGAATAACAAATCAGTGGGTTGGAACAACATGGGGACACTGCCTGGAGGTGGCTTGGCAGGAGCCAGGCTCGGGTCAGAGACCAAGGCTGTGAACTGGAGGTCCTGGGCTCCCACTCCCACAGCAGCAGCCCCAGGGGGTCCCAGCCCTGGCTATCAGGGTGGGGACAAGCAGGAACAGTTTATCTTTGCCCTGCTCGCCTCTATGGCTTCAGGGGTGGTCACAGCAGGGCAGGGACCAGCCCTTTGAAGCCATCCAAATGGGTGGCTTTTGGGAGGCCCTAAATACCTGTGGGGACATTTCTGCTCTTTGAGCAGAGGTGAGAGGCTGAAAACAAACCCTTGGGAGGGTAAATCTCCCAAACATGCCCAAACCAGAGCAGATGAGTGGATTCAGCCCTCCTCGGGGGTATCTGCCCGGGACTGCCTGACCCCCAAACCCTCTCTGCTTGGGGCAGGCCTACAAATGGTGGAAGGAAATCACTTTTCCTCAGCCCTGGAGTTGTTATTTGGGTTCTGTGTCTTCACTGTTCCAAGCTGGCCAGACCAGACCAGGTGTTAGCTTTTTGCAGAAACAGCTGGCCCAAACTGAGGCTGACTCTCCTTGATGGCAGCAATGCCCAAGCCTCAGCAGGGTTTGCTGAGCCCCTGAACAGCCCAGGCACCTGAAATTCATGCTTCAGCTTCTTCTCGATCCACTCGGTGACATGCAGGAATGTCACCTCCCGCTCACCCAGCTTCGGGCGCACCTTCAGCTCCAGCTGCGGTGGCACTCGGAAGCTGTACCTGTGAGAGGAAAGGAAAGAGGCAGAAAGCATCACCTCCCAAAGATGTGGCTCAGCCCAGGTGGACCCACTGCTGGGTTTTAGGGAGGAGGTCACAGCTCAGGGTCCCCAGATCCTGTGTTGGCCTGGGTGGAGACTCAGAGAAATGAGCCTGAGGTCTGTGAGCCCCTTTGGGGAGCAGCCCTGGGTTGTTGGTGCCCCAGATGAGCCCAAAGCCCTGGAGCTGGCTCCTTGCAGGGAGCAAGGGGAGCTGGAAGGAGGATGTGCCTGTGGGGGGAAGGAGAGCTGGTACCAGACGCGGTCGGTCGGTGGCGGGGGGACGTTCACAGCCAGGGTTCCTGCCAGCTCTTGCACCTCCACCGTCAGCAGCAGTGGTGTGTTGGAAACCTCCTCCATCTTTTTCTTGATGAACTCGTTCTCCGTGGCCTTCTGGAAGTACTTGGACTTGGCGATCTTATCCACGAAGCGCAGGATCTTCCGGCTCGTGCTGTTGCCGCTGACGTGGCTAAAGCAAGACAGGCCCCAGCTCAGCCCTGCTGGGTTTTGGGATCCCCCAGCCCTCTGCCACAGCACCCAACAGGTACAGAATCCCCTCTGAAAGCTGCCACGATGTGCTGTGTGTGCCCTGCTGGGGACACGGTCCCCAAGCTCCCATGCTGATGTGGCACCGTGCATCTCCCAGCACCTCCCTCCGCCCCCCATGGCACAGACCCCTGGACCCCCTCACCCCTCGGTGCCAGGGAGGGGGAGCCTCTCCCCTGGGGCTCCCACGGGCTCTGCAGTGGTGACATCTTCCTCGTCGGAGGAGCCGGCGCTGGACGACTCCGCATCGCTGTCTGCCAGCAGGATAAGCCGTGGCCTGGCCCTGCGAGCCAAGAGATCACGGGGTGCTCTGGGGACAGCAGCCTCACCTCACTCAGGCACAAGGAGCAGGATGAGCCCATCCAGGGACGGATTCCTTACCCCTCTCCGCCTGCCTCTGTGGGGCCACTCTCTTCTGCAGAGCTCTCCTTCCCCAGCTTGCTGAGGTTCATCTTTGTCTCCAGCGTCATCTGCAACGAGCCGCTGTAGGTGACCTCCATGTCCACCCAGAGTCCTGCCAGGGAGAGGGACAGGGCGAGATCAGGTCAGCACCACAGGGGTCAGAGCTGCTTGTGCGCCACCAAAACCTCCCACCTTCGGGGACCAGGCTGGCAGCTCAGCAAAGCCATCCTGGAGCCAGCCTTGGGGTCCCTGTCCCCTGTGGGGCTCTTACCTCGCTCATTGATGGTGGGGTTGGAGGCGCTGAGCACTGAGGGGATGGATGTGCCCATGTCCAGCTCTGTCAGCGTCAGCTCGTTCATGAAATACGGGAGCTGATGAAGGGAATGGGGGATGGTCACCACAGCCTGGCACTCGCCATGGGGTCTTGGAAACAGGGCACCCCCGAGTGATCTGATGCTCCTGCCTCTCACCTTGATCTTGCTCAGCTTCTTCTGGATCTTGTTGGACACCTGCTCTGCCCAGTACTGCTCCCGCAGGAAGTCCCAGAAGATGCGCCCCACCAGCGCGTTCATCCAGGCCATGCTCGCCGTGTCCTCGCCGAGCTGCGGGGGGACAGCAGCCACCAGCCCCTGCAGCGGGGTGGCCCCGTGAGCAGTGGGACGTGCTGTCCTGGCACTCCCGTGTCCCAGGGCTTGGCTGCTCAGGCAAACCACAGACTGGAAGTGGCTCCGTGCAGGGTCCATCAGCCTCTGCTTATCGCTTAGAGGTCCCACTCCCAGTGCTGGGTTTGCCCCACTCACCTTTGTGGGCGTGGGGCTGCCCAGAGCTCCGTGAGAGGGGCTTCGGTCTGGGCTGGGTGCCCCCTGTGCTGGCACGAATCGGGCCATGTAGGTGCTGTAATCCAGGTAAATCTCCTCAACACTTCCCGACAGATCCTTGGCTGAATCCGTGGATGGGATGTCCTCGGCACTGCCCCCGCTGCTGCTGCCGCTGCTCTGCGGAGCTGATCCCATGCCTGGGGACATGGAATCACAGAATCATTTAGCTTGAAAAACCCCTCTAATGTCATCAATCCAATCATTCCCCAGCACTGCCCAGGCCAGCACTGACCCATGTCCCCAAGTGCCACATCCACCTGGCTTTGACTCCCTCCAGGGATGGGGACTCCACCCCTGCCCTGGGCAGCTGTGCCAGGGCTGCACAGCCCTTTCAGTGAAAGAATTTTTCCTAATATCCAATCTATTGGGTCAGGACAGCATCAGGGGTGACATGACACCTGTCCCTGATGCCAGCGACCTGCCACCCACCCTGTGCTGATGAGGTGAACCCTCTTGGTTACACTTCAGGCTCCTCCATGTCCCTCCGTGCTCATTGCTGCCCACCAAGGGATTATGTTCTGGGATCAGTCCCAGTGCAGACCAGAGGCCATGGTGGCTGCTCCTTACCTGCCCTGGTGTCACTGTGGCTGCTGGGTGTCCCACGGGAGGCTTGCACGAGGTGCTGGTACCACTCCTCCTTCTCCCGCCCTGTCCGCCCAAACAGGTACAGGCACCTCTCCCTGCAGTCACCAGGGATGTCCTGCCCAGCCACTGCCACCTTCCGTGTCCCCTCATCCCCCTGCAGCTCCGTGTCGTGCTCCTCGCTGCTCCTGCCCTCTCCCTCCTCCAGCTCGGGGAGGAGCACACAGATAGGATATTTCTTGTTCCACGTCCGCTTTCGGGCCAGGCTGGGGGGGCACAGGAAGACCTGCAGCACCGACAGCGGGGTGAGGCCGGGCCAGGCGTGGCGGGTCCCCGGGGGAGGGTCCTGGGCACCTCCAGGCTCACCTTGGCGTCGGTCAGGTTGTAGCAGCGGTGGCTGACGAAGACGGCGTCCAGGATCTCCTCCTCGAAAGTGGCTCGGCGCGGGATGTTGCTCTTGGGGTAGGACAGCTTGAGGGTGGACCCGTCCAGCACGGCAAGCACCGAGTGCGTGAGCGAGGGGTGGAAAAGCTCGGGGTCGTACGCGTGCAGCTGGTTCATCCAGCCCTGGAAAAGGGGGAAGAGGGAGCCGGCTGCTTCCTGCTCACCACGGGCACCTCCAACCCTGGGATCCCCTTCAGCCCCTCATCCCGGACCGCCCCTCTCCTACCTGGAGGTGGGGGGTGTCCCGCGGCTCCCCCGGGAGCAGCTTGGGGCGCGGGCGGCCCCACGGTCCCCGAGCGGCCGGGGGGGCCCTGGGCACGAGGAGGAGGATGGCGAGGAAGCCCAGCAGCAGCCCGCAGAGCAGCCCCACGCAGAGCCCGGCGGCGTAGGGCGGCAGGGGCAGCACCAGGTAGCCGTAGGCGAGCAGGGCGATGGAGGCGAGCGCTTTGCCCGGCACGGTGCCCCCGGACCGCGCCGGCGGCGGCTCCTCGGGCGGTGGGAGCGGCGGCTCGGCGTCTCTCTGTGCCACCTCCACCACCTGGATCACGTCCCCGTAGGAGCAGATCTCGTAGCGGCAGTTCAGGGTGGGCTCCCAGGGCGTCCAGTCCCGCACCCGGCGGCCCCCGGCCCCGCGGCTGCTCCCGGGGCTGCCCCCCGGCTCCTTGGCCCGGGCCGTGGGGCTGCTGTCCTCGGCCATCAGGCGGCTGAGGCGGCTGAGGGGCTCCTGCACGGCCTCCGACAGCCGCCGCCTCGTGTCCTCCAGCCTGGCGTCGCGCAGCCGGAGCAGGGCGGCTCGGCTCTCCGACGGGGACACGCTGGGCGACGGTGGAGCCGTGCGCGACTTGGCCGGGCTCAGCCGGGGCTGGGGAGCCCGCGGGAGGTCGGCCAGGAGCATCCCCCCGGGCTGGGGCGAGGGGGGACGCTTCGTGTCCCCGTCCGCGGTGGGAAGGAGCCCGCAGCCATCCCGGCCGCCGGTGTCCTCCCTGGTGCCGCCGGGATGGGGTGTTGGTCCCTCGGTGTCCCCACGCCGAGGTGAGCCCGGGGACGGAGCCAGGGCTGGGGAGGCGTCTGCTGCCACCGCAGCCTGGTCTGCCATGGCTCGCATCGCCGACGGCCCTGCCGAGGGACAGGGAAGCAGCTGTCAGAGCTGGAAGAGCTCGGGGTCACCTCAGGGCACAGAACATCCCTGCCCTGGTCCTGCCAACCCCATCGGTATCGCCCGGGGGCGTCTCCCGGAACCCATCGCTCCGGGCTGGGCGCCTTCCAGCCTATTTGAGGATGCGCTTGGGGCACAGAGCTTGTGGCTCTCCCTGTGCTTCCCGACAGGGATGGGATGCAGAAGGGCCCGTGGTGAGATGAGCTCAATGGCTGCGTGTGGGAAACCGCTTGTCTAACGAGGATAAACCTCAGCCAGGCAATTAGCAACGGGGCTGCCGAGAGCCCGGAGCCGCCAGCCGGGGCTGCAGCCAAACCAGGGGGATTTTCTGCACCAGGATGTTCCACTGGTCCCAGTGCGAGTGCTGGGGCTGCGAGGAGGGATGCCAGGCCAGCGGGCAGGACTCCTTGACTCCTCTAAATGTTCATGGTTTGGCCCCTGCTTCAAGCACTGCATGCTTCCAAAATGGTTTATGAATCCAGCCCAAGCTGCAGCCCCAGTGCAGTGTGGGAATACTCTGTAAGCACGGTCAGCAATCTCTGGCTTTACTGGGGGGACACAAAATCTAACACAAAGTTTCCATTGTCCTGAGGGGGTCCCTGGCCTCAACAAAATGCTGTCCTCTCCCCATCAGCCACCACCATCCCTTATGGCAGCACTCCTGCCAAAGCCAGGGGCTGACCTGCTCTGAGCCATGCCCTGTCCGTGATTTTGAGAGGGAGAAGGGATCTGCAGGAAGGGCTCTGCAGGGCCACCGTGACGCTGAGCCAGCTCCCAGCGGGTCCATGGAGTGTTCAGCCCCCCCTGCCCTCTTCCCCTCGCAGCATCCCTACAGCAGGAGCAGGAATGCATCCCAGGGACCCTGGGGCTGCCTCACACTCGCACCGCACCGCCCTGGATCTTCAAAGCTCCTCAGTGCCAGGAATTAATTACAGGCTGTGCCGCAGCTGCCTCCAGCCCCCTTTATATAATCTCAGCTCTTGCTTTGCTTCTCCTTTACAGGAGCCACTTGTTAACCCCAAATCATCCATGGGTGATTGTCCTGGTGGTCCCAGCTCCCTGCAGAGAGCCTGGCTGGTGCCGTCCAGCCCGTGGGCAGGGCTGCAGCACTGCTGGCATCACCAGCACCTGGCAAGGCACCAAAACAGCCAAACGAGGAGTGAGCAGAGGGAAATGAGCAATGGAGCTGGGCCTGAGAGGGGACCTGCTGTAGGGGAAGGTGTCCCTGTCCACTACAGGGGTGGTCTTTAAGGTCCTTTCCAACCCAAAGCATTCCATGATTCTGTGATTCCACGGGATCCCTCCCCTGAAGCCGCAGGGCCCTGTCCACCTTCCACCCCAGCACTGCAGCCCGGACACCCCCTGCCCCTCATCATGCAGGATTCTCAGTGGCCCCACACCACAGCCACTCTCAGTATCCCCGATACTGCCCATCACCCCTGGCTGTACCTACCAGAACACTCCTGGGCTGGTCCTTGGAGGGTCCTGCCCGGCCACTGCTCCGTGTCCCTGCCAGGTCAGGGGGACCGTGTCTCCCCAGCGCTGGGCTCAGTGCTGCCCGTGTTCCACTCCGCCGTGCCCGGCTCTCCGTTCCCACCGCTCCCGTACTCGTGGGTTTTAAAAGCTAAAAAAAAGAAGGAAAAAAAAAAGAAGTCTGTTTCCTGAGAGACCATTAGCACGGTGGAAGACGGGGATAATAATAGCCTGGGCTTGTATGGGAGTTCTCCTCTGGCAAGGATGGTGAGTACAGCAGAGGCTACGCTGCTGCTGCTGCTGCTGCTGCAGCCACCTCTGGGAAGGTGGGGGGCAGCAGGAGAGACCCCACTGGGCGCCCTGACCGGACCATCAGCTCCCCGAGAGGGAGGTGCAGCCCTGGGGGAGGCTTTGCTGCTGCCTCAGGCTTCAGAGAGCCAACACTGAGTGTGGAGGTGGCCCAGCACTAACCCAGCTCCCAGCTCAGAGCTGGTCCCCAGCCTGTGGCCCTGCAGGATTGGGGAAATCTTTTTGCTCTTTACAGGATAAATTGGATATGAAGGTCCTTGCAAGTGTTTTCATGGGGGCAGCTGGGCGGGCTCGGCTGGGTCACAGGGCAGTGGGGATGGTGGCTTTGGAGGTGCCAGCAAACAGGTCTCAGGTGGTGATCCCTCCTGTTTGGGACATCCCTGAGAGGGATTGGGGCTGAGTGGGATGTCTGCTGAGGAGCAGTGCTTGGAACACCCAGCCCAGGATGGACACATCTCTGCAGGGCAGGGGCACAAGACCCCTAATGACAGTGTCTCCCCTCGCTGTGTGTGGACACACCAACCATCGGTGGGCCTCTCCACTGATTCCAGCTCCAAAATTCCGCTCCTTGCTCACAGCTTTGGTTCAAATTCAGGTCTTGGACATGACCTGACAGAGACAAGCTGCGACCCAGCTTGGGCTGGCGTCTTGGGGCATCTCCCCCTAAAACGTTCCCTTCACATGGCCAAGGCAGCAGGAGGTGACATAGCACAGCCTGGCACGGGGGGAGCTCCCAGGGGGGCACTGCCCACCTGGTGTTTGCTTTGGTTGTAGAATCAGGGAGGTAATTGAAATATCAACTTCATTAACTTCCCTCAGTCCTCTGTGGTTAATTAGGGTGGCAGTGGCGCTGCTGGCAGGGATGTGGCACCGTGGCAGCGCTTTCCTCACCCAGCCAAAGGAGCTGGAAATCCCTCTCTAATTATCTGCACAAAACACCGTGACAGAACTCGGCTGTGACGCTGTCCCTGGAGAGCTCTGCATTATCCTGACATCAGGGAGCCTTTGATGGCTGAAGCCAGGGTGGCTTTGAGGGAATTCTGCAAGCTCAGAATGCAACTTTGGCCAGTGAGCTGGGCAGTGTGGGATCCCAGCTCCATCCTCTGCTCCCAGTTCCACATCACATCACTCCTTCTCAGGGGTTTTACTGGTGGATACTGGAGTGGTTTTTGTGCTGCTGGGGGAGCAAGGAGCCAGGTGGGCTTTGGAATGCTTCCAGCAGGGTGCTGAGAGCCAGCCAGCCCGAGGACCCACTCCCAAAGCCTCTACATCACCCTGTGCATTCCAGGGTTTGAGCCTCGTCGTGCCTCTCTGTGGACTCTGCTTTGCTCCCATGTCTCAGCCATTCCCAATCTCTGCTCGTCTTCCTGAGACCTTCACATCCCTCATGGCATGGCCCCTGCAGCTCACAGGAGCTCTCAGCCATGGGGAAGGATCCAGCCAGTTCCAACATCCATCCCATTCACACCGGCACAGCCTCGCTGTCGGAATTCCAGGGAGCAGCAGTTATCCCATGGATGATGATGCCAAGACCTGCAGGCTGCTGCAGCTCCTTCTACCACTTGGAAATCCACACCTCTAAGGTGTGCGGGGCCCTGGAGTCTATTTGGAGCTTTCCCTGACATCCCGCTCCTCTGATCTCTTTGGATCTTACGGGAGGCGCTTTTCAAAGCAGCGCATCCCCCTCCCTCCCGTGCGGTGACGCGGCGCGTTCCCGGCTCCCCGCACCCCGCGGTGCGGAGCCCCTTCCTCCCCCTGCCCGGGCGCCTGCCACGAGCCATCAATCCCCGGGGCCGCAGCGGGAGCTCAGCCCGCCCGGGATGAAGCCTGACCTAATTCAAAGCGGCAGCATGCAGAGGGCAGCGGCAGCGCCGGCCGCACGCCGGGGTCCCGCAGCCCCGGGGGGAGCTCCCGGCCGCCGGACACGTCCCTTGGCATTAGGGAGTGGGGATCCGTCCGAGCGCGTCGCTGCGGCCGCAGGGCCAGGGCAGCAGAGCCAGACCCCAGTTTTTGTCCAAAGGGCACCAACATTTTTTTCCTCTTGCTCCAAGGAAGGTGCCATTTCCACGAGAGCCTAAGGCGGGCACTCATCCGAGAGGTTTCGGATAAACTACAAAAGATGGGATTTGTGGTGCTGATTTTTGGAAGGAGAAGGAAGCTGCAGCAGCTCAGCCCCTTTGGAACCTGCCCAGGTTCACCTTCAAAGCCCTCACCTTGCCACATGCCGGGCTATCACCTCCTTCTCTCCGGGACTCCCCGCGCCCACGACGGGCCCCGGTCGGACCCCGCGTCCCTCCGTGGGAGGGTCCCCACGGGTGACCCCGGCTCTGCGCTCCCGGGGCAAGGTGGTCCCTGCTGTGCCCGCACCTGCACCCATCCTCAGAGCCCTGGGGGTGCTGGAGGGACCCCCAGTCCCAAACGCCACCAGCCCTGCTGGGGAAACCGGGGCTGCCCGGCCCGGCCGCTCGCCCCGGGGCCCCGCAGCGCCGGTACCTGCGGCAGGCGCGGGGGCCCGGGGAGCCGAGAAGGGTCGGTCGGTCCCGATGATGGAGAAGGACGAGCAATGCCGGGGAGTCGGAGTGGTCCCAAAGCCGGGGGAGGATAACGTGAGGGTCAGTCCCTGTGCCGGGGGGGACCGGACCTTGTGCCGGGGAAGAAGAGCCGGTGCCAGCTCCAGTGACGGTGCCGGTGTCAGTGCCAGTGACGGTGCCGACGCTGGCGGAGGCCGGTCGGTCCTGGTGCCGGGATCCAAGGACTGATGTCGGTGCCGGGATAGCAGGGCCGGAGCCGGTACCGGTGCCCGTGCCGGTTCCGGTGGCGGTACTGGCAGTGAAGAGCCAGTGCCTGAGGCTCCGTCGCGGTCCCGCTCCCGGCTGCAGATGCCCAGAGCCGGGCTGGCGCCCGCCCCGCTCCCGCCGGCGGTGC
>VYXC01000142.1:306971-398192 GCA_013397175.1 Platysteira castanea
CCATCGGGGCGGGCAGGGGGTGTCACCCGGCAAGGCGGAACCCCCCGGGTGAGCGTTTGAGGGGGGGTTAGGGGGGGTGTCCTTCTGCGGAGCATCCTCCACCCGTGGGTCCGGCTGGGGGTCCCCCCATTGCGATCCTTGTTGGGGTCCTCCCAGTGGGGCGGGGGAATCCTTCCCGATGGTTAGGGGGGTCCTGATAGGGGCTCGGGGGTTCGGCCCCTATAAGAGCCCCTTGGAGGGATCCTGCCCTGTGGGAATCCCTATGGGGAATGGGGGTCCTGCCCCCTTCACCCCCCCTGCCTGGCCCTGGGGGTTCCGTGGGCTCCGGCAGCCGCAGCTGGCAGCCCCAGCTGGGCAAAGTCCCGCGCGGGTGCCCCGTGTCACCGGGCTGACGTGTCCCCCCCGCTGTCCCCTTCCCTGACCGCTCTCCTGCCACCCTCCCCAGGCATCTACGTGTGTGCCAAGTGCGGCCATGAGCTGTTCTCCAGCCGGGCCAAGTACGAGCACTCGTCCCCGTGGCCAGCCTTCACCGAGACCCTGCGCGGGGACAGCGTGGCCAAGCGCGAGGAGCGCCCGGGCGCTTTAAAGGTGCCGATCCCCGAACCCTTGGGATGTAGCAAAAACCCTCCCGGGCTTGTTTTCCATGAGCCCGTGAGGAAGCCGGATTGCTGCCAACCTCCGCTTGCTCTTGCAGGTGACGTGCGGCAAGTGTGGCAACGGGCTGGGCCACGAATTCCTCAACGATGGGCCCAAGCAGGGCCAGTCCCGCTTCTGAATATTCAGCAGCTCGCTGAAGTTCATCCCGAAAGGTACCGGCTGTGGCTTGGCAGCCGTCCCAGCCCAGGGAGTTATTTTGGGGGCACGCTGTGTGCGCTGCACTGCTTTCGGCAGGGCGGCCCTGGCCGTGCTGATAACGCCGGGGAGCTGCTCATGGACGAAATCAGGCTCAGCCTGCTCAGCTCGAGGCTCCCCAACCTCCCACTGGAGCCTCTGGGTGTGAGCACGGGTCTCCGTGGCTTTGAGGGGTGGCTGAGTTTTGGGGGGCTTCTCTGGGGGTGCAAAGCAAGGGCAGAGAGCCCCTGTGGTGGCACTGAGGGGCTGGGGGGGTTTGCTCGTCACTCCCTGGGGAAGTTGTCAAAGAAAAGGCTGTCAAGGAAAGGCCTCAGGAGGCCAAATTGCAGGCAGCACCATGTCATGAGCTGCTGTCCTGCTTGTCAGGCTGTGATGGTGCTGATGTTGTGTAGGAAAACCCCCAAATAAAAAGGGCTGGTGGTTCTGGAGGAAGAAACGCAAGCCCTGGGTGTTCCTCCCCCTTTTTTAGGTAAAGTTGACAACGACCTGAAGGAGAAGTAAGCGAGCTGCTGCACCTGGCACTGCCCTGGGCTGATCCTGCCTTCACTCCTTGGGGTGCACTGTCCTGCCGAGGGGACTCACAGCAGGAGGAACCCTAAGGAAGATCCTGGTTTCCCTGTCCCAGTTCCCTCCTGATTTTCCAGTAGCGGTTTCCCCTTGATTTCCCTGTCAGGGTTTTATCCTCTGGTTTCCCTGTCATGGTTCCCCCTGTTTTCTCTGTTCCAGTTCGCCCTGATTTCTGTGTCACAGTTCCCCTGATTTCTCTGTCACAGTTCCCCCCTGGTTTCCCTGTCAAGGTTTTAACCCCTGGTTTCCCTAATCTGGTTCTCCCCTATTTTCCCTGTCACAGTTCTCTTCTGGTTTCCCTGCTCCAGTTCCTCCTTGGGGCTGTTCCAGCTCCATCCAAGGAGCTCCTGTGCCTGTGCTCCTGCCTGTGCTGAGCTCTGGAGAGGGTTTGCTGCTGACTTCAGCTGAGCCAGGACAGTCTCCAGATCCCAGCCAGGCACTGATGCAGTCCAGGGTCGCTCCGCTGGCACTTCCAGGGAGTAACGCGGGATTAGCCGAGGTCAGAGTGTGGGTTAATCCCTGGAGCTATTCTGGGCTGGGATCACAGTATGAATTGCCCTATATAAACCCTTCCAGGGTGCTGGGGCAAGGATGTTTTATGGTCCCACTGGGCAGCATCCAGGTATTTCCCTCCTCTGCCCACCTTGCACACAGCAGAAATGGTTCTACATCCGCATCCTCGACTCTGCCCTGGCCTTATACCTGATTTAGCACTGTGCAATAAATTCCAGTGGCACTCGGCCTCCTCCTGGCTGTGCCCTGGTGGGAGGGAGGCCGGAATTGGGCCCACGGGCTGCGCTTGGCACCAGTCAGGCTCTGGGAATCGCGTCTGCGCTGCCTCAATGCTCCCAAGGGCTGTCACACTGATTCTCTTTAATTCAGCACCTGATTTGTGGCCTTCCATCCCTGTCCCAGAAGCCAAATCCTCCTCTGGGATCAATACACAAGGATCTTTAAAGATGGGGAAGGCTGTTGCTGACCCCTGGGGTTTGGAGGGGCCGCGCTGCCGGTGTTGTTCTGGTGCAGCTGCACTCAGGGCACGCTGGGGGCTTTTCTCTCCGTGTGTCTTGCCTCAATCCTCCAGATCCAAGGGCACCAGGGGGAAGTTTGCCACACCAGCTCATTCCCTGGAGCTCACTGGTGCTCTCATACCTCTTTCCATACTGAAAATAAAGCACTGATTCACTGTGTTGGAGTGTTAAACACGCCGGGAATGGCATCCCAGTGTTGTGGGTTCCTTCTCTGCTCCGTGGCTGCAGGGATGGGGAGGCTGGGGGGGTGGGATGCCTGTGGTTTTACCCGGAATCTTTCCCATTACCCCAGGTTTTGCCATGGGAAAGGGGGATGCTGATGCATTGAAGGTCTTTGGGCATTCCCAGGGCCAAAGCTCCACTGGGAAGGTTTCCTTTTTCACTCTGCTTCACACTTTTCCCCAAATGAAGCTGTTTTAGCTTGTTCCAGGTATGTTTTTGGTACTTCCTGGGCTGTCAGGATTTTCTGGGCACAGGGAGCTAAGTTTCTCACCAGAACTTCCCCACGCAAAGCTGTCTGCAGGACTGGAAGCCACAACCCTCAGCATCACAAGGGGCTCTTCAGCCCAGTGGAGCTGGGTACCGGATTCCTGGAGCCTGGAGGCTCGAGCTGGGCTTTGCCAGACTCCAGCTCCCTGCTCCAAAGGGGTGAAGTCCTCTCTGGAACACAGGAGCCAGTGCCAGCTCTCCCCCCATTGCCCTCTGCTCGGATCAGCCTCCAGCTCTAATTATTCACCAGGTTCCAGTCTGAAGGTCCAAGCTGCCTTTTGACTGATTAATCCTTGGATTTTAGGATATTAAGGGGAAATTTGTCCCTGTGAGGGAGGTGAGGCCCTGGCACAGGTTCCCCAGAGAAGCTGTGGCTGCCCCTGGATCCCTGGCAGTGTCCAAGGCCAGACTGGACGGGGCTTGGAGCAACCTGGGATAGTGGAAGGTGTCCCTGCCCATGGCAGGGGTGGCACCGAATGAGATTTAAGGTCCCTCCCGACCCAAACCATTCCAGGATTCTCCAGGTCAAGTGACATCCACGTGAGTCCTGGAGTGCTGGAGGTGTGGAAGGAAGGGATTTTTGGAGTGGTTTCCCCTGAGGTGCTGCGGTGGAAGGGAAACCTTGGGAGTGCGAGCGGCGAGGGGACGGCAGAGCTTCCTCCCCATCGCGGGCAGCCAGGGGAGATCCAGCCGGGATCCCTCCCACTCACTCCTGCTCTGCCCAGCAGCCTGTGCCGCGGGGGATCCGGCCGCAATTCCAGGCTGCCTTGCAGTTCGCGGATGCGGGCACGGGAGGGTGCAAGTGTCTTTCCGAACCCTTCCAGGGAGGGAAGGGAAGGGAAGGAGGGGGATGCTCCTGTGGGATCCCGTGCATCCACCCCTGCAGCAACAAGGAAATATCCCCGGAGCCAAAACCCTCCCGGGATAGTTTAAACAGGGCTGGGACATTTTCGTGGAAATCTACCTGGAGACGGGATTTTAGTAGGAATATTAAAGACCTGAAGGTGCAGAGCTCCAGGCAGCGCCTGGTGCTGAGGATGCAGGATGCAATATCGCAGGACAGATCCCATCCCATCCCATCCCATCCCATCCCATCCCATCCCATCCCATCCCATCCCATCTCCCGGAGCACCCTCAGCCCTGGGCACCACAGGGTCCCTCCCCGGGCCACCGTGGCTGCTCGGGGCACTCGGAAATCTGCTCTTGCCTCCCTCACTCCATGGCCCGGGCGTTCCCTCTGCCATTCCTCCTCATTTAATTATCCCACTAATGACAATTCTGCCTTAACAAGACGATTTTGCTTAGTCGGGAGCAGCCGCCCCAGCCCGGCTCTAACGACACAAATTAAATTACGTTTCCAGGCCGACACAAACTTCCCTGATTGTTTAAGAAATCATTCATTTCCTCCCCCGTAGCCTCCAGCTGACCTCCCTTTTGAGTTTTGCCATTTTTTTCCCCACATGCCACACACAGGACCTGCCCCTGACCCTCCTCGGGATGGCTCCAGCCGCCGGCAAAGCATCCAGAGCCCGCCGAGATTTAGATTAATTCTCTAATAAGACAACAAGCCCTATAGAAATTATGTTATCCAAGGAAAAGGGAGATGACCTGGAGGCACTCGGAAGCTCTAATTACCGCTATTCCTCGGAGCCGGTGCCTGGCTGCTCCTGCTCCTCCTGCGCCCTGGAATTCTCAGACATGTTTCCAGTGGCTGCCCAGCATCACAGGGATGGCTCCTTTAACATTTGTGTAATTTTATTTAGTATTTCCTTTTGATCCACAGTTTTTCCCACTCCAAAAGCCCAAGGCCCCAAAGCAGCACTTTTGAGGGGTTACACATCCCTCAAGACAGGGAGCACAGCCTGATTTGGGATGCTCTGGCACCATTGTTCCCAACAAACGTTGCCTTCATCCTGAGCTGTGTCAGGTTCCATCCCTTTGGTGGGCTCTGGAGCATCAGTGTTCTTCAAATGGATTATTTGGATTCCTTTTGGGGCTGTGAAAATGCAGGGTTTGTGTTAATTACACATAAATAAAAGAGTGAAAGGGAAATAAAAGGATGGAAAATTTAAACAATCATACCCCATCATGATTTCCCAGTGACACAGGGTTGGCAGGAGGAGAGGAGCCTCCCATCTCCTCACCTGCTCCATCCTGGACCTCACCTGTCCCCCAGCACCTCCAGCTGCAGCTGGAGAAAAACCAAGCCTTATTCCACTTCATTCACCAATAATAACTTCATCTCCCTATCCCAAATCCCACCTCTAGCTGGGCACAGGCTGATCCCGTTCCCGAAGTTTGGTTAATGCGACTGAACCTCCCAGAGCCACAAGGTGGGGAAATTTGTTTTGGGTTTGTGGTGTGTGTTAATGAGGGAGATAATGACTGGAGACATCCAGAGCGAGTCTGAGCACGACGGAAAAATGTTTAGCCCAAGGAAAATTTTAATCCTTTTTTTCCCCCCTTCCCCGGCTGTTGAGATCTAACTTTTTAAGACAATCAGTGAGGCTTTAGTTGTTAATCAGTCATACTGAGACACTCGCTTTGGGGTCTTATCTCCTGCTCCCAAGTGAGCATCGCCTCTAATCATGAGCTTCATTTTTGATGTGGGAAATACCTGTCCCAGGCGTGTTCCTGTGCTCGGCATCAGCTGCACCAGGGCAGCACATGGGAGGTTCAGATGGAATATTAGGAAAGCTTTTTCATGGAAGAGGTTGTAAAACCCTGGAACTGGCTGGTGGAGCCACCAGCCCTGGAAGTATTTGAGGATGTGTGGATGCAGCCCTTGAGGACGTGGGTTGGTGGTGGCCATGGTGGTGGTTCTGGTTGGACTTGAAGAGCTTAAAGGTCTTTTCCAACCTTAACAAGTCCATGAGTCCATGCCTGACGAGCCGTGCCCACCACGGGCTTCAAGCTCATGCCAGCAGCATCCCAAGTTTTGAGGGTGGCTTCCTTCTGGGTGTCGCAGCCTCTGCCTGGGGTGGGACTGATCCCCACGTGCCGCGGGTGCCGACGGAGCCGGTGGTGGCTCTGAAACAGCGGAGCCAGCATGGGAATGTCACAGCTCTGCTGCCCTCCCCTGCTCCAGCATGGAGCTGGGTGAACCCAAATCTTCCCCAGGGCCCGAGGGAAGGGTTCACCACGGAAGGATGTTTCAGGCTGTGCCAGCATCACTCCAGCCTCGTGCCAGCATTGGTTTGGCCCTGGGAGCACCCAGTCAGGCTTGTGCCAGCGTCAATCCAGCTCTGCCAGCAGCAGTCTGGCCCTGTCAGCATCAATCCAGCTCTGCCAGCACCAGTTCAGCCCCGCCAGCACCAATCCAGCTCTGCCAACGTCATCCCAGCCCTGCCAGCATCAATCCAGCCCTGCCAGCATCATCCCAGCCCTGCCAGAGTCAGTCCAGACCTGAGAGCACCAGTCCAGCCCTGCACCAACACCAGTCCAGCCTTCCCAGCACTGGTCCAGCCTCATGTCAGCATCATCCCAGCCCTGTAAGCATCATTCCAGCACTCCCAGCAGTGCTCCAGCCTTTCACCAGCATCATTCCAGCCCTGTGAGCATCCATCTAGCCCTGTGGCTGCTCCCGTGGCCAGCCCGATGTGCCACGACCCCAAACCCCTGTGGTGGAGGCTGATGCCCGGCCGGCCAGGGCTCTCTCCCCGCGTGGCTGCTCTTTCAAACAATCCACTTGACTGTCTGCAGTAATGATTTGTTGCTTGTAAAGCTGCCGTGATTAACTACAGTTTAGCCTCCTGGTTTCATGTCTTATCATGTTTCATCTCACACAAAAGACATTTACAGTCTATTTTCAACTTCAAAGCAAATGCTTCTTGCGTGAGCATTAAGGCAGGCAAATATTTAAGCAGAACCTGTATGGCATTAGTGTCTCTTGATGTTCCCTGCTGAGTGAGGATGGATGGCTGCCCCAAAAGGCAGGTTTTTCCTATTGTTTTGTGCACCAGTGATTAATATTTCATGTTCCCACTGTTACAGATTTGCTGGCTGGCACTGGCCTGCCCTGACAGTGCTTTCTTCATGTCTTACATGTCCAGCTTTTGTGCTCTTGGATATAGGGAGTGTGACTCTTGGCAGGGTCCTCTGGGCTTATTGAAGCCTCCTGCTTAAATTTTTTGAATTAAGTTTGTCTTGATGACATTAGGGAGGGTGGTGTGTTCTTCCCCACGCACACCTCTGTCCTGTCCTTTCATGGAGCCCCTGGCTGCCCCAGATTTCGGGTGTGTGGTGTGCCCTCCCTCCCTGGCTGTGCCCCTGCCAGGATGGGAGCAGCGGGGATGGCACTGGGGGAACGGATCCTGCAGCAGCCAGAGGGTGAGGCTGGGTCCTGCCCTACAGAGATGTGGGGTATGGACTGGGGTGAGAAGCTGCTCCCGTGCCTGGTACCACCTTCTGTGGCACTGGTGTCACCCCGGGCACTGCCACCACAACCTGGCACTACTGTGGGGTTCTGCTTCCCAGCTCCAGAGGAGGAAGCACAGCATTTGCACTGGATTCACCACCACTTCCACACCACAGTTCCTAAAACCCCACTGAATTCCCAGCCAGCCTTGTCAGGGCAGGATGAAAACAGCCCAGGACCAAATTCCTCTGCTTTGAAGCCACACTGGTGAGCGTTTATCAGAACATTAAATAGAATAATCCCAGGAACCGGGAGGGCCGGCTCTGCTTATCCTCCAGCCTGGAGTTCATCTAATTCAATTAGCATGACCAGTAAATAACACTCGTTTTAATTCAGATGCAGGGGTTGTTGTGGCTCAATCCTTTAAGTTCAGGAGTAGGGGAGCTGTGGGAAGACTGCCAAGAATTTCTGCAGAGCCCACATTTGTTACAGCACCGCAGGCTCTGGCTCTGGGTGCTCGGAGGCCACCGCCAAGTTATGTTTGGGATGAGGTGGGAGCTTCCCAGAGCACCTGGGAGGGTAAAAGGGTTTTAAACTGCGTCATTATTGGGTGGAAAATACAGACTTGAAAGCCACTGGGAGGGAATAAGTGGTGGAGTCTATTTAAAGAGGAGAAGCTGCGCTCAGGAGCGATGCTGGGGCCGTGTGTCTGCAGGGCTGTGCTCATTCCTCCCAGATTATTTTAAATTTGAGCATCTTTTCTGCATCACAGTCTATCTTTGTTCCCCTCTGACGTCTTGGGATTTTATGGCCGGGGCTGTTCCTGCCAGCAGAGCCACAGCTCTGCTGGAAATCAACTTCCCTGCTTTAAACCCAATCTCACAGGCATCCGATTCAAAGCGAGGCTCCAAATTAGTTAATCTCAGATTAATTTAAGCTGCTGGCTCTGATGGGTGAAGCACCAAGGCTCTGGCAAGGATGCAATACGGGCAGGAGGTGCTGCCTCTCCCAGCACATCCCATGTCTGTCCGTCCATCCGTCTGTCCGGGTGTGGGACGCTGATCCGTGCAGCTCTGTGCTTTCTGTCCCAATGAGCTAACCCCGGGCAGTGGGACAGAACTGGGGTGCTGTGCTGGTTTCCTGGGAATTCTGGCCGGAAAGGGGCAGAGTTTGTGGGTGCAGGTGTGTGGTGTGAGGTTGGTGAGGGGTCAGGGGCTGAGGAAGCCGGGGAGACCCCTCCAAGCCGAGCAAGGGGTGGTGCCAGGCCAGCACCTCCACCCTGGTGGGGATTAAACGGGAACAAGGAGAGGCTGGGATTTGCCAATACCCGCCGAGGGGCGAGAGGGATCAGGGCGAGACGGATCCTGTCTTCAACTGCAGCTGCTCACATGTGTGAGTCGCCAAAATATGTGAGGTATTTGTTTAATTTCTCCATTTCAGGCCAGCGCTGTGTCCTGATGCTTATCAGACTTGGGGCTTGGACCAAGGCTCCTGGGAGGAATTGTGCTCTCCTGTTAATCTAAGGCATAATTCAAATCCTCCAAATTTGGCCCAAATTGAATCTATGTGTGGGTTTGTGGGGGGCACTGTTGGAGCAGGATTGTTTTCACCCAGGGCTGTGCAGGGTCTGAGTTTGTGCTCTGTGTGACAGAGGGGTGAGGGGCCTATTTTGGATCCGGGCACCCCGGGGAAGTGGGAGCATCCAAAGGGAGCTGTGACCACCTGAGCTCAGCCTCGGCCAGGCTGTGAGTGGCTCCCGATGCTTCCCAGGCTGTTCCCAGCATCCTGGGGAAATAATTCGGCTGGCGCCGGGGTCCTGCTCCACCCGCCCGGCTCTCCCCGCGGACCTGCGGCTGAGCCGCGCTGGTGCTTCCCGGGAGAGCTCTGCCCGAGGCGCTCCAGCCCACGAGGAAGCCGAAATGACTGCAAAGCATAAAGGAGTCTGTAAAATTAGCGGCTAATTAGCAGCGACTGCAGGGTACATCGCACCGCGGGCCGGCTGCGCTCCCAGCCCCAGACATTCGCATGCGCCCGTAGCCCTGAGCCACCACCTTGTAATTGCAAAATTAGGGCAAAACAAGGGATTTGTTGCTACAAATGGTAAGAGGAAGTGGAAACACCTCCCAGCAGAGGTCTGGCAAGGCAACATCTGCCTCTGGGCGCCGCGGTCCCCAGGAGGGAGGGCAGAGTGGCAGCGCGGCCGTGGCTGCACCTCCTGGCAGGACTCGATCCAGCAGTTGGCGAACGCGGGGCACAGGATGTAGCCACGGGCAGATATGGGTTGGAACAGGGTCTGGTGTCCCCTGCCACCAAATCTATTGTCCCCTGCTGCGGCTCGGAGGGACGGGCTGGCACAGCCCCCAGAAGAGGGAGGGGGATGGACCAACCAATAACTAACCGAGCAAAAGCAAACAACAAAAAAATATCCCATGGAACAACAAATAACCCGTGGGCACGGGTTATTGTTGGTGAATTTCAGGGCTGGGATTTTGCCTTCCCTCTGCTCCGGTTGCAGACAGCCCCGAGCTGGGCAGCCGCAGAGGGGCCGAGGACTGCAAAGCATTTGCTGTAGAATCTGAAGAATTTGGAGTGAAACCCCCAAAGAAATTAAGGACAGATGGGTTAGAGGGGAAAAAAGAAGCCCAAATTCCTTCTGCTGCTCGGTGCCTGCCTCCAGGGCACTGCCTCGTCCCTGCTGTGGCTGTGCTGAGAGGATGGATGGATGGATGGATGGATGGATGGATGGATGGATGGATGGATGGATGGATGGATGGATGCATGGATGGGCATCTTTCATGCCAGGCAACCACCGTGAGGACACCAGAACTGGGCCCAGGGGATGAAGCTCCTGCAGCACCCAGGGCCATCCCCGCTCTGCCTACGGCTGACCCTGATGGCCCTGGGGGACTCGCGGCTCCTCTGGAGCTCCCTGGTTCCCATCCCGCAGTGAAGCCGCTCCTCAAGCGGAGCAAAGCGAGGAACACGTGAGGAAAATAAACCTCCCTTCCTCCAACCAACAGCTCCCGGTGAGGCTCCGGGGCCGGGCCGACCCCGGGGGCTGCCCAGCCTGTGAACCCCATCCCCACCCCCGTGTTTATGTGCCGTAATCACCGGGATTAGGAGTTTTCTGCTCGGGCTGGTGCTGGCAGAGTCACCCAACACCTGCGTGCTGACTTCAGCACCTCAAATATTTCTGATGCAATTGCTTTTATTCCCCTCCTAAAGCAAACGCGATGTGTTAATGGGTAGAAACGAAGCATAATTGTTCCTTTGTGTGAAATCAGCCGGGGGAAATCGCGGCAGTTTGGTTGCAAAACTGGAGCCGCAAACAGGTTTGGGGTGGGACCCACCTGGGCTTGGGATGGCCAGGAGAGCAAACCTCCCGTGGAGCTGCTGGCGGGAGGAAAAGCAGCGGGCAGGGATGGGAAATGGGCATCTCCTCCTCTCTGAAGGTGCTGTGGGTAACGGCTGGGGGACAGGGCTCGTTTCCAGAGTGTGTTTGATGTGATCCCATGTGCCAGGCTGAGCTAAACGACATCCAGATGAAGCCACCGCTGGCACTGCCGCGGCCGGGGCGGGGGACGAGGCCGAGTGTTTGCGGATGCAGCGCTCCAGATGCAAACAATAAGGCCGACGGATCTTGATTTCATCTGTCAAGTAATTGGGCTGGAAGTCTGTGATGGAAATGACTCCACATCAAGCGCTCAGTGCTCAGATGTGACCCATCCCCGGCCGGGGGGCGGGGGCTGCAGCCCGCGGTGGCCGTGATGAATATCCCCCAGATGTTCTCCCCCAGATGTTGTCCCCCAGGGGAGGCCAGACGCACACGTGTGTTGTTAATAATGCCAAAGATCTGAGGTTAAAAATGACCACGGGGCGTTCATGTGAGCCCCGGGATGGTGGGGCCTGAGGGCTGTGCCTGCCGGGGGGTGGTGGGAGAGGGGCTGGGGGGGCTTGCCCCGTGTCCTGGCTCTGGGCTTGGTGCTGCCAGCACTGAAGAGCCCCCCTGACACCCCATCGGGCAGCTCTGGATGCTCTGGGGAGGCAGAGGATGCTCTGAGGAGCTCTGACAGCCATGAGGGTCAAAGATGGGGGCGACATGAGAGACAGGGATGCTCCGGGAGGCACATCAGGGTGGATCCCAAAGGCTTGTCCCAGTTCCTGGGATGACAGGACTGGGCCCTGCATTTAAGTCCCTGACTGCCTTTGGGTTGCTGTTTCCAAAGCTCTCCAGCATTAGGATGCAAATCTTGTCTATGGTCACACGAGATCCCGAGGAATTGCCAGGAAAACACCCTGGTCCCCTGTGCCAGGCTGCTCCAGTCCCCTCAGCACTGCCATGGGGACTCCAGTCCTGGTGCAGGAGGGAATTATGGCATGGAGAGGGTTCTGCCTGGGTTCCACCCCAAAGGTGTGATCCTAAAACCTGTTCCCAGCATTTTGGATTTAAGGGCTCTCCTGTTTTCATCTGTGCTCAGAAGCTGGATCCACTGGTGGGTGAGACCCAGGGGACAACCATCTCCATGGTCCTGTGCTCCCTCCAGAGATGGTTGTTGGCTCTTCCCTTCTCTACGGGGCTCCAGGTCTTTATCCATGAAGATTCCATGGGGGCAGGGGCTGGTGCTGTTGGGATGTGTTTGGCAAGAGGGCGAGGAACAGGTCCCATGTGGCTGAGCTGGGTCTGGGGATGGGACCTTCTGCTCCAGCTGCCTCCAGCGGGGAGTGACAGGGGAGTCCTGGAGCACCAGCACCCAAATGTTCGGATGATGTGAGGTGTGGGATGCTGGTGGGTACCAGGAAGCCTCGTGATGTTGCTCTGGGGGCCCTGGGGCTGTCCCAGGCTGAGGAGCCTCAGGTTTCCAGCAGCTTCACTCCCATCTCCTGTTCCTGAAAGCTCCTGTCGCCAGCCCTGCTCCAGACAGTTCCTGGCTCCTTCCCGCAGCCCCGGCAAGTGCTGACCTGCCTTTGTGGGGAGGGGATGGGGCCCGCGGGGCCACACGGCACGTGTGGGTCCCCGTGCTACGGGAACCAGATGCCAGCTGCCCCCGGGGATGGGGATTCCCATCATCAGGAGGCTTCGGTTCCTAAATGGGGCTTTTCCCCCAAAGCTTTCCCCGGGGCGTGAGGGATGCCCGCAGGCAGATCCCGGTGCCTGTGTGGGCAATCCCGGCACCTGCGGATTATCGGAGCATGTAAACTGCAGCCCCGGGGCCGGGGAGCCGAGCGTGCCCCACGCCCTCTCCCACTCTGGAGCCTTTCCAGCCTTTCCCTGCTGATTGCTCCAGCATGTGCATCCCAGATGATGAGAGATGAGCGGGATCGGCCCTGCCGGCTGGGTGGGGCTCTGCAGCTGGACCCGGGCCCTGCCCTGGCTCTGGCGCTCCCGTTCTGCTCCTCGCTCCCAGGTGAGACCTGAGGTCTGGTTGGAAAGTGGGTGTTTTCCACCCGGAATGTGGGGTTGTGGCTCCAGCAGGAGCTGCTGCCCCCCGGACCTTGGTTTGGCAGCTCATGCTGCACCCACTGCTTGGGGAAATGAGTGTCATAGGATTCTGGGGTGGTTTGGGATGGGAGGGACCTTAAAACCCATCCAGTCGCCCCCCCCTGCCATGTGCAGGGACACTTTCCACTATCCCAGGGTGCTCCAAGCCCTGTCCAACCTGGCCTTGAACAGTGCCAGGGATGAGAGCTCCAGGCTGGCCCAGGGAGTGTGACCTTCCTGTCTGGTGGGGGTGAAAATTCAGGATTCTGGCCTAAAGTGGGAGCCTGATCCTGCTGTTGCTGCTGAAATTCAGGTTTTAACGCACTAAGCTCTGGAACCTGTGTTGCCCACAGAGGAGGTTTGGCTGGGGGTGCAGCTGGCCAGGGTTTGATCCCGTGCTGGGTTTTGTGTCCCTCTTGGACACCACATTTTTTCCTGTTTCCAAACCCCACCAACACCTGAAAGAAGGACTCTGGGAGCCTCCTTGTTGCTTCCAGAGAGCCTTTTGAATCCTCCTTCCCCCCTCCATCCGTTTGAGACATTTTCCTTCAAACCTCACTTTGGTTTCATTGGTGCTCGGCTCCACTCCAGATGTTCCAATCCTCGATCCCACACCTTTCTCTCCCTTTGGCCACTGGGTATCTGGCTGAACCAGAGCCAAATGAAAGCTACCCCCCACCTGTGCATGGAATTAACAGCGGGCATACCAGAGCTCCATGGACTCGTAAATGTGGCCATCTGCACCTGGCAACAGGATTTTTTAAAGGCAAACAAGGAAAACATCCCCTGCTCCTAAATGGGTTGAGCTTTTTCCCTCTGGGGAAAAAAAAAAAACAAAAAAGGAAACTTGTAAATGATTTGCTTGGAAAAAGCCATTTCCCACAGGCTCAGGGGAAGGAGGATGAGTCCCAGCTGCTCGCTGCTGGATTGGAAACAGCTCTGTGTGATTCCTGGCTGGTGTGGGGAGTGTTTAGGACAGGATTCTCCAGCCCTGCCCTCCAAGGTGACAAAATGGGCCTGTCTTAGGGCACAGAGCCAGTCCTGCCTGCTCTCCCGGCTTTCCCACCGCAGTGCTGGGGAGAGCATCCTTGGGGCTGCCACCCCTCCTTTGCCATTCTCACTTCATGGGGTGCTGCTGCACCTTCCAGCCTCCCCAGTCCCACTCCGGTGCTGTCCCAGTGCCTTCGGCACAGCCCTCAGCCCACCAGCAGGGAAAAATGTCCCAGGGGCACAGTTTTAGGCTAAAAGAGTGGAATTAAACCACTATTCAGTGGTTCAGTGACCCTATTGGTAGCCTGCTGTAGATGTATCTTAAGCAAGGAATTAGAGAATCAGGAAGTCCCAGAAGGGTTTGGGTGGGAAGGGAGCTGAAACCTCATCCTGTCCCACCCCCTACCAGGAGCAGGGACACCTTCCACTATCCCAGGTTGCTCCAAGCCCTGTCCAGCCTGGCCTTGGATCTCACCTGCTGTGGCCAGGAGAGGTTCCCTGACGTTCCCCTCCCCCCTCAGAGCTGAGCCGGTGCCTCACTCCCCCAAATGACATTATTGACTTTGCTCTTCAAGTGAGCATCGGGTGTTGGAACAGCAGCAGGAGGGATTCCTGCACTCCCATCCATATTGACGGGCTGCTCCAGCCGGTATTGGGATGCTTCCAAGCTCATTAGGGAGATGTCTGTTTGCCGTGTAATTAACTCTAAACGAGATCAGCAATGAACGTGTCATTATGGTTCCAGGATTTACTGAGCTGGTAAAGAACAGGTACAGAGCTGTCAGGACACCCCTGGCTGGTCAGTCGAGGCTCCTGGTGCACAGGGATGGGCAGAGGTGCAGGAATAACTGTTGGGATGTGAGAGGGGTTGGAGAGGCTGATGATGGTGAGCCCTTGTCCAGGAAAGTCAGAGGTGGCTCCAGTAAATCCCCAGGGACTGAACCCACCTCCTCCCTGGGATTTTGGGGCTGTAACATCCACCAGGGCATTAGGAACCATTCTAGAATTCCCAATCCAGCTGTGGTCTGCAGCTGGACAGGCTCCAGGCTGTCACCTTTGGCTGCATCCATCACCCACTGCCAACACTGATCCCACTGCGTGGCATCGCCTGGCTCCTTCCAAAGGAGACTTTCCCCGCTGGAAATGCCCTTGCTGCTCCACACATCCAGCCAGGACAAAGAAATCCCTCTGCTTCCACAGACCTGTGTGCCCAGACACTGGGTTACAGCAAATTAAACACAAAGAAGTCACTTTTGTGCCTCCTCCCGTCCCTGTAATTTTTTCACTCCCAGGATGATGTGAAATCCATGTCACCCCGGTGTCCCCACCCACGAGGGCACCACTGAGGGAACAACTGCTCCCAGTGTGTGTAAGATGGGAAATGAGGAGGGGACTGGGCTCATGTCAAGTCCCAGGGATGAGGTTTGCTCCAAGCTCTGTGGCTCTGCCTGCCCCAATAAAAATTGCACATTTCATGTATGTTATTTTTTAAATTGAAGCTTAAAAAACCCCAAACCAGTGGGTTTTGGCTGCTTTATCCCCTTATTGGGATTATTTAAATCAAAAGCAGAAATGGGGGGGAGGTTCCTTTTGTGACTCCAGCTGGATGGGAGCCAGCCACGGCCGCTGGAGCCAGAGGGTGACCAGGGGTCCCGTGGTCCTGCAGGTCACTGTCCCAAAGTGCCATCAGGAGAATAACATGGAGCTGGTGCACCCATATCCTTTTTGGGCTGATGGAGGTCCCCCTGCCAAAACCCTCCCTCCTGGGATGCTGCTGCCTTCCCGAGCCAGGAGAATGGGTTTGTCCTGTCCACGCAGGTTCCACGTGGCTCAGCCCCCAAATCCCAGCGGAGACAGGGCCGGAGTGGGGAGCTGAGGTGACCAAAGGTCCTGGGGGTTACAGGGACAGCAGCTTGCTGGAGTTGGGGGGAGTTTTTGTTGCACAAAGCCCTCTCCCCCTCTGGGAAAGGGGCTGTCTGCAGCTCCCCGGAATCGCTGTAGCTACGGGCAATTTTCTGTGTTCGAGTTTTGCAAAACCATATTAAGAAAAATCTCGCCCTGGCGCTGCTGGCTCTCCTCCAGGCTGGAAATTGCATTCCCCTGCTTGAAATTCCTCCCGGAGTTTCAGATGGAGAATGTACAACTTCACTTTCCATCTTGAGCTGCTGTCACACATTTTAATAACAGGGGCTGGGCTCCACCCCAGCGGTGGCCGCGTGCCAGGATTCTGGAGCGAACCCGTTGGAGCGGTTGCGGTGAGCCTTGGGATGGCTGTGGTGCTGCTGGAGCTGTGGCTCAGCCCCAGCCTCCCCAGCCCAGCTCAGCCTCTTGGAGCGAGGATGGGGTTTGTGGCTTGGTTTTTAATCCTCGGTGATGAGTTTTTGGTGTCTCCTTCGCCCCAGGTGATGGGGATTTGGGTGTGGAGGGGATCAGCTCCGTGTGCTGCACTCAGGACCCGAATTAGGAGATGTGATCCGTTCCTCCTCCTTGCTCGCATCCTGATTCTGTGATCTGCTCTGGTGAGCTCCAACAGAGCCCTGACGGTCCCACCTGGGTTTCTCCCTCTACATTCTGCCTCTCCCCACTGCAGGATCGGGAGAAATCCCCCTGCAATGTGACACTGATGATGGGTTTGTTTCCCCAAAACCCAGTGGATAAACCTCAAAGCTTGCCAGGTCCCTGGGGAAAGGCCTTTGCTGAGACCCTGGGTGGGACTACAGAGGGGTGATAGCACTGCCAGAGCTCCTGGTGACATCCCTGTCTGGATGACCCCATGGAGACCTGCGGTGGGGCCTGCAGTGGAGAACGACCCTGTCTCACTGCCTGGTGGGGCTGTGCTGCTTCAGGGACAGTCACAGCTCCACTTTTACGCTCCTGAGGCTCGGGCATCCCACATCCCTCGGGATGGGGTTTGCCTCCCTGCCTCGCCTCTCCCCGAGCTGCCTTTTATGGGCTGCTCTTTGAACCCGAGCAGTTGTGCTGTATTTGTCCAACACTCGGCTGCAATCAGGGAAACAGCCTCCCTAATTGGATTGGGCCGGCCCGCAGTAATTGGCTGTTTGGGAGCAGCCGTTTCGAATCAAGCTGTGCGCGCCTTTAATAAGTTTGCTCGCCTTTATCAGCCTGGCAAACTGCGCTGTGGAGGTGACCTGCTAAATGATCCCCCGTGTTTCTAAAGCATTTTTCATCCCTGCTGATCCCCTGAGCCCTTTTCTTTCTTTCTTTGTAGTAATAAACTCGGGGAAATCCCAGAAATCCCAGAGCAGCCACGCTGCAGCTCCTGCCTGCCTGTGGTGGTGGGCAGAGGGGGGGCTGGAGGAGGGTCACAGTGCTGGGGGGACCAGTGGGGTGGCAAGGGTGCCATCCTGGTGGTTTTGGGGTGGGGGAGAGGTCAAGGGGAGCACGGCGCTCATGTGGTGCTGTGCTGATGTTGCTGGGTTTGGCCCCTGGTGGGACTTGTCACTTGTCCTGGCTCAGGCAGGACCTTCCCCTGCTTTGGGAGCAGCTCAGCCCACGATGGGAAGAGCTGCCCCCTTGCTTCGGCCAGGATTTGGCCACGCTCCAGCCCCTCCACAGAGCATCTCCCTCCACGTGGCCACAGCTCCCCCTCTGGAGCCACCAGCCTGGCCGTGGGGGTTCCAGGGACTGCTCACTCCTGCCAGGACCCAGGGAGGGAAGAACAACCCTTGTTGTGCTTCAGTGGAGACAACTGAAGGTGGTGAGGCCCTGGCACAGCCCGCCCTGGGTGGCCACGGAGGTGTGAGGGTGGCCACTGCCAGCCAAGGGCACCAAGCATGGGGAGAACATTGCAGAACCCATTTATTTCAACCAAAATGCCCTGATTTTGCTATAAACTCGCACATGAGCTCCTTGTCCTCAATTGCCTGAGCTGTCCATCCGGTGGGGTCTGGGCTGAATCCAGGGACTCTCCCGCAGGGCCCCCCAGCTCTTCCAGACACGGGGCTGGGGTGACCTTGGGCACCTCCCAAGCCCTCGGCGCCTGGCCCCAGCCGCAAACTCGTGTTTTAAGCCTTTTTCCCAAATTTTGAAGGTGAGAAAGGAAGCCTCTGACTGCACTGCGGGGAGCTGGTGGTGCCAAGAGGCCCCGTGGCACCAGCCTTGCCAGCCCCCCACGCCAAGGGTGAGGAGGGTGAGTGCCCCATGCTCCCCCCTCCCACCTTCCCAGAGTCTCCCTGGCTGTGTTTGGACAGAAGTTTGTCAGAATGGATCTGTTCTTGCCAAACGTTTCCATTCTGACAAATTGGCATTTTCCAACAGCAACATTCCCCCTCCCAACCCAAACAGGGAGCTGGAGCCGCTCCCACCCGGCGAGGAACAGCTCCTGTTTCCAATCGCTGACGTCAGCCCAACAAGAGCTGGCAAGTGCCACGGTTTGGATGCGTTTGTGTTTATCAAACGGCTCTGATAACAGCTCCGCTTCCTCGGTGTCATCGTTCCTGCCCGGCTTTCCCTGGGGAACTTCGCCCTGGGAGCTGGGAGGGATCCCCGGTTGTTCCCTCCCGCTGGAAAGCTCCGGTGCAGGACCAGCGGGCCCTGAGCAGCCGGCCACGAGAGGGCACAAAGCCCTGGCCCTGCTGCCAGGCAGCCTTGTCACCGTGTCACCGGGTCACCTGCAGCCCTGTCACCCTGCAGCCCTGTCACCCCATCACTGTGTCACGCCACAGCCCCGTCCCCGTGTCACCCTGTAGGTTTGTCACCCTGAAGCTGTATCACCCTGTCAGCCTGCAGCGCTGTCCTCATGTCACCCTGTAGGTTTGTCACCCCACAGCCCTGTCCCTGTGTCACCCTGTAGGTTTGTCACCCTGAAGCTGTATCACCCTGTCAGCCTGCAGCCCTGTCCTCATGTCACCCTGCAGGTTTGTCACCTGCAGTCCTGTCCCTGTGTCCCCGTAGGTTTGTCACCTGCAGCACTGTCCCTGTAGGTTTGTCACCCCACAGCCGTGTCCCTGAGTCACCTGCGGGTTTGTCCCCCACAGTGCTGCCACCATACAAGTCCCCTTTAGTGCCACAGTGGCCCTATGGGATCATCACTGACCGCCAGTACAGCTCTCCTCCACCCTCCCCATCCCAGGCCATGGATCCTGCTCCTCACCATGCTCCAGCTCTTGGAGGACTTGGGGGATCTAATTATAAAAAGAGTTAATTAAGACACTAGCCTGGTGCCTGCCTGGGATCCTGCACTGCTACCGGAGCCTCCCTGGTGAGGCCCTTTCCAAAAACACCCAATGGAGCCCCAGGAATGATGAGAAGAGGAGGGAATATAAGAAAGAAGAAAAATTGATGGGAAAATGTGGTGAAGTATGGAGAAATGAGGGAAATCATGGGAAGATGGGTGAAAACAGGGAAATGTGGGGAAGTGTGTGAAAACGTGGAGAAAGGTGGGGAAGCATGGTAAAAATATGGAAAAACAAGGGAAAATATGGAGGAACATCAAAAAACATGGGAAATGTGGGGCAATGTGGGAAAATAGTGGTAAATGTGGGAAGAAGTAAAAAGATGGAGTAACATGGGGAGATGTGTGGTAACATGGAAAAACAAGTGGAAATGTGGGGGGGAAAAGGGAAAATACAGGCAAAACATGGGAATACAGGGAAATGTGGGGAAGCGTGTCTCCCTGCTTGGCAGGGCCGGGAGCGCTGCCCTGGGCGGGGGCTGCCCCAGCCGGGTGACACCCGCGCCCGGGGGGCCGCTGTCCCCGCGGGGATCCCGGCGGTGCCCCCCGCGTGTGCCGCGCCCTCTCTCCGCTCCCAATCCCCTCCCTCCCCATCCTTCCCCTCCCCTCCCTTCCCCTCCTCGGGGCGTCGCCGCCCCACNGGCGCTGCTCGAGTTCCTGCGGGCGCACCCCGGGGTGCGGGCGGTGGGTGCTGAACCCCACTTCTTCGACAGGTGCTACGAGAAGGGGCTGCGCTGGTACAGGTAAGGGGGCGGCGGCGGGGGGTGGCCGCAGGGTCGGTAATTAGCGCAGAGCTGCGTTAATTGCCGCCCGCGCCGGGATGCGGCCGCTCTGCAACAGGCGGGCGCGGGTCCCGGGAGAGAAAGGGGGTCCGAGGGAAGGGGAGCAGGGGGAGGGGGCGGGTCTCGGGCGGGACGAGGGGGGGGCGGGAGCTCCGATCCTCGCCTGGCCTGGGGAAGGGGCTGGGGTCTGCTTTTTCGGGGCTGATGCTGAAGTCGGGAGCGCTGCGAGTGTGAAAAGCGGTCCCCGTGTCCCCCTTGTCCCCGTGTCGCCGTTTTCCTCCCTGTCCCCGCGTCGCCCCTGTCCCCGCGCCTCCCATCCCGCATCTCACCCGGCCAGGGATGAAGCCGGCAGCAAAAATGTGCTCATTTAACTCCCCAGGCTTGCAGTTTTAACCTTCAGCACTTTATCCTCAGCCGTCATCCCGTTTCCCCACCGGATTCCTTTAGGAATTGTTTTATTCGCGTGGTTCATAAAAATAAAGGGAGCGAGGACCTCGGGCTTGATCCCGGCTGTGCTTGGAACAGGGAGCGGGCACGGGGTGAATCAGTGGGATCCTCGGTGGGTTTGTGGCGAAGGGCAGAGCTGGAGTGATCCAAGGAAGTTTGTTTTTTGAGTGTTTCGACGGATTTGAACTCTTCAGGCGATAAAGCATTCGGAAGAGCAGCTACTGTGCATGTGGAGTGTATTAAACTCCCGTCTCCTGGCCAGCCCCGGAGCGGCCGGGCCAAGCGGAGTCGGGAGCGATAAGTCCCTTGAAGCCGGGGATGGAATCTGCTCCGTTATTTTGAAGGGAATCCAAATGTGTCGATGTATAAAAGCTCCGTGGTGTTCTCGGGGAAACATCTGAAAATAATAAAAGGAGTAGCTCTCCCTGTCCTTCCTGCCTCTCCATCCCCTTCTGCCCGAGCCCCGCGGGAATACCGGATTTCTTACGTGCTCCTAATGTTTTGGGGGAGGTTGCAGCTTCCCAATCCTCGCAGAAGTAACAACCTGTGAAAAATCAGCGTGTTTAATGGAAGGAGTAATTTTAGTGGTAATTTTACCCGCAGAGTTTCAGCTCTCTGAGCCCACATCTGGGCTGTAAAGTTATGACTTAACACACCTTCAAAACCCAGTAAGTAGCGGCGCTTATTTTTATGGCTGCATTAATATCCCCGTGATTTATGAGCTCATTCCTCAGCTCCGTTTGGGTCCGCGCTGCTCGAGGAACAATAATGATGATCACTAATCTTTTTGGGGTGAGGGCTGCGAGATTGCTCTCACTTGGCAGAATGGGAGTTTAATGACTGCGAGCACATAATTAAAGCGGGGAAGATCGAACGCTTTCATATCGCTCGGCGGAGCCCAGCGAGGCGCTCGCAGGACGGACCGCAGAGAGAAGGAGAAATAAATCTTAGTTTGGATGGCTCTGTTGCGAGTTTTCAGTGCTGTAAGTGCTTGCAGGGAGCCTGGCCTGACACCAGTTTCGAGATGATCCTGCATATGGTTGTGGTAAATTTGGAGAAACGGAGCGGGGAAGGTTTTCGGCGCGGGGAAGCGGCGCTGGGCTGGGGAGAAGCCGCATCCTTTGGGGTGAGGCAGAAATCAGGAGATGTTTTGCTTTAACTCTGCGTAGAGTAAGTGTGGTTTTAATCACACACACACACAACTATTTCCCTTCACTTCCTCTCCTCTCTGCCTCTTGTTTTGTCTTCTCACAAGACCTTGCAGTGCCGAGGGATTTTATCCCCGGGAAAGCCAGACAGAGCTAAATGTTTAAAGCTGGGATGTGCTGGAGTGGAGGGAAAGAGAAATTGGACAGAAATTCAGGTTTTTCCAATGGATATCTCGAAAGTGGTGTAAACATTTTTAAAATATTTGAACTTGCTAGGAAACCAAAATTACACCAGTCGCTTCTCACGCCAAGATATTTGGCCCGAAGGCACCTGTAGGTTGTTGCTTGTCTCAAGTAAATGTGGAAAAAAAATTCCCTTGGAAATATCACTCCAGAATTATTTTGTCCTTTCTTAGTAGCTCAGTCCTGCAGTGATTTTCCTGCTCTGGCGGGAGCAGCTCCTCATGGGTGATGAGTAGTTTGTGATAAATTACAGACTGAAATAATTTATTCTGGATTGTTTTATTTAATTTAAATTTGAAATAGCCCAAAGCTCCTTTTTTTGTGGAGTAGTAGTGAAAAGAAAATGTTCTGCAAAAGCATCTCCTACAGAATTCCTTGAGTTACTATAGCTTTAGCTAAGTCTAAGAAGATTAAACACCTTTTATAGGCTGCAGCATAAATGACTTAATGGCTAATCCAAGCATGATGAGATGTTTTCTCCTCCAGAAAAACATGATTTTAATTTTATTGGCACTCAGTGCCAATAAAAGGAAACGTAAATAAAAGGATTGGAAAGAAAATTGAAGGAAAAATTGAAGGAAACATAAATAAAAAGAACAGGTGATGCTGATGTGTCTGCTGCCAGTTTGGAGTGGGAGTGGGGGGACCCTTTGGGAGCCTGGGACTGTCTGTGTCTGTTTCGTGGGAATGTAGGTGAGGACAAATGTTAAAAACTGAATTGAATCCGAGAGGTTTGGGGTGATATTCAGAAATCCATTGCAAGACTCGGAGCAGCTGTGGTGGTGTGGGTGCCTGTGGGGATTGAGGAAAACAACATTTGTGGGCCGAGCCGCTGGGGGGTTCAAGGGCTGGAACCCCCTCGGTGTGAGGGGAGCAGGTTTGTGCTCACAGGTGGCATTTAGGACATGTTCACACCTTGTATGGTGGGGCTGGGGCTCTGCAGTGTCACTGCTCTGCTCCACTGGGGACAGTTTGGGGGCATAGCAGAATCTTTGCATGGGATTGTTCCCTTTTCGGATGCCTGAGCTGGTTTGGTTCCCACGCAGAGGTTACGGCCGCCCGTCTGCCTTGCACCGGAGTTTGGCACAGCCTCGGGGATTCTGGGGCTGTGGGGAATGGGGCACGAGTAACAGGGGCACAGCAGGTTTGGGGAGCATGGTAGTGCTGGGAGAGGGGCCTGGTTTGTATAGAAGGGAGTTTGAGGGAATTCAGCTTTGAGGGAATTCGTGTGGAGAGCTCTGAGCCTGACGCAGCTCATCCAGAGAAGAGTCTCCTCATCCCCATCTGCCAAAACTTTGCGGCAACATCAGCTCAGTGTGACGCTCTTCCTCTGTCTCGTGTTTCCTTGCGTGATCTGTGATCCCAGTCCTTCTTTTCCATCTTATCTTCCTACTTTTTCCAAGAGCCAAAGGAAGCCTTAGGCAGGAATGGTGCTGGGCCGAGGCTCCCTCCACGCCGCGTGTCTGTTGGGATTGAGCTCCTAAAGCTGCACACCCTGGATTTGGAGGAATTGTAAAGAACTCCTTATTTTCCTACAGTTTGGACCAGAAGTAGTAAAAAGTATTATGGGATGTGTAGTGAGTGGCCAGGCTGGAGCCCTGCAGCCGAGGGGACACGAGGAGCTGGAATCCCCACCGTGCATCCTCCGGCCCTACAGAGCCTTCCCAGAGCTCCGAGACTCTTGGAGGCCAAATTTAGCTTTTCATTGTCGTTCTCCCATCCCATCCAATGCAGCACGTGAAAGCTGGCATGAGGGGGGAGGAACTTTCCGTGGGGTTCCTCATTCCTCTGTACTTCTGCTGGGGTGTCTCTGCCCATGAACATCTCTGGGAAGGTGGACGGGGAGCAGAGAGCCGCTCCCTGGGATGTGGGGTTTCCCCCCTCCCCTTCCCCAACCCCATTCATAGGAGCTAATAACGCTCTTGAAAGGCATCCAGGATTTCTTGAGCCAGACTTTGTTATCTCGGAACCTCGCAACCCCGACGCCTTTGAGCGACAGGGGAAGGACGCGGCTCCGGCGCTGCTCTTTTGACTTTTGCCGGGAGTGTTATTGGCAGTTGAAAAGTAGAGCTAAGTAGGTGCCTTGAGGGGTTTTTGTGTGTGTTGCGATTGTACAGACAGATCAAGACACTCTATAGCGCGAGCTGCTGAATAAAACCCGCTCCTCTGGAGCCACCAGGCTGCGTTTTGGCACCGCGCTTGTGTCCCCTTTCGGGGCGAGCTTCTCACAGGCGCGTTTGAGAAGCGCATAGGTGGGAAGAGACAAAGGAATCTGGCCGGAGTCAGATGGCGATGCACGGAGACCTGCTCCGGGACATTATCTTTATTCATTGGCACCGCTAATCTCTCCTCCTGATGGACTCGGTTTCAGCGCTCGGCGGCTCAGAGCGGCCCTTGTTTTCCCGGGGCATTTGCAGACACTCAGCCCTGCAGCTTCTCGCCTTGATTACTTTGCAATCTCGTCTCTTTTTTCCACTTTCATTCACAAGTGAGACCTTTCTATCTCAGCTTCCCGGATCCTCACCCCCGTGTTTGGGAAATGAAACCTCAAGTACAAAGAAAACAAGCGGGAAACTTGAGAAAAAGCTGATTTTAACTAAGATACATGAAAGCTTTTACTTAGGGCGTAGTGTTTTGTATTGGCTTTTATGCACTGTTTTAGCCCTAGCCCTACACTTAGGACCAGGCTTAAGTGCTGGGTGCCCCCGTGGCACCCCTGATGATGTGCCCCTGTTTTCTGCTCCCTAACACACATCGACCGCTGCTCGGGCTTGGGAAGCAATCCATAATCTGTGCAAGGTTTGGGTTTCTGCAAACTGCTTTCACGTGGGATTAAAAATAGCTTTTACTGCCACGATGAGGAATTAACATTTGAGACCATTTAAAGGGCTCCCAGACAGGGATTGCTGCGGGCAGGGGGAGAGGGGTTGTGCCTGTCCTGTTTTGGGGGATCAGTGATGGGGTGAGGAGCACGACTCAACCCTCCTGCCCCCCACTTTCATGCTGTTATTCCCTTATTTCCACGCGGCTGGGTTTTCTTCCCGATCCCATGAAATGCTTCTTGCTGATCCAAGCAGGTTTGGGAGCCTGAATTTGAGCCTGGCTCAGCCTCCAGGCAAAATGAAGTCGGGTTGTTCCTTGTGCTGTTGCTCAGATAGTGTCAGGCTCAAGGGACTGGAGCTGTGTGTTAATGTTGGCCGGGATTTTGGGGATAAAAGCTGCGACTTGCAGGGTGGAAGGAGCTGTGCTCTTCCCGGCTGAGGAATGCTTTCCCTATCTCTGTCTCTGTTAAATAAATGGCGGGATTACACCCGGGCTGGGCAGGGGGTGTGCAGGAGTAACCTGAGTTCCTAAAGGATTTCAGATCTGCCAGTGTTGCTATCCCAGACTGCTTAAATACACCCAGAAATCACGGGGCTGGTTAAAAAAATTAATATGATGGGAATTAATACCTTTGGAAAAGGTTTCTTCATTCCTGTGCTTTCTCTTGTGATCTCTGTTGTAACCTCAGGGGCTAGAAACTGAAATATTAAAACGTGGGGGTTTTTTAAATCCGTGTAACTCCAGAGAAGTTTTGAAAATATGTCAAATATTGTCAAAAATTCACAAAGAGCCGAGAAAGCCGCAAGGTTTCTGTTAGTGGAATTATTGAAAGCTTGGAGAAATAATCACTGCAGTGTAATGGAAAGTTTGGGAGTTTCTCCTTAAAGGTATTATGTGGGGTTTTTCTCCTCGATTATTTTTAGATCGTGACAGAAGGTGGAAAAGGCCGGTGGATTTAGAGGGTGCTTTCATGCAAGGAGGGACAATTACTTAAGAGAGTTCAAAGCTTATTTATAAAACAGTAATTACCTTCCCCTGGGATGGAGACGGGCAGCTCCGGCGGCGGGGAGGAGGTTACAGCACTTAATTGGCAAAGATGCTTAAAAGCTTCCTCCTGACCTTTTCAAAAACTTTCTGCTGCAACAGGCTCGGGCAGAGATTGAAAACCTGCCCAAGGAAAGGCCAGGTTTAATACCAAGACTTAGCTCTAAATGGCTTTTCAAAGGGCTGTGGAAATCCTCCTGCTTAGGGAGCCGGCAGTGTCGAAGGGAGGGATGGAGGGATGGATGGATGCTCCATGTCTGTAGGACAGGGCTCCAGGAGCAGTGTGGGACCTGAGCCTGGCTGCTCCCTCTCCACATCCCAGCTCTTGGGATGGCCAAAATATTGAAGTGAGGAGCACAGGGATATTCTGAGAGGCTTCTGTGGGACTTGGTTGGAAGCCTGGTCTGGGGGGTGGAGGCAGCCAGGGCTGGTCCACGCTGGGCACATCAAGGCAGTGGTTTAAGATGAGTCTTTCCTTGCAAGAGGATGCACAGCCTCTGGGAATTCATGGAATCCTGGAGAGGTTTGTGTTGGAAGTGACTTCCAAGTTTCATTCCACCCCCTGCCATGCGCAGGGACAGCTTCCACTATCCCAGGTTGCTTCAAACTTTGTCCAACCCAGCCTTGAACATTCCCAGGGATGGGGCAGCTTCTCTGGGCACCCTGTGCCAGGGCGACCCCAAATTCACCCCATGTGAAGCACAGCCCCAATCCCCCAGTCACACCATGACAAACGTGGTGGTTGCAGCCCTGAGCTTTCCCCGAGCTCAGCTCAGCTGTGCTGGTGAGGCTTTACCCACTCACCTTTCGTGGTGACGGTCCTGGGTGGAAAATTCACAGCAGCTCCTTGGATTTTGCCTCCTTCTCCTGCTGCTCAGAGACAGCTCGGAGATCACAGGAATCTTCAAAATTATTCATGTGTCCCTTAAGTGAGTCAGTCCCGAGCTGAAGACTCGTTTGAAATGCAAATGTGGCTGTGGCAGGCAGGGCACTGGGGCTGTGACCGGGGCACAGGGGCAGCTGTGCCCCCTGAGTGGGATCCTGCAGGTCACCCCAGGGCTCGGGGGTCAGTGTCCAGCTCCGTGTGATTCCAGGGCTTGTGGAGAGCAGGGATGAGCCAGGGTTTGCATGGCTGAGATGATCCAGAGCCATGGACCAAAAAGAGCATCCCTGTTCCACCACGTGCTGCTGGTGACGTGGACAGCCCTGACCTGCAGCACCAGGAGTGCTGGTCCCAGATCGAAATATGGGGGTGGAATGGCTTCAATTCAGAAAACATTCACTATTTGGGCTGTTAAAGCACCAGCACAGAATGTTTAAGGCAGCCCAGGAGATCAGCAGCACTTTGGGAGTGGGCTGAGCTGCTGGGCTCCTCCTGGGAATGACTGAGGTGAGCTCCACCAAGGAAACCCCACAGCAAGCAGGGCCACGAGGGGAATAAACTCCCCTCTCCCAGCCAGCAGCTCCACAGCGAGGGGGTGGCAGGAGCATCCCAAGCCACCGGGGCCGCTCTGCATCTTAACACACAAAATTGATCAGGAGCAGGAGAGAATTACATTAATATAGTCACTTGTCACTGAGGTCTTATTAGGAATCTCCACTCATTAGTGTGGAGAGAATAAGGATGTGACCTTGTTAATGTCCTTGGGCAGGGAAAGGCTGACTGACCGCTTTGCTATTGATTTATCACTTAGCCCCTGAACTGTGAGTGCGTGGCCGTGGCCCTGGGCACACCTGGCCATGGGCACACCTGGAGGGCTTGCTGTAGCTGGAATGAAGAATTGGCATCTCCTCCCCTGCCCGGCCCACACCCTTCAGGCTGATTCAGCTGGGAATTTGCAGCCGAGTTGTGCAAATAAAAAATAAATAAATAAAAGGATGCGCTGGTGATTGATGGGAAGGGCCAAGGAAAGTGACAGATCCGGTCCCCGGAGGCCACATCCCGGCACTGCTCGGTGCGGGCTGCCGGGTTCTCCTGCCTTGTGCAACTTCCCAGCTGCTCCAGAGCCGCAGCATCCCAAACCCCGGGGCTGGGGGGGCCGCTGCCCGCCCCCCTCCGCTCCTCACAGCAGCCCCTGGCCCAGGGCAGGAGGGACCTGCTGGGAGTGCAGGAGGACTCGGCTCAGGTCTGGGGTCAGTTTTGGGCTCTTCGTGGCAGGAAGGACATTGAGGGGCTGGAGCGTGTCCAGGGAAGGGAGCAGGGCTGGGGAAGGGGCTGGAGCACCAGGAGGGGCTGAGGGAGCTGGGAAAGGGGCTCAGCCTGGAGAAAAGGAGGCTCAGGAGGGACCCTGTGGCTCTGCACAGCTCCCTGACAGGAGGGGGCAGCTGGAGGGGTCGGGCTCTGCTCCCAGGGAACAGGGACAGGAGGGGAAGGAACGGCCTGAAGCTGTGCTAGGGGAGGGGCAGGTTGGATATTTGGGAGAATTTCTTCCCTGAAAGGGCTGTCCAGCCTTGGCACAACTGCCCAGGGCAGGGGTGGAGTCCCCATCCCTGGAGGGATTTAAGAGACGTTGTGGATGTGGCACTTGAAAACACGGGTTGTTGGACTGGATAATCTCAGATAATCTCTGGATAATTTTCCAACCATGATTCCACAATTCCATAGTTCCTTCTGTGGGTGAAATCAAGCCCCCATCAGGGCAGGACCCCAAAATGCTTTCATCTCCTCAGCCCTACATCAGATTATTTAATTTTATTTTATTTCCCCCTCTCTGGAGGCTCCTGTACATGCTGATCGTGCCCAAAGGTTTTCCCTGTCTCCACCTGCCTCATCTTGCTGTCCCCATCCCGCCTGTGCCACCGAGCTCCCCGGTAATTCCAAGTGACAAATCCCCTCCTCCACGGACACCCTGCCAGGGGGGAAATGTCGATAAAGTGGAAGCGAAAGAAATCCTCCAATTACCGGCGGCGCGGAGGGGCTCGATAAGAGCCATTGATCAGGTGCTTGTCAGCGCGATCGCTCATCGCTGCCACTGTCAATACCTGGAGCCGCGGAGGGGGGGACACCGATGTCCCCGCGGTCCCCGGCGTGCCGGAGCCTCTCCAGGGCTGCTGCTGGCTTTTCCCAGCCCCTCGGAGCTGCCCAGCAGCTCCATCCCCGGGAGCGCCAGCCCGGCGGGACGCGCAGCCGGAGGGACAGGGGGTTTATTCTTCCCCAAGAGCCATCGGCCGCTTCCTCCGGCGCTTTTCTGGTTCCCAAAGTCATCTTCCGAAGCCACACAAGCCTGAGAAAAATTTCGAGGGGCCGCTGCCAAGTACTTTCAGCTGAGAATTTAGGTTTTGTTGAGGGAAGGCATCGTTTGTCTGCATGAAAAGCCGGTTTTGGGGGGAGGGACGGGCGGAACGTCCCCCCGCGGTGTCGGAGCCCCGAGCGTGACAACCTGCATCCGCTCCCCGGCCGCCGCCGAGCCGCTCCGGCACAAAGGAGCCGTCGGGCAGGGCTGGGCTGCTGCCAGCAGGACAAGGGACAGAGGCGGCCCCGAGGGCCGATCCCGCTCCGTGCGCTGCCGCTGGAGCGGCGTCCGGGTGGGACACCAGGGGCTGGGAGCATCCCGGCATCCCGATCCGTGGAAGGGACCCTGTGAAGGACTGGGATTTAACCTGCCGTGGTCAGGCACCGTCCTGCCCTGCCCTCCCGGGTTTTCCTGGGATCCTGGCTGCCTCTGGCTGGCGCCTCGGGCTGAACTGATGCTTTGGTGTTTATTTGGAGCTGATGTGAACGGGGAGGTTTGCAGGGAGGATGGACAGGCTCTGTGTCCGCTGGAGCTCAGAGCTCATTTTGGGTGCCATGGGATGGATGGAAGCACTGTGGGCTCTGGTTCTGTCACAGTTCTGTCCTGGTGTCACCCCCGGCAGACGGCTCCAGGTCACTTGTGTGCCCCAGTGCTGTGGTTGTGTCTCTCCAGGCATTTGTATCACATCCCTCACTTTCTCCCAGTTGGTGATGAGGGTGTCCCCAGCCCCTCCAGTCCCCGGGCTGGTTTAGGGAACCACCAGGGACAATCAACCCACCCTTCCCCAGCCCCTGGGGTGCCATGGCATCAGGGACATTGCCTGTGCTGAGCTCGGAGCTCACAGAGTCACAGAATATCCCACGGAATGTCTATGGGAGGGATCCATAGATCCAACTCATCCCTCGGTGATGAGTCCAGCCCAGAGGGGAGCAGAGGTGGCCTCAGAGCCCCCAGCCCCGGGCAGGGAATAGGGCTGGGAGCCCGGTGTGGCCCCAGAGGGTCACCCTCGTTAGCCTGAGTGTGACATGCAGGTTAATTACGCGCTGTGTCATCAGAAGGGACGTGTGGGGCCAGTGTCACTCAGCCACCGCGTCCTCGCCCCGTTTGATCCCCGTCTCGTTACAAGGCAGATAATGAGGGACAGCCTTGCTCAGTTCTGATCTTGGTGTGAATATTAAAAATTCATATTTCACTGCTTTGAGGAATATCAGAAAGCGTGTGAGGGTGTCCTGCAACCACAGGGCTGAGCAGGGATCACACTGTGGCCTCTGTCATGTTAAAGGCTCATAAACCTTGAATTACTGAACAGGAACTGTGAAGGGGAGATTCCTTTCAGCATTAACCACTCCGGTGGTGCAAGACCTTTTGTAAACATTTTTTTCTAGGCAAAATGTCTTTAAATAAAGGCTTAAAGGTTTAGTGACCACCTAACTCCAGCTGTGTCCAGCTGTGTGAGCCTCACATCAGCGCCACAGCCCAACAAGCTGCTGGAAGTGTCAACACACACCTGGTTGTTGAGAGGTTTCTGGTTTCATGACACCGAGGGCTGATGACTTCCACCCTCAGCTCTGTGTGTGTGATGTACCCAGCTCTGGCCCCAAAACAGCCCCCAAGGCCCCACTTCTGCTGGGTGAAGTTGGAGCTGAGTTGATGGATGAAGGGAAGGGGTGGGCAGTGCCCTTTGGAAAGAAATCTGGCTGTGAGACCCCCTGAGCTCAGCTGGGAAGCTCTCGGGGACAGATCCTGTGCTTTGCATGCAGTTGAATGTAAATTAAAGCACGATCTGGGTGGAGGACGGGGTGGGAACTCTTCTCATTTTATTGGGAATCCCCAGAGATTTGACGATTTTTGAGTCACGGAGCCTTGGCACGGGGAGAGTTTCAGTTCTTGCTTGAAGCCAGCATGTCCTGAAGACAACCATGGCCCATGGGAACGTGCACAGCTGTGTTTGAACAGAATCCCAGTTTGAACTGGTTCTGGGCTGGAGATGGTTCATGTTCTTCTCACCTGCCACAAAACCTCAGCAGCAGAGGTTATGAAACCATTTGGAGATGTAAACATCTCCCAAACCATCTCCCAGGCCATAAAATCTCCAAACCGTGCCGGCAGCCCCGTGAAGGATGGTGGCTCCACGTGGTTTGAGGATCTCAGGGGATCAGATGAAAGCAGCTGGGAGCAGCAGGAGGTGGAAGGTGCTGGGCAGTGGCCGGGGGTGCCCCCACAGCCAGGCAGGTTTGTCCCATGCCAGCGGGGTCACCTCATCCTGGGATGATCAGAATGAGACGCCACACGTGCTGTCAGCTCCCCCAGTCACCATGCAGGACAGAGGAGAACAACTTAAAAGAACAAGGAAAACTGTTGCCACTTCAAAACTCGGCTCGGAATTGATGCCAGGCCTCCAACAGACTGATGCTCCTTTCTTCTCCCCTTAATTAATTCCTTTGCCTCCAGTGAATTTCCATCTTTTATTTGTGCGGCAATCAAAGGCTGCGAGCAGCAAGGCTCACATTAGGAACAGACCCATCCAACCTTTTTTTAATCTTCCTGTATCAGTTGCTCGCCCTCTCCTCGTGCTGCCACGCTGCAGCTGAAGCACAGATGCCAGGAGGAGAGAAGGGGCACGCAGCCCCCCGGAGTTTGCTCCCAGCAGGGCTCCTTCGCTGCAGAGGGGAGGAAGAATCCGGCTGAGTTTTGCTCAGAGACACAAATGGGCAATTACTGGGTCACCTGAGAAGTGCCTGGTGATTTACGGTGTTATTAAAAGGTGATGGTAAAAGTAGAGAAGATTTGTAGCATCTGCATGGAAACCCCGTCCCTGACCCTCACACCCCAGATACCAACAGATTAAATATCCAAGGAGGCCTTGAAGCCTGGGGATGGCTTTGAGGGGGAGCCCGGCACATCTGGTAATGCTTGGCCTGATACTTAAGCCCCTGGACCGTGTGTAATGAAATGTAATTCCCTCCTTGCCCTGCTGTGGACCGGGAGAGGCTCTTCCTGCGGGAAAGGCGCTCGTGGCCGGAGCCTCATGGGAGAGGAAGGTGCAGCCAAAGTGGATGTGAAGGTGAAGATGGGCTTTGCTGGGTGCTGTGGGCAGCAGGGTCCCATTCAGGGAAAGGAAATCATCTCCAGTGGGGAGAGAGCCAGGGCTGGAATCTTCCTGCTTGGTGGAAGCTCAGCCTGATCCCAAAGAGCAGCTCCGAAAGAGCTTCACGGCTAGTGGGTCTGTTCCCATGTCCAGCGCTGGAGTGACAGCTCTGGCTGCCCTTGGACAGACTGTTGGATCTCCTTCTCTAGCCTGTGGAAGTCTGTAGAGGTCCAGGTCCTGTTGGCTCAGGTGCTGGGAGCCTGTGTTGCTGGAGCAGAGCAACATTCCCGTTTCTCCCTTTCCATCCTGGTATTTGCAGTTCTGGCTTCTGGTCCCCCTTTGGATGTTCTGCTTGTTAGAGGGCAGAAAGCTGGAACTGGAAGGTGGGAAGAGTGGACTGATGGGAGAAGGTGGTGTGAGGTCCCACACCTTGACTGGGATAGCCTGGATGTGTTAAACTGTGTGTTATCCCATATGTTATTCCATGTTTCATCCCATGTGTTTTCTCATATTATCCCATGTGTTATCCCATATTATCCCGTGTTCTATCCCATGTTATCCCATGTTCTATCCCATATTANTCCATGTGTTATTCCATGTTTTATCCCGTGTGTTATCCCATGTGTTATCCCATATTATCCCATGTTATCCCATGTGTTATCCCTTGTTATCCCATGTGTTATCCCATATTATCCCATGTTCTATCCCATGTTATCCCGTATTACCCCATGTGTTATCCCATGTGTTACCCCACGTTATCCCATGTGCTATCCCATGTTATCCCGTGTGTTATCCCGTGTTCTATCATATTATCCCGTGTTATCCCGTGTGTTATCCTGTGTGTTATCCCATGTGTTATCCCTTGTTATCCCATGTGTTATCCCTTGTTATCCCATGTGTTATCCCTTGTTATCCCATGTGTTATCCCTTGTTATCCCATGTGTTATCCCTTGTTATCCCATGTGTTATCCCATATTATCCCGTGTGTTATCCCATATGTTATCCTGTGTGTCCAGCAGAGCTTGGTGTGGTGTCAGGCTGGAGAGCAGTGTGGGATCTGAGGGAAAACCTCTTTCTGGAGACTCTGGTCCCCCAGGGCTTCCCAGCGGGAGGAGATCTCCCCTCCCAGCCCTTCCTGGCAGGATTCAGTAGGATCTTCTGGAGCTATGCTGCTTTGCGGCAGTGGGGCTCCAACTTGGAATTACATCTCACTCTGCCTTGTTTTGGGCAAACAGGGATTTTTAGGGAGAAATCTGTGGGTGGAAGCAGCTCTGAGGGCCAGGCTCACTTGCTGGAAGCCGAACTCGCAGCCTCTGCTCAGAGCCGAGCTGGGAATGAGCAGAGGGTGGAGGGTGCACATGTTTTCAGGGAACAGGGGAGAGCTGGCAGGGGTGGGGATAAAAGCAGCATATGTCTGATGGAGTAAGTGGAGAAATGCAGCCCAGATGGCTGCAGGGACTGAGAATGGGGAATAATTCCCAAAGTCTTTGCTCTCCGGAGCAAGATTAGGGCACTTGCAATCTCTTGCTCTCGGCTCAATTTGCCTCCCGTGGTGGCTTTGGGCAGAGCTCTTAATGCTGTGTGTGACCTCCAGGGATTTGGGGAATTGTTATCCGGGGTGTAAATGCTGAGCAGCACGCAGGGAGCTGGGGATGGTTTGTAAGGATGGCCCCTCCATGCCAGGGAAGCGGGGATTTGGGAGTGGCCCCATCCCGTGTGTGTTACAGGGTCTGAGCAGGGGCTCAGATAGGCCCTGGGGGAGGCTGGTCACGGAATCAGGGAATCCCAGGCTGGTTTGGTTGGTAGGGACCTTAAACGTCATCCAGTTCCAGGGGCAGGGACATTTTCCACTATCCCAGGCAGTGCAAGCCCTGTCCTTGGACACTTCCAGGGATCCAGGAGCAGCCACAGCTTCTCTGGGAAATCTATTCCAGTCCCTTCCCACCCTCACGGCCAGGAATTCCTTCCCAACATCCCATCCATCCTGCCTGTCCATGTGGAGCCATTCCCTGTGTCCTGACCCTCCATCCCTGGCCCCCAGTCCCTCTCCAGCTCTCCTGGAGCCCTTTTAGGCCCTGGAAGGGGCTCTGAGCTCTCCCTGGAGCCTTCTCTTCTCCAGCTGAAAACAGGCATTTGTGGTTTAGGGGAAATTTTAAAATTGTACTTTTTAGGTGATCTTTATGTAAAAAAACCTGGCCAAAAGTACCTGTGAGAGGAAAGGCATGGTAGGAGCAGAAACTGCAGTTCCATTGAGCTGGAAATCCTAAATAATCCAAAAATAACCCAGGCTGCAGGTTTGGAAGTTGCTTTCTTTCCTTGTACAAGGAAAGGGAGAAGAAAATAAACGTGTGCGTGAACCCTGTTGCGAGGAAATGAATTGCAAATAAGAAAAACAAATTCGAGTTAATTCTTCTTTTCCAAGCATGGCTCCATTCAGTGTTTTGGGAGTCAGGGGATTTAGGGATCTGGAGATAGCGTCAGTGTTTTTGGGTAACAAGTACAAACTGTAGCAGCTTTTAAGGCTTCAGAAGCTGTTTCTGATTAGGATCTTTTCTTTTGACAACTTTTTTTTCTTTTCAGGAAAAAAAAAAAGGAGAGGGAGGAAAGGGCTTTTTGTAACACAGTTGGGTTAGAGATGAGGGGAAATCTGTTTGAAATATGCGGGGACCTGAAAGCAAATCTTGAGTGAATAATAAGTTTAACTGACCTTAAAATATCCCATTGCCATGAGGGATTTGAGAGTAATACTTCAAATGGATTTTTGATGAGGCTCTGCAGGCTGTGGGGAATCGAATATTTTTACCCAACACGTTTTCTGATCTAAATTTTCACAATAACTGGGGAAAAAAACTACTATTTGGGAATGCCTAAAGAAGGGTTGGGGTTGTGTTGTTTTATTTTAAAGCTGCTGCCGTGCAGGGAAAAAAGCAATTTGCTTCAAGGTCACTTTTCAGAACTACTTTTGTTCCCCAATATTAAATTTAATCCTGGAGCAGAATTCCTCCTGGCTGCCTGTGTGTCCCCGTGTGGCATCCTCAGCATTCCATGGGGGGATCCAGTGGAGCATTTTCCAGGTGCCCACCAGCACAGTGTGTGTGTCCTGAGCCTGGCACCAGCCTGGGGGCTCTGCTGGGACCCTGCTGCAGTGTCGCTGTCCCCGGGATCCCTGCAGAAAGCCCTGGCTGGTGAGTAAACACCCATGGGAGAAGCCCCAAATCCCAGGACAGACCATCCCTGTGGTCGCTTCGCCCTTGAATACAACCCAGCAGCACTTCCTGGGCTGTCCTGCTGCCTGTCCATCTGTCTGTCCATCCATCCGAGGGGACAGTTCCATCACAGAGGACAGAGGGATGCCCCGTGTCCCCAGGGGTGTGGGGCTCTGCCAAGGGCTCCATTCCTCCCCTCCATCCAGGAGCACAAAGTGGCTTTGTGTCAGTCTCTTGTCCTGAGTGCCAAGGCTTGAGTTGTGCCAGGGGAGGGTTGGGTGGGATATTAGGAAGAATTCCTTCCTGGAAAGGGCTGTGCAGCCCTGGCACAGCTGCCCAGGGCAGGGGTGGGGTCACCATCCCTGGAGGGAGTCAAAGCCCTGTGGATGTGGCACCTGGGGACACGGGGCAGTGCTGGGAAGGGTTGGATTGATTTTGGAGGGCTTTTCCAACCTCAGCAGCTCAGTGATTCTGGTTAATGCCTGCGCCAGCCCCTCTGCTCCCGAGCCTTTCCCAGATCAGTCCCTTCGGAGCCACATTATGCCTGAGTGCAGCCCTCAACTCCCAGCCTCCCTTCCCTTTGCTGCCACCAGCCCTGGAATGGGGAGACAGAGCCCAGGTCCTGCCCTGGGGGGATCAAGGGATAATCCCAGCAGGTGCCCCCAGCCCCACGGATGAGGATGGGGACACTGGCAGGAGATGTCCCTCGATGGGGGAGGGGGCTGTGCTGGCTGCCACCAGCGGAGGGGAGGCTTTGGGAACTGTTCCTGTCAGCCCTGAACATCCCACCCCGCGGGGCTCCAGCAGCAAACAAGCTGCCAGTGTCCTCCCTGCCTTTCCCGGGCAGCCGGAGGCCCGGCGTGGCGCCGTGGCAGGAACGCCTCCTGGCCTCCCGCCGCTCCCGGAGCTCCAACAGCCCCGGATTTTCCCTCCCTTGCATTCAAAAAGGGGAAAAAAGGGAAAACTGTGGTCCTGCAGCAGCTGCCGGGGCCCTGGGCTGGGAAGATCCCTCCCCCTCACATCCCAGGGACACAGAGCTCGCGAGGGTCCTGGTTGGGCACTGCCTCGGCTCCCTGTGGAGTGGGCGATCCCACGGAAGTGTGGGATCATTGCCTCGCTCCTGGCGGGGCTGGGGTTGGCTCTGGGACCAATGAATCATGGAATCATGGGAAGGTTTGGGTTGGAAGGGACCTTAAAGCCCATCCAGTGCCACCCCCTGCCATGGCAGGGACACCTCCCACTATCCCAGGGTGCTCCAGCCTGGCCCTGGACACTTCCAGGGATCCAGGGGCAGGCACAGGGAGCTGTTGCTCTCTGTGGCCTCTGCCTGTGGATGTTTTTAGGCTGGATGTTATCAGGCACCCAAACTGTGCTGCTGTTCCCGAATCCATGGCTGTGGTACCCGGGGCTTTTCCTTACCAGCAGCTGTTCCTGAAGCTGCTGCAGCCTTGGTGTTTCCAGTCCTGTAAATCACAGAATCACGGAATCATTGAGGTTGGGAAGGCTCTCTGGGATCTCAGTCCAACCATTCCCCAGCACTGCCAAGGGCACCACCCCTGTCCCCAAGTGCCACATCCACAGGGCTTTTCAATCCCTCCAGGGATGGGGGCTCCACCCCTGCCCTGAGCAGCCAATTCCATGAGGGAATTTTCGTGTTGCAGCCTGTCAGGCTGGCTCCAGCCCTGCTGTGGCCTTGGCTCCCTGGTTCCTCGGGCTCTGCTGCCCAGGGCTGCTGGGATCGATGCTCCCGTCAGGTCACACTCCCATCCATCATCCCTCTGCTCATCCATCAGCGCCAGAGCCTGAAGCGTCGAGTTAAGGATGGAAGTGCTGTGGGAGATGGGGAATGGATTCAGCCTCCTGACTGCTGGAATTGCTGGAATTTTGGTTCACCAGACTACTCCTAGTGCTGTACAAGCAGGGAAGTGAGTGTCCATGGTCCTGTGCTGGGCTCAGGGGGAGTGAGGAGCCCATGGGAACATGGATTTGCCTGATCCCAGGGTGTTTTCCTCACTGGGAAGAGCTCACTCCGTGAGGCTGGGATGTGCTGGGACACTTCCTCATTGTTTTCCCTACGGAAAGGCAGAGTGGGGACAAACCAGCAGTGTCCCTGGAGCCTGGCGCTTCCCTGGGCTGTGGGTCAGGATGTGGGATGGATGCCTGGTGCCCCAGACCTGGCAGAGTCCGTGCCCTGGCTCCGGGGAGGATTCTCCTGCTGAGGAACCGGCTCTGCCCGGGGAACAGGGACCCCCCAAAGGGTCTGCCTGGGGTAGCTGCTTTTTGGGAAGGTCTTTCCAGCTTCTCCAGAGGGGATTTAGGTGCAAAGGGCGCATTTCTCTTCCCTCCACAACGCTTCCTGCACAGACACCTGGTACTGAGTGGGGGCTGGGGACCCTGAATGCCAACTGGTGGGACTGGTGTGGACTGGACTGGTGTGGACTGGGCTGGTGTGGGTGGGGCTGTGCTGGAGTTGCCTCTCCCTGAGCTATGGGTAGTGCTCGGGGTCCTGGCCACCACTCAGCTGCAGCTTTCCATGGAAATGTGCAAAAATTCCTATTTTTGATCCTTGTCCTCCATCCAATCTGGCTGGAATGGGCCGGTCGGATCCAGAGGGGCTGGGAAGACGGGCAGACAGCTGGACAGAAAGACAGACAGACAGAGCATGTGATTGCTCAAGCCACACTTCCTTAGGAAACCAGGCTAAAAATAAGCAAAATCCAGTTCTTTCCCACAAATAGCTCCAGTTGCTACAAACTGAAGCTTTTCCAGTGAAAAAAAAGTGGTTTTTTAGAGAATTCCCAATTGTTCCTGCTGGAGGGAGGGAAGGAGGGAGCGCTGACAGGATGGATGGATGGAACCCCCTGTGCCCATCACCTGGGGCTCACCCAGAGCTGTGGGAGCTGCCCATGGCTCGGGAAGCTGGAGAAACATCGATACCATGGAATTCCAGAGTGGTTTGGGTTGGAAAGGACCGCAAAGCCCATCCAGTGCCACCCCCTGCCATGGGCAGGGACACCTTGCACTGTCCCAGGGTGCTCCAAACTCCGTCCAGCCTCTCCTGGGACGTTCCTGAGCCTTCCCAACATCTCCACAGCCCTTTTTTCAATGGCTGCAGGAACAGCTTTCCTGTGTTTTGCAACACAGTGCATAATCCACCCCCGGTTCCCTCCTCAGTGGGGGATTTCCTTCGCCTGGGGACCAGCTGAGCCCAGTGCGAAGGGGAGGGGGCTCCCAGCAGCACCCCCAGCATTCCCAAGCCTCCTCCAGGTTTGGCTGGATTTCTGAGGCTTCTCCCTTATCTGTGGAGGCAGCAGTTGTGGGGTCCTGCGTGAGGGGCTGCAGCTGGGGAGGGAAGCCCTGCACGCCCGTGGCAGTGGCTGAGCAGGTTGGTGGAGGTAGGAACCATTTGCCATCCCATCCAGTGCTGGGGCTCCTGTCCCAGTTCCCTTCTCCTGGCTCCTGCCGCTGGGTGGGAGGGCACGGAGAGGTTTGGGAATGGTGGCTCCCATCCCTGCCATGCTGCGGGCGAAGCTCCTCGCCAGGAAACGAGGCTTCTTCTGATAGTAAAAAGGAAAAAAAAAAAAAAAAGAGCTTATTTTGTTTCCCATCTTCCCCCAGGCTGGATTACAAATTTGACACAGATGGGGAATCTTTGTTTCTGTGGAAAACTGGATGCATTTTCCATCCCAATGAGAGCAGCATGACAGCGTCGGACCCGAGACAAACGCCACAAAAACCCAATTCTGGGGTTTTGGAGGAGGGGGGGACAGATGAGCTCCTCCAGCCCGGAGCCATCCTGAGCTGGGACACACGTGGGATGTGTCTGTGGAGAGCCAGAACCTGCCCCAGGGGAACACAGCAGCCAAGTGTGGAGATGGTGGCCAGGACAGGGGGTTCATGCTGAGATGTTTCCTGTGAGCCCCCAAAGGCGAGGAGGAGGCTCTGAGCTGTGGGGTGCAGGGGTTTGGCTGATGGATGGTGGGGAGGGGGACAAGGGGAAGGTTTGTTCTCCCCTGGGGGCTTTTGGTGACCCAAAACCTCTCTCCTTTGAGATGCAGTCATGGCTCCTTGCCCTGCTCAGCCTGGAAAGGTGGCAGTGGTGGGGCCTGGGCAGTCCCTGCACCCCTGCATCCTTGCAGGTGGCTCTCAGGGGGTCAGGGGTAACTGTTCCCTTCAGGGGCATTAACCTGGGCCCAAGCTGTGGCTCTGCAGAGCTGCTGCCACTTGCAGGCCGTCAGGTTCCTGCCAGGGCCAGGCAGCAGCAGCCCCTCTGTCACCTGCCTGAGCTGTCAAAGGCATTACAGCAACACCGGGAAAATGGGAATGCCTGGATCCTCCGTGCCTGGGGACCCGGGCTCTGCCACTGCTGCCTCAGCACATTTCAGCCCCTCTTGCCCATGTGCAGCTGTGACATCGCTGTCCCCGTCCCCCTCCTGTCCTGCCCTGTCCCACACCTGAGTGCCCTCTGGGGCCTGTGGGACATCTGTTCCCTTCCCTGGACCCCGCAGCTTCCCCAAGGGTCCGTGTGCCCAGCCAAGAGCAGGGCTGCAGATGATGCCACTCATCAGCCAGCCCTGGCACCCGGCCCAGGCACCTGCAGGGTTTGTCTGAACTCAGGAAATCACCTCAAGATGGAGCTTTCCCTCCCTCGGGCCAAACCCCCCAGCTCTGGCATCGTTTTGGGATGTCCCTGGAGCTGCTGCTGGTCACACAGAACTGGGCTGCTCCAGCGCCACGTGGTGAGGGCACTGCTGGCTCTGTCCCCACTCCTGTCCCCCCCAGGGCACCTCCTGCTCAGACCCCGTTGCTGGGTGTCCAGCGCTGCAGGGGTTTGGTGCTGGGGGGCACAGGGTGTCCCCAAAGAGGGGATGCTCCTGGCAGGATGGAATGGAGGGAGGGAGAACTGAGGCAGAGCTGAGTTCTCCAGAGGGGTGGTGGTGAGGGGCATCCCCTTCACGGGGGATTGAGCTGCACAGTCACCGGCCATCTCAGTGTTCCCAAATTCCTTTGTGGATCTGCCCAAGAGAGCTCAAGACTCTCCCTGGAACCGGTGCTGATGGATGCTCACGACTCCACTGCCAGCCCTGGCTGCAGCTCACGAGTGAGGGCTGATTTATGTTCGCTGAGGTAGAAAGGAGGCGGTTTTGGGAGCGCTTCAGAACAGCTCGTGGTTGATTTGAAGCTGAAGTTTCAAGCAGGATTTCAAGCAGGGCTTGGTGCTTTTTCAGCAGGGAAGAGCCAGACTGGGAAAGTATTTTTGCAGAAGCTTCCATGAGATGCAGGCATGGATCAGCTCACGGAGATGGGGGAGATGTTGCTCTGAGGGCAGGGCTCACCGCTCACATCTTTGATTTCTTAGCATCAGATCCAACCATGATTAATTCCTTCCCAACACCTGACCCGTGGTGATGCCAGCGGGACCTGGTGGCCCTGGCACGCGGCACCCCAGCCCAGAAAGCACAAAGGGCTCATTTTGGTCCATTTGAAAGAGGAGAAACTGGATAAATGACTTGAAAATGTTGCAATGAGCTATGTTAGGAATCGTGAGGCTGGGGGGATCGTTTCTATTCCCTGAAAGTTGTTGGAGAGTCCCCTCCTCATCCCCCTGGCTGTGCAGGAGGAGGGTGAGGAGCGGGACGAAGGGCTCCCTGGAGGGGACAGCCAGGGGACAGCCAGCCCTGCCGGAGGGGACAGCCAGCCCTGCCCACGGTGGCCTTGGAGCGACCATCTGGAGAGCCGGCAGCCCCTTCCCGGTGGCTCCGCGAGGGTCCGGGCTTGGCGGCGGGGCTGCCCCATACTGAGATCAAATAAACACAAATACTCTGAAATTATTCATGGCTCTGGGGACCTGTCTGATGCCTCGTCAGCAGCTGCTGATCAAATCAGGGCAGCTGTCAATTGGCCGGCGGCGGGAGGGGCTGGCTCTGGCAGACATGTGTGGATTCCTCCTTCCTCCCTTCCTCCCGGGCTCCCGCTGCTCCTGCACCTGCAGCGGGGCCGGGAGCGGGATGGCAGCGTGGGCAGGGTGGGCAGGAATTCTGGGGGTGCCCCTCGCCTGCACCCCGGCATCGAGGCAAGCAGGGATCGCAGGGACCCATCCACGCAGAGGGGGCGCGGGTCCTACCACCTGCGCTGTGCCCTGGTTAATTAGCCCGGGCTAATTAGCTGAGAGCTTGTGGCTCCGGGAGCGCTGCCCGTGGGCTGGGACTGCCTGCAGCCAGCGTCCCGCGGGATGTGGCAGGGAGGGGATGGATGCACTTGGAATGGGAGTGACAGGACCAGGGGGAATGGCTTCACAGGGACAGGCAGGGATAGATGGGATATCGGGAATAAATCCTTCCCTGGGAGGGTGGGGAGCCCCTGGCACAGGGTGCCCAGAGAAGCTGTGGCTGCTCCTGGATCCCTGGGAGTGTCCAAGGCCAGGTTGGAGGAACCTGGGATAATGGAAAGGGTCCCTTCATTTTCCTTTTGCTCAACCAAGCATCAGGAAGTGGAAAAATTCCTATTCCTGCTGTCCATGTAACTCTAAACCTGAAAACCCCAAGGATTTTTGTGACCTTTTTAGGCCTTTCCTGTACTCTCCTTCATCAAGGTGGGGAACCAGGCAGGACCAGCCTGCTAATGGGAGGGCATAATTTAGTGAGAACTAGTGAGTGTAAATTTTTTATTTGTAGTTGAAAACAAGAACTTTAGACATACTCAGAGTGGTCTCAGAGATTTTTTTTTTCTCATTTTTTAAAAAAAACCTTGGGATAGTCACGGTTGGTGGGATCCCCTTCCCTCCCCTGTAGCTCTAAGAGCAATTTTTCCTTATTTACTGGCACTCCCAAAGATCCCAGTTACCAGGGGGATAAAATCTGTCACCAGTGTCTGTATTCCAGGTTCAGGGGAGGGTAATTTGTGTTTCCCCCTGCTCAGACAGCAGGTCAGGTCATAAAGCACCAGATCCACGGGGAGGGGAGGGGGTGTTTAAAGGCTGCCTGTGCTGAAAGGTGCAATAATCCGCCGGATTACTTTCCGGGGGAGCTGCAGGGAAATTTACTGCCTTGGAAAGGGATTATCCCAGCGCTGCTGCCAGCGGATTTCTTCCCTTTCTTTCCTAAGAGGAAGGAAGCTTTTCATTGAATTCCTGCTGCTCGAGCCCGCTGGAGCTGCTCCCCCAGCCGCCGCAGCTCTCACAGCTTGGAAGGGAAGAATTCATCCCGACCATGCCGGGTTTTATCCCGATCTCCCCTCTCGGGTGGGAGAGGGAAACTGGAGCCTGGGTTGGAATTCGGATGGAGTTTGCAGCACCTTCACTGCTCAGAAGGTGCTGAGCTGCTGGAGGGGGTCCAGAGGGATAACCAGGAGGAGGAATAACCAGGAGGAGGGATAAATCCTCTCCGGTGCAGCTCCAGCTGCAGGAACAGGCTTTGCACCGGGAGCCACGAGGACTCCAGCCCCGAGCATCCCCTCCTGCGAGCAGGGACCAAACCCAAGTGCTCCATCCCCCATCCCGAGCAGAGAATGGAGCTGCAGCAGCTTCCCAGGCTGGAGCTCAGGGCCACTCCTGCCCCGAGTTCCCGAGTCCTTCAGCAGTGCCCCCCCCCGGGGCCGGGGCTTGGCGGGGGCCATCGGGGGGGGTTGGTTTTGTTTGATTTCCTTCCCCTGTAAGGCAGGAGCGGGGGCTGGGGCAGCCAAGCCCTTTAATTGTGTGCAATGAAGGCTGACAGTGCCGAGGCGCAGCCTTTAAAAGGGGTACTGAACCTTTAATTCCTGAATAAATCATCTCCAGTCTGTTGCTCCTTCATCTGCAAGCTGTTTGAGCGGGATACACGGGCACTGCTGGGAAGGGTCATTTGGAGATCAGAGCCCTCGATTGACCCGGGTCACACGCAGGACACCTGCCACAGGCTGTCCCCTCGCTCCCGGGCCGGGAATCAAAGGGACACTGGGGAGCTGGCCAGGAGAGGAGACTTCTAATTGCTGCCACGCAGAGGGGCTTCATTCCAGAGGGATGGAGAGCTGCGAGTGCCCCTGGCACCCCTGTCCTCACTGGACACCAGCCCCAGCCCAGTGTCCCACCAAGCTGGGCACATGCCAGCCCCCATTTCCTGAAGGGTTTTTGGGGATTCATGGAGCTGTTCTGTTTCCCACCTGTTTTCACCCAAGCAGTGGCTTCAGCTGCTTTTTCACTCACAGTTCTTCAAGCTCCACCAGGGAGGAGGAGACCCTGGGTGCTCTTTTTGGACCCCATCAGGGAGAGACCCAGCGGTGCTGGATGTGAGGGGTCCCTGGGGAGTTCAGGTGGCATTTTTGGGGTGACCCCACATATTGTAGCTGCTCCACAGTGGAGAAGGGTGAGGAGGGGCCATCTCCAAACCCCATTAAGAGACCAAAGAGCCTCTTCTCCAGTGAAGAGAAGGAGCTGTGCCCTGATTAAGGCTGATTCCTGCTCTCCACAATCCCATGCATCCACCACAGCCCTTCCACCCTGACGACCCGGCTGGAGTAACCAAGCAAGGAAAACACCCTCCAGGGCCTGGAGCTGCCCGTAATTGCAGCCTCTGGCCATCCACAAGGGCAGGATGGCCACGGAAATGCGGTGGAAACGATGGATTGGTGGGTGTGGGAGCTGGAGTGGGTATGGGGACTGTGGGGCTGGGGGAGGACACGGCCTTTTCCTCAGCTTCCTAGCACGAAACCTGGGATACCAAGGGGTCTGGGAGACTTTACAGATAGGAAAAGCAGCCGTGTTTCCCAGCCCCGGTTCTTGTGGGGGTTAATAACTGGGTGTCGGGTGACTGCTGAAAGCAGCCGCGCCATTAGAAATGCAAATGTTGGCTCCAGCTTCTCCTCTTGCCTTCACTCCACATCTCCCAGATCTTGATACCCCGTCAAACACAAACCCCCTCATCTCCTGGCCCTTCCCAGAGCCACCCCAGACCCCAGTGCTGCCTCCCCCTGCTCTGCAGCCCCGAGGGTGGGGGAACCCCTCGGAGGAGGTGGTTTGGGGGCTCAGACCCTCCAGGGCCCAGCTGTGGCACAATCCATTGCATTTTCCTCCTCCTCTGAGCCTCTTTATCCACCTGAATCCTGGCCCAGGGACCCCATCCCCTGTGGTCTGGCGGTGGGAGAGCTCTGGGGTTCTTTGTGAGGGCTGGAGACCCCCCAGCCGTGGTCCTCAGTGGGGCAAGGGGCTCCTGAGGGGGAATTAGGAGCTTCTGGGGGGCAGGAGGAGCCCCTGGGGATGCTCCAGCTGGGAGCACGACCCGCCGAACCCCCTCACTGTTTCATGTATCAAACCGTAATTAGGAGCAAAGGGCGGAGGGGTGCACAGGAGCATTAATAAATTATCTGCCTGGTTGTTAATTGACGTGTCTCAGTCAGCCCGTGGTGGAGCCCTGGGCTCGGCTCCCCTTCCAGGCGCATCACAGGCTTGTTACTGCCGTCATTAGCATATTCAGGGCTCCCTGCTTAAAGCCAATTAGCTCCCGGCTAGGCCTGATTGGGAAGCCGCGGCCTCATTTGCACATTTTTGAATTGGTGAAAGAATCAAAAATAATGGAGGCAGCTCGGGGATGGGGAGCGCTGGGGGGGCTCTGCCGGCTGGGGGGCACTGGCAGGACCTGCTGGGGAAGAGAGGGGGAACAGCGAGGTAATTAGGAGTAAAAGGGAACACGGGCTAATTTGGTCCCGGGCGGCTTGGGGAGTTCATCCTTCCCAGTTCATCCTTGATTCCCAGTTCATCCTTCCCAGTTCATCCTTCCCAGCTCAGCCTTCCCAGCCCGTCCGTCTGTGCCCTGTGCTGATTCAACAGATGCCCGGTGATTCCTGCGGGAAGCAGCGGTCATGGAGAGGCCTGGGATGGGATAAGCACGGCTGCCCACCCCTTTTTTGGGGAATAGGGGTCTGCCATGTCCCCCAGCAGCGGGAGCTCCTCGGCAGGGCCGGGAGCAGGGATACGGGGCTGGGTCTCCCCTCGCGACATCCTGTCCCCCTCCCTGCCTTCTCCCACCTTTCTCCCCAGCAAAGGTGCTGCTATTTGAGCTGCCTGGAAGGAAAAGGCTTCTATCTCCGAGTTTCCAGAACTGGTTCCAGTTTGACAACTTGAGAGCCGCCGTGGGGCCACAAAGGCAGCCTTGTCCCGGGCTGAGATAAGCCCGGGGGACGATTCATATGCAGATCCGGGTGGTACCGGGTGTCTGCCGCCAGAGGATAAATCTGTCCCGAGCCCTGGCCCCCTCTCCCGGTTCCAAACTATTTTACATTTACACAAAAACGGTTCTGTCACCCCCCCACCCCGGGCCCCGTCCCGGCTGCCTGTCACCCTGCCGCGGGGGGGGAGGGGGTGTCCCCTGGAGCCGCGGGGTGTCCCCTGCCCGGGCTGGGGCTGCCGGAGCCACCGCGCTCAGCTGCGCTGGTTTTGTCCCCAGCGTCCCATGGCCCATCTCGGTACCTTGAAAGGGTCACTCTCTTTGCTCCTGTGGAAAGCTCTCAACCATGTCCCCCCTCCGGCAGAAATCCCTTCCTTTCATGCCTTTTGTCCGGGCTTTTTTGTCAGGGCTCATTTTTTTTAAAAATAGTGATGGAGAGGGGTTTTTATTTCCCCCCTTTTTCTCTTTTTGGTGATAACATAGAACCTGCAACCCCTGACCCGATAGCACCCGTCACCCTGACCCTGTGGCACCCATCACCCTGACTCTGTGGCACTCATCACCCTGACCCCGTGGCACCCATCACCCTGACCCCGTGGCATCCATCAGCCTGACCCTGTGGCACCCGTCACCCTGACCCGATGGCACCTGTCACCCTGACCTGATGGCACTCGTCACCCTGATCTGATGGCACCCATCACTCTGACCCCGTGGCACCCATCACCCTGACTCTGTGGCACTCATCACCCTGACCCCGTGGCATCCATCAGCCTGACCCTGTGGCACCCGTCACCCTGACCCGATGGCACCCATCACTCTGACCTCGTGGCACACATCACTCTGACCCAATGGCACCCATCACCCCGTGGCACCCATCACTTCCACCTGTGGTTGGTCTGGGGTTTTGGGGTCCCCCATGTTGCTTCCAGCACAGGCTGGACCTGTATCCATGAGAAAGCTTCTGCCTGGCATTTCAGGGGGATGCACTGTAGGCAGAGCCTGTCCTGCTCTCCTGGTTTGGGCTGGGATAGAGTTAATATTCTTCCTGGAGCTGCCGTGGGTGATAACTCAGGGATGCTTTGAGCTGGAGACTTATTTATCTCCTGAGACTGCATTCCCTGATCTCTCAGCTCGGTGCTGGGAGGAGTTCTGCTCCAAAAATCATTGGGAATCATGAACCAATTAACTCTGGAAAGTTATGTTGGCCCAGTTTTTGAAGTCTGCTTTGATTCCCTGCCTGCAGTGGTTGTTAATCACTATTTAATGCAGCTTTCTGCATTTTTATCATCATTTTATCTGCTGTAATTTATTGTGTGTTACCTTAACCGAGGACGCATTTTCACATGTTGAATGTCTCCATGTAGGAAACCCCAGCTCTGATGCCTCTCAAGTGCCAGTTGTTTTATTAATTAAAAATGAAAAATTACCAGTTTAATAGAGAGGTAAAAGGGGTTTATCCCTCCTCCCGGGCACACAGTCTCCTCTGGAAATCCCAAGTCCTTCCAAGGCTCCCCTACTGCCGTGTCCTGTACCTGCAGGCACTGCTTGGCATTCCCACGGTGCTCTCTTAAGGTCAATAAAAATTAACTGTAAATTTAATTAAAGCTCCTAATGTTTGTGCTAAAGTGGAGCATAACAAAGCCGGCTCTGCTCTTTGCCAGTTTAAGCCAGATCTGGAGGGAGTTGACCGTTATCAATAATTAACTGGGGTAATTTGGGGGAAGTGTTAGGGAGTTAATGAAAATGTGAAATGCATAATTATCGTGCAAGGAGCTGGAAGTGCTTGGGCTGCTGAGGAAGAGGAGGTGTTACACAATTAATGTTTGGAGGCTGCTGCTCCCAACAGGATCCCGGGATGTCCCTGGGATGGGAAGGTCCCTGCACCCCATCACAGGCACAGGAGCTGCTGCCCCAGCTGGGAGCGGCAAGTCCCTGCCCCAGCCTGGGCTTTTACTAAAACTGCTGTTAATTACATGGTAATTAAGCCGTGGGCGGTGTGGTTGGTGGTAATTAATGAGGTGCAGCCCCCCTGTGCTGAGGAGCCCTGGGATGGGTGCAGGGACTGCCGGTGTGGATGAGTGGGGTCCTGGGGGTCCCTCTGCCCCACAGAGCTCTTAGGGGTGGCCCTGGCGTTGGGGGGCTCAGCCTGGCCTCGATGTCCCTCTGTCGGAAGGAAGGGGGGGATAAGAGAGGTTTTCCAGAGGGGTTGTGCCTGCCCCGTCCCTGGAAGTGTCCAGGGCCAGGTTGTGGTTTAACGTGGACTCTCCAGGGTCTCCCATCCCACGTGTTTGCTGTTGGTAATAAACAACTTATTGAGGGACTCAATAATTGTTTATTATTAGGCCCTCAGCCCAGGTTTGCTGAGTAGGTTGGGGTCGGGTGAGGATGAGGAAGGAGCCGTTCAGAAGTTCTGGTGCCATCCAGGGAAGCACGGCATGGATGCCCTAGGAAGCTGCCAGGAGAAGCTGGTGGAGCAGCCTGGAAAGCCCTGTGGCACTTTGTGAGTGGAATTAAAGTTAATTAATTGCTCGGCTGGCAGGGAAGCCCCAGCAGGAGGGTGGAGCTGTGGTGTGCTCCCAGTGGATCCAGAGCTGTGCCGCTGGGTTTTCCTTGGCTCTGGACAAGCACAGGGAGGGGACAGGTGTAGGTCTAATCCTGGTTTGGGAAGATGCTTCCCAGTAGGAGCTCTGTCAGTCAGCCTCCGGTAAATGCTGTTATTTGGGCTGGGAGGGAAAAGGTGCAGGAAAGGATGGGAAAAGCACCCGTGGCTGCCCTGGGATTCATGGATCCTTGAAGGGCATCCCGCTGATGCCAAACAGAGGGGCTGTGCTGCCAGGTGAGGACACCAGGGACAGAAAGTGGCTCTAAAAACGCTGGCACTGTGCAAAAATTAAAATAAAAGGAGGCGGGGGGGAAGCCACAAGTGGCTTCTGCCTCTTGTTTGGGGGAAGGAGCTGTGGGGGCCCAGCGTCGCTCACAAATGCTTTTAATAAAGTGTTCTTTCCTGAGTCCAGGGGAAAAATCCCAGAAACCTCAAGCTTTTCCCATTACATAAGGACCAGATGCTGCTGGGCAGAGCCCTGACTCCCCTCAGCACAGCCCTGTCCCTGTCCCCAGCCGCCGTGGGGACCCAGCTCCCTGCCAGGCACAACCCCCGAGCAGTGGGATGGGGGTCCCAGAGAAGCTGTGCCTTCCTCTGGATCCCTGGAAGTGCCCAAGGCCAGGCTGGACGGGGCTTGGAGCACCCTGGGGTAGTGGAAGATGTCCATGCCCGTGGCAGGGGGTGGCACTGGATGATCTGTGAGGTCCCATCCCAAACATTCCAGGATTCCGCGATTCTTCTTGGAGGAGGAAGAGGAGGATGTGGAGGGCAGCGGGGCAGGTGCCTGTGCTGGTGGCAGAGAGGACCCGCTCTATCACACAGGGTGACATGGCTGGGTAATTTCTGCGGCAATTAATGCCTCATTAAAGTGCACGAGGGAACAATCAGAGCAGTGAATTTTACCCAGCACAATGGCTGGGCCCTCAGGGTTTTTCTGCCTTTCTTTTGAAAAGGAAACAGTCTTTTTCTGGCTTTAACTGCTCCCTGTCTGGAGGCAGGGGAGGAGGGAGCCTTGGTGGGCATCTCCGCTCCCAGCTGCTGCTTGAGCACCACCCCCGTGATGGGATTTTCCTCTGCAATCCCACGGGGCAGGTTGGAACCTCCAGGACATGAAATCGGACTGGAGGCCGGGATGAGAACCAGCCCCGTCCCAAAATGTGTGCATTGGGATGCCCATCACCCACTGAAACTGTGGGGGAGGAGAAGGGCAGGAGGGATTTCTGGGGCTGGGAAGGGGTTTTGGGGAATTCCAAGGGGGAACAGCAGCCTGCAGGTGCCCTGTGGATGCTGCTGGTGAGGCAGAGTGACAGGGAGTTCCTTCCCACGGACAGACTCCGGAGGGGACAAAGGGAATGCTGAGATGAGCAGAGAGACTGGAGCACGGGGGCTCCTAGGAAGGATTTTGAACATGAGGAGGTGACCAGTGGGGTGTGACAAGGTGGGGCAGGAGGGAAAGGGGAGAGGTGGCTGTGGCTGGGAAGATCCTGAGCATTTCTGGCTGGGTTTAGGGCTTGTTCCCACCTGTTGTGGCATCAGATGGGAGCAGCTGAGCCCTGACCGTGTCCCTCTCTCTCCTCAGGAGCCTGATGCCACGGACCCTGGAGGGACAGATCACCATGGAGAAGACCCCCAGCTACTTTGTCACCAAGGAGGCCCCGCGGCGCATCTACAACATGTCCCGTGACACGAAGCTGATCGTGGTGGTGCGGAACCCCGTCACCCGCGCCATCTCGGACTACACACAGACCCTCTCCAAAAACCCCTCCATCCCCAGCTTCCAGGCCCTGGCCTTCAAAAACCTCAGCACGGGACTGATCGACACGAGCTGGAGCGCAGTGAGGATCGGGATCTACGCCAAGCACCTGGATAACTGGCTGCAGTACTTCCCGCTCTCCAAATTCCTCTTCGTCAGCGGGGAGAGGCTCGTCAGCGACCCTGCCGGGGAGATGGGCCGTGTCCAGGACTTCCTGGGGCTCCAGAGGGTGGTGACGGACAAACATTTCTATTTTAACGAGACCAAGGGCTTTCCCTGCCTGAAGAAGCCCGAGGGGGGAAGCAAACCCCGCTGCCTGGGGAAATCCAAGGGGCGGCCGCACCCCAAAATCGACGGGCAGGTGGTGCAGCGCCTGCGGGAGTTCTACAGACCCTTCAACATGAAGTTTTATCAGATGACAGGGCAGGATTTTGGGTGGGACTGAGCCATCCCCAGGGCACACTGCTGGGCTGACACCTGGACTGCCAGGACTGTGGTCCGGGGGTGCCCATAGTCACTGTGGTCCAGGGATGCCCGTGGCCATTGTGGTCCAGGGATGCCCATGGCCACCCCACCAGCACCCTCCTCCCTTCGTTCTAATTTATATCGGACCTTTTCTGGCAAGAAATGGACTTTCCTGGAGTAGAGAGAAATATTTAAGAAATAAAACCACAGATGAGCCCTCTCCCCTCCCTGAGCAGATTAAATATTCTTCCATATAAACCTCGCTGATCTCTGTTAACTGCGAGCACTTCGGGTGGCGGGTGGGAGCGTGGGTTTGTGTGCATGGGGAAGATGGATCCACCATCCAGAATAAAACCTTTGAAAACCACTTGGCCTCTGGGGCAAGCAGGCAGCCAGTGGGGTTTTGCTAAACTGAATTCTGAGGGTGACAAAGTCACTGGTGGCCAGGGGATGGCTGGGCAGCAACCCCCAGTCCTGGGAGATGTTTTGCAGATGGAAAAGAGTCTGTAGGAATTTCCCAGCTGAGCAAAACAATGAACAGCAGCAGTTCTGAATAAATGCCAGGTCCAGGCTTAGGGAGAGGGACTTGTGGATCACCTTCCCACATTCCTTGAGTGGCCCAGCTGAAAGAGAAGGGCCTTTCTAACCCTTAGGAGGAAAATTCCAGCTTGTCCCCAGTTTACCCAAACTCTGCCCTTTCAGCTCAGTAATCTCAGTTTTTCAAGCCTTCAACCATCGAGGGTCATCACGGGAGGCTGCAGAAATTACTTTAATCTGCACTAACTAGTTTTCCCTTAATTAAAGATGGGGAAAACATTTAATTAACCTCTAAGATCTTATTAGTGACTTGTATTTGTCTCTTTAATGAGCTAATTATGAGTTTTGAAGGGCCCTCAGGCCCTGCATTGTTTGCAGATATGCTTTGGCTGTGGTTTCTTCCATCAGGCAGCATCCCAAACCTGCATCCCAGAGCTGACCATGCTGCCGTGCTGCCTCCTCTCCTCGCTGCTGCTGCTGCCTGGGCATGGCGAGGGAAGCAGGTACCACTTCTGGGATGTACAGCGGGCCCCATCCCAATTCCTCCCAGCTCTGGGGTGGTTTCACACCCCTGCCTGGTGCTTTATCCCGCACGGCCCCCCCTTGCTCTCACATCCCGGGTCCTGGCACCTCCCTTGTGCCCCTGGAGGTGAGGTTCGTTTCCTGTCCCATGCTCCGGGCTGCAGGTGAGGTTGGACATGTTCCCGTTCATTCCCGGGACAAGTGACACGTGCAGGGACAGCTTAAGGTGACGCTGGAGTGAAATGCAAGCGGGTGCCTGTTTCTGTGAGGAGAGAGGCCATCGAGGTGACGGTCCCTGGGGGCTTTGTGACTGACATGAAGCGGGATATCGCCAAGGAATAGTGAGAGGAGATAAAACCAGGACTGGTTTTGTGCTGGTTGAAATCCCAAAGCCCTCGGAATGATGCAGCTGTTGCGGGGATGGACTCGGCATCCCATGCCCAGTGCGGGGTCCCCCGGCCGTGTCCCCTCAGGCCTGTGACCCCCGGCCCCTGCCCCACCGGGGGTGGGATGTCGGAGCGGCTGGAGCCCCTTGTCAGCCTCGCTGGCAGCTCCGCATGATGGACTGCGCTCTGCTTGTTTAGGTTTTGTTTCCAGCCACGACATTCGACCAAATTATTCTCCACGAAGGGCTTTAAAGTTTCCCAAGTGCTTGTGAAAGCCTGGAAACGCTGATAGTGATCCTATTTCTCAGCTGAGTGACTGCATTCAGCCCCAGCCATATTGATATGCAAAACGTTAAGGGTCCCGGCTCTAAAGATGGTTTCTGTCTGCCCTGTGAAAGGGAACCATACTTTTTTAAAGCCCGGCCCTTTCTAAAGCCGCACAATACCATATAGACTATGCCATTTAAAGCATCTGAAGCGACCCAAAATGTATTGAAAGCTTGCTTTGCAGACTCATTAAGACTACTCAATAGGTTCTGGCAAATACCGTGCCAGGGCTGACCGCACGGATTAAGACTTTTGAAGTGTTACACAAACCCCCTGCTTAAACTAATTGCTGCCCCGCAGCTCACGAGGTCAAGTATTTGTATTCATTGCCTCCGAGAGGAGCCACTTATGGCTCTGTCCAGGTGAAGTCTGCACTTCATTAGATCAAGACAATAAAAGCAGCTTTGGTAGGAAGGGGATGAAATCTCCCGGCTCCTGCTCTGAGCCAAGCACAGGCCTAAGTCCACTTTGGCGGAGTTTGGGGGCATTTGTGGCGCTTTCAAGAGCTCCAGTGGAGCGATGTGCTTCCAAGAAAAGTGTTTCGGTGCGGGATGGTGACAGCAGTGACGGCAGCCCTGTCCCACTGGTGCTGTCGTGAAGGGTTCAGCTTGAGAGAGGTTCCTTGAAACTCCCAGTGCTCACTGAGCACTTCTCCACTGTGATTTTCATTCTCCAGGGTCGTGGAATCCTGGAATGGTTTGGGTTGGAGGGAACTAATAGCCCATGCAGTTACATCCATTTTCCATGGGCAGGGACACCTTCCACTATCCCAGGCTGCTCCAAGCCCCATCGAGCCTGGCCTTGGACACTTCCAGGGATGGGGCAGCCACAGCTGCTCTGGGACCCCCATTCTGTGAGGAATTGATCTGAAACACCCACAGCAGCTCAGGGACAGGTGTCACTGCTGGACCTCCCTGCTCAAAGCCTCTGGAAATAAAGTTACAACGAGGATGTGAGCTGTGCTGATGTTTTCTGGGACAGAGGGAGTTTGGGCAGCTGCTTGCTCAGGGGATGATGGCAAAACACCCTGTGCTTGTGGAGCTGGAAAAATGCCTCTGGAGCATCAGGTTAACTAGGGAAGTGCCAGAGCAAGAGGATGATGGAGATCCAGCTTTGCAGCCAAGTATGAAATGAAGTTTTCATCCCCGTCTCAGTTAACCAAAGTTTCCATTTCTAGCCCCAATTTTGTTTTGAAAATCCAACTATCCAAAGTTTTGTGGTTCCTGTGCTCTGGGCCTCCCTCTCCATTCTACTCCATAAGCCAGGAAGAGCAGGGCTGGAAGAGCTTTCCAAATTTTTTTTATTTACTCCTTTTTCTGTTATACCAGATTTAGGAGGACAGAAGGGAAAGAATAAAAATAGGGAAGGGGGGAAAAAAAAAACCCCAAAAGCAAGAAGTTAAAACTTCCCTGCTTTTGCGTGGGTCTGGAGATGAGGAGAGCAGCAGGGCTGATTTTCAGCTCCACATTTCATCTCGAATGTTTATGACCTGTAACAGGGACAGTCATGCTCACCCCTGAAAAGGCCCATCCGTCCCCATTCCCATTCGCTGCTGCCATGAGTGTGGCCACACCTGTCCCACACCAAAGTCCCCAGGTGAGGCTCGTGCTGCCAGGCACCTGTGGGCTATAAAATCCGGGAGGGAGCATTGGAGCCTCCCTGCAGGATCTGCCCCAGCTCTGGAGGGTGCAGAGGCTGTCCTGGCTCAGGGAACAGGAGCTGGCACTGGCTGGTAAGTGGGGGCTGCTGCCAGGGGTGCTGGGCATCCTTCCTGCTGTTTTGGGGCGCTGCAGGGCCAGAGTGGAGCTTGGGGATGGAGCAGTGTGGTTGTGTGCAGCCATCGTGTGCAAATGCCAAATTCATGCTCTGACTGGAAACAGCAACATGTTGCCTCGCTTAATTAATTTATATCACTTGAAAGGATAAATTGATGCCTTTCTGGCAGGGTTCCTCTGGCAGGAGATGAGCCCCAAGCCTTAATTGTGTACCTCTCACTGGTACATGGGATGGGGCACTGCCACCACCGCTCCTTCCCCAGGGAATGGGGACACATGGAGCAAGCAGGAGGAGGGGGATGGCCGGAGCTCTTGGGGCTGGCTCGTGCTGATGCCACAGCTGGTATTAGAAGAGAGAATGGAGCTGTAAGGGCTGATCCAGCCCCATTTTTCCCTGTTTATGTGGCTGGGGAGTGGTGGTGTAGATCATTAAGCCGATGCTCCCACAGCCAGCTCTGCCGCAGCACTGCCATCCATGCTGGCAGCCATGCCTGGAAATCATCAGGGAGGGAATTTTTCCCCTTTTCTTTCTCCTTTTACTCTGAGTTTAAACTTCCATCTGATGGCTGATTGCTGAAGACCCCCCCCGGCAGCCGCAGCACGCTGCTGGCAGATGCCAGTGGGAAGGAAAGTGTGAGGGATGGAGGGCAGCGGGAGAGAGGCCGGGAAACTGGGAAACGCTCCTGGTGGGGATGGGAAAGGGGCCTGTGCAACAGCCAGCCTTTAATTAAGGGTCTTTAAAGAGCTTTCCCAGCTGGTTAACATTGCCTTGCCATATTGGAGTGGTTTAGAAGCAATGCTCCTCGGGAATGACTCCCTTCCTGTCAGCCCTGGGCGTGTGTGACAGGCCCTGGTCCCGCACCCCTTTGGAAAAATGGGGCAGAGAAAAATGAGTCCATGTCTTGGTGGAGAGGAGAAGAAGCCCTCCACCTTCCCAGGGAAGAAGCTCATTTTTCTGTGCTGGTAGCTACACCCAAATGTCTTTAACGCAGCCCTCGCAGCCCCTGGAGCAGTTGGAGGCGGGTGTGTGCTGGTGGCACGGCAAGGGGCTGGAGGGGACAGTATGTGGCACCCAAACGCAGGACTGGGAATGCCTGATCCAGCCCTGGGGTGGATACTGGTGACAGGAATCATCCCTGGGCTGTGGGGAGGTCTGAGGGCAAAGCTGCACCTGAAGTGCAGGAGCTCCTGTGGGATCCTGGAACGGGGAGATGGGGGTGCCATGGGGCACCCAGACCTCCTCTGGAGCTCTGTCCTGTTTCCCCTGCTGGAATAAGCCTGCAGAAACGAGCTTTGGAGAGACAGCATTTCCCTCCTGCCAACTGGGAACAGACTTTGCTGTGCACATAAACCTGCCCTGAGGTGTTACTGCTGAAACTTCTCAGGGACTCGTCCCACCTCTTTTAGCTTTCTCTGCTCACCCAAATCCTCCCAGAGCCTTTCCTTCCTCCATCCTGTTCTAGAACTGCCCTGTACAAAATCCTCCCAGAGGCAAGAGCAGAGCTGCCCATGGGTTGTGAGAGTGGGATGGGGACTACAGGGTCCTGTCCCTGTTTCACCAGGAGATTTATCGGTGCCGGAAACCTCCCGCCAAGGTTTCAGCCTCCAGCTGCATTTGTAGAGGAGAAGGTGATACAAAGCCAGCTCCAAGTGTGCTGAGAGTGTTTTGCTCCAAGGCAAAAATCCCCCTTTTTTCAGAAAAGCATCCCCTGACTGCTGGAGCAGGGAGCATCCCTGAGGTTTGCTCCCCTGGTCCCTTCATCTGAGCTGGGGCTGAGGGATGCAAAGCTGAGCTCCATCCTCCTCCTCCTCTGCATGTCCCAGCCTCGCCACAGCATTCCCACCTTCAGGTTCCCCATTCTGTCAGCTCCAAGGACATGGATAGTGCTGGGGCTCCCTCTGCTCCCACAGCCTGCTTTTATCTCTGGAAAAAATCCTAATAAAAGCCAAAAGGCAACTTTAATAGTGTAATATTAGAGAGGCCTGGGAGGGAAGGGCTCCTGCCTGGGGCCATGGCACAGCTGGGGTCCCAAGCATGGATCCACACTTCCATTTAGGGATGCACGGGGAAAATGAGGGAAAAACAAATTAAATCAATGTTTTCTAGGCTTGGCTGATGTGTGCTGTGCTCAGGCAGGGGAGGACAGGGAGGGGGAGCCAAGGCTGAGCCTCCTCTTACCTTTAGGACAGGTATTGGGATTATTCTGCCTGAGGAAAGCCCAGCTGTGAGACTGCCTGTGGAAGGTGTGATCCTTGGGATCCTGGTGCAGCCTGCCCAGGGATGGGCATCCTTCAGCACGGGGCACAACCAGGCAGCAAAATCCAGGCACAGGCTGGAGTAACCAGCGGAAAACATTCCAAGTCCAGAGAGGCTTTGCAATAATTTCCACATTCCGTAATTTTTCTCAAGAGGGGAAGAGAGGCAAGCCTGGAATAATTACCCACACAAGCAGCCATTGAAACGTTCTGTGCTGCGAGTACTGATCACTTACTGTACTTAACAAGACAATTTTGGCTCTCGACGCATAAAAGCAAGCAATGATTAAAGCTCTTGTTTGCAGGATCCATGAGCCAAAGCACAAAAGTCTGTTGCTAGATCCAAGTCTGGACTTGGCAATCAGCTCTTGCATGGGGAGTGAGCCAAGGTGGAGTGGCTGTGCTCGGGTTTGGGGTGCTGGGGAGTGCTGCAGTGCTGGTCCCCCCATCCTGCTGATTCCAGGTGTGTGGGGGTGACTCGTGCTTCCAGCCCTGGGGGTGAGCTGGGATGTTTTGCAGGGAGTGGAAGGTGTTGCAGCTTTTGGGGGCTGGGAGAGGCTCCTTGACAGCGGGAAGGAGCAGGTGCTGAGCTGGAAACGGGGCCCGTGGGTGTCTGCTGCTGTCTCCTTGTGGAGCAAGGGGGTATTTGGGAGGAACCTGGGAAGGCAAAAGGCCCTGGTGTGTGCAGGCAGGGCTGCAAAGTGAGGGGCTTGGCTGGAGGCAGAGCCTCTGGCACCTTATGCTGCCTGGATCTGAGGATCCCAGGCTGAGGATTCTGGGTTTCCAGGGAGCCTCAGACTCCAGCTAAACTGAAGGAGCTGTGCCCTGGTGAGAGGCAGTCAGGATATCATGATTGCCCACGGGTAAAAGGGCTGAAAGCATCCTTCGTGCTGTGCTGGGCACCCGAGATGAACTGGGACCAGCGGGGCCAGAGCTCACAGCATCACTGGGGGTGTCACTGCAGCATCTGTGGGGACCCCTGATCAGGGATATTCTCCCAGCCTGGCTTCGTGGCTGACACATGAGTTTGATGCAAGGTCATCCGCTCTGGGCAGTGGTATTTTGGCAGTGAAGCCCAGAGGAGTTGGCTGTGAGTTCCAGTCAGTCCCACATGTTCCGTGTGATGCTGAGGTCTCTCCTAAACCCAGGCACTGGTGCCCTGCAGGGATGGGCAGTGCCGGGACACTCAGGGGAGGCTCTGCTGCAGCACAGCCCCATCTGAGGGGCTTTATTTTACCATGAGGGCCTTCACGCTGCCGATGTCAGTGATGTAATGTCCAGTGTGAGTGTGCCAGGATGGAATCTGAGTGTTGACGTTCCTCCATGGCTCTGCACGGGGCTGTTGGGAGAGCTGGTGGTGTGAGATGAGCTCTGCCTGGGGTGGGCAGGCAGCTCCAGCATTTCTGGTGGCAGAGGGAGCTGGGAATGGATTTGAGCCAGGCCACTGGCTTCTTGCTGGCATAAATCAGCCCTGTTTGGTTCAGCACAGCTGCATGATTGAGACCAGGTCAAGATCTGGTTCAGATCTTCCTCCCTTGCTTGTTAAGCTCCTGTCCTTGAGGATGGTGTGGGTTCACCTCAGAGGGAAGATAAATGAGTCCCAGTGTAGCAGCACTAAATCTATTCAGCCTTGTGCTGGGCTTTCCAGGGCTCTCTGTGCTGTAGGACAGGGAAAGTGTCCAGGGAAATCCTTGGGACAGCTGAGAGACCCAGCTCTGTATGGAAGCATCATGTAGAGTCCCCTCCGGCCTTTCCCCTGGAAAAAAACCAAGAATTCAGATGCTGAATAAATTCCACAGACATTACCTATGCTAATTGAGCAACAGCTTGTATGGGGCTGTTACTGCTGCCTTCTCCTCAACCATCAAACCAAATCAGGTCCTTGCAGAAAGCTTTTCTTTCAAGCAGTGACCTCCTGGGTGTTCTGGCACGCTGAGGGTGCTGTGGGGTCCAGCTCCTGGTGTGACTGTGTCCCTCAGGTGCCTCTGCTCCAGCTTGGATGCAGCTGAGCAGTTGCTTTCTGTTAAAGTCCTGGCATTAACTGGGAGCATCCCATGGTGGGCACAGGGCTGCACCCTGTGTCCCCAGGGATGTCCCTGCAGCATGGGCCATCCTGCCAGCCCAGGGCACAGCTGCCACCAGGACCCACTTGAGATCTGCACTTGGCTTTCTTGGCTTCATTTTAGATGGAAAAGAGCATTTCTAGAGCAGATCTGGCAGTCCTGGAAGGGCCCTGGCAGATGGGCAGCCTTCGTCCATGTCCCTGCTCTCTTGGATGAGTTGTGCTTGTTGCAATTATTTACTGCACTGGTCGATAAACACTCTGGGCAGTGGGCTGTATTTCATGAACGCCACACTCTACATGTGCCTGCTGTTATATTTCAAGAGCATAAATAACAGTGGGGCAGCAGCAGAAATTAAAACCAAACACATAGAACGATTTACACCCAGAATTTTTCAACACAGAAAGGAAGCAAAAAACACCCCTGGACTGTGCCCCTCACTTAAACCTTGCTCCTGCCTTTCCTGGGGTGCCACTGCCTCTGGCTTTGCTCCTGCCTCCAGCTGAGGGGATATTGGCTGTTTCCCACCAGCACGGGGAAGCCACCTGCTTTCCCCACATCCTCTCATGTGTGGGGACACGGTCCCAGGCTGGCTGGTGCCACGTGCCATTCAAGAGCCCCCCTTGGCACATCCCGCCTGCCATAGGCAATGCCACCCCAGTGTTTGTTTTCCTAGCGAGGGAAGCATCCAGCAGCATGTGCTGCAGTCTCCAGGTTGTTTGTTTTCCTTTAAAATGCAATATAGATCTAATTAGAAGAAAACAAACTCTCCTGAAGAGCGGGTTTATTCAGAGCAGGCAGCCAGGGCCCCGTTCCCTTCCCTCTGGTAGCGTTTAAGCATTTCCCCCGCATCGGTGACGCAGCCGTTCCTCATAAATCAGCGGAGGTAGGAGCACATTTGCTCCCCTGGCTTTGAAGAGGCGTCAGATCTCCGAACAGAGGCTTCTTGCTGGGTGATCCTCTGGGGCTGGTTCTCATTTCCTTGTAGGAGGTGGGTCTGGAGCCCATTTTGCTCATTTGGGAAGGCTGGCGGGGGGGAAGGGGGTGGAAAATGAATGACTTTGCTTCGTTGACAAAAAAAAAAGCCTTGACACCACAAGCACTGTGCCCCATTAACGTCCCACTGACACAATTATTTACCAGGAAGACGCAGATATTGATTTGGCAGGAACTGCACGTGCCATGGCGGGGCTGGGGCTGAATGGCTCCATAAACCAAATGTGGGCTCCCTGCTAACCTGGGATTGAGCCTGGTCCTGCCTGGGCTAAGACCACATCACCTGAGACACTGCTGTGGCTTTCACCCTCTGGTGTCACTGCTGGCTTTGCCACACGCCCAGAGCCATCAGGTGGTGGCACTGAGGGCTGCTGCTGTTGGTCCTTGGGAAGAGCCTCTGGGCAGTCAGCCTTTGGGGGAACCACCTCGCAGGTGGATGGGGATGAATGGTGGTACTGGGAAGGGAAGCTCCTGTGGTCAAGGGATTGCATCTTGTGCGTTTCAACAGACAAAAAACTGCCAAGGTGAGGCATCGAGTGCCCCAAAAATGGGTTTCCTGTTCCATTCTGGCCAGGTTTTATGCCTTGATGAGAAGGTGTTAATGCACACCAGCGGCACTAGGCTGTCCCAACCATGCTCATACCCCTCCAAAATCTCTCCTTTGCCTGCATTACCTGGGAAAGGCTTAGAGATGCATCCCTGCACAAGCTTCAGCTCCGTGTTAGGGCCAGGTCACTTGAAAATGAGGCATTTCCATCACCTCTGTGGCAGCCTCTGCACTTGCCCAGGCTGTGAGGGGCTGAGCACTAAGGTAAGACACCCTTTGGATATGCCCTGGGAGACACTTCCACCTGGGAATGACTTGGGTGCTGTCCTGGGGGAGCATCACCAGCCACAGCCAGAACCGCTGCAGTCATCCAGGCAGCAAGAAACTCCCTGGAAGAATTTTAAGGAATTCATCTGGCAGGTTTTGAAAGGTAATTGTAACACGAAGGTGGAGCTGGAACATTTCTGCTGCGCTGGGCCGTTTGCAGCGAGGAGCTGGCAGCAGGAGAGCTGCTGAGTGAGGAGCCGGCGCTGCCATATGGAGCTCTGCTCTGGCTGCTCGCTCACGAAAAGCTGAGCCGGGGCCAGGGCTTGGCAGCCCCGCAGCACAGAGCCCCTGTGTGTGAATAAATGTTACTCCTCGGCGTTACTCGGTGCTACAGTATCCGGCTGCAGGCAGAAGGAGCCGCGATTTGGCCCCGCTTCAGCAGAGCACTTGCACACGAGCTTAAGGAGCAGCACATGAGTGACGCCCCAGCAGAAATATTGTGCTTAAACAGGCTCTCTGCTGGGTCTGAGGTTTCGTCTGACTTGACCTTTGTGCCCTGGATTGCCCTGGGCTTTCCCAGTGGAGGCAGCCTCCTGTGCTCCTTCCATGTCTCCATTGAGTCTGGCTGAGGCAGGTTTGTGAAGGGTAATTTGGGATTTGCTGAGGAAGGTGGCAATGGGGAGGCTGAAACAGGCTGGCAGGGCTGCATCTTATTTCTGGTGATAAGAGCAAGGAAGGAGGAAGAAGAAACTCACTGGAATTGGAATACTGGGCATTTCAGAATGATAAAGCAAAAAAAGCCCAACCAAAACTGATTTTAAGCATAGTCCGTGGGAGTTCGTGGTCACCAGGTCCTCCAGAATGTGAGCATGGAAGATGAGATGAGGAAAGAATGAGGTGCAGGAATGAGTTCATTCCGCTGCTGCTAGGTGGGAGATGCCTTGGAAGGGAATCAGACCTGAAGCCTGGAAATCCTAAACCCATCCCTTGCATCCCAGCCCGATTCCCTGCGGCCTCTGAAACCATGGGTTTGTGGCTGCCCATCCCTGGTAGTCTCCAAGGCCAGGTTGGACGGGGCTTGGAGCAACCTGGGAGAGTGGAAGGTGTCCCTACCCATGGAAAGTGGTGGGACTGGATGAGCTTTAAGCTCCCTTCCATCCCAAACCATTCCATATTTATCCATAAGATGGGATCCTGAGCTGGAGCAGTTTTCACCTGCACAGTGACAGCTGCTCCTCTGCTCCTGCCCTGATCCTTAATCGAACTCGAGCTGCGTGGAGCTCCATCAGGGACATGTTTGGCCTCCAGCCTCCTTACACAAGTGCCAGTTCCCCCTTTGCTTTCATAAAAAGCACATCAGGGAGTGCCGTGACTTGGGACAGCAACCATACGGGAGAGTCCAGAAAGGAAACACTAATGGAGGGCAAGACAAGAGCAAATCCAAAAGAACAGAAGAAACCCTTGTTAGATCCGAAGTGCGAGGCTGAGCCAGTGGGTCTGGAGGTAGTTAGGGCTGTACAGCACGCAGAAGTCTGTAATATTTTATTCCAGGGATATATATTTCCGGGACAAGTTGTTAGATTGACCTCTAGTGTTCATTTTCTTAAGGGAGAATTTCGTGATCCAGTCCTGTTTTGATCAAGTCTCATACCTTTGCACTTTGAACAGGCTTTGAGGGGAGGTTTTGTTTTTCTAATGGATAAACCCTCCAAATGTCAGTGTGGGTCTGCAGGAGTTTTCTAACGAGCTGCCTGACAGGCAGCCAGGAGGGCTGTGGAAATGTTGACACACGATTCCCTCGGAAGGGCTGGACACAGTCCGGGTCTCGGAGGCAGCGGGAGCCTTGCCACCACCAGGCCGAGGCCAAACGCTCAGCCAGGAGATCAAAGGTGGATTTGTGCTGGAAAGTTTGGCTTGGATGGGCCCTTCGGATTTCTCTGGTGCTCCCTTCGCTGAATTCCGTGGTGAGGGGAAGATTTGATTTACTCTAAGACCCTAGTTTTCTTTTACAGCCAACCCCATATGTCCTTGGGAATTATATCCCAAGTTTTCCTTCTTATGAACTGCACATACAGGGATCAAGCTTTAGACTTGGTGGGAAACTGTAGGTCGGAAGGGTTTTTCCCAGTATTGTCACTGGGAGATGCTCATCCCATGCCCCCTAATTGGTACTGCTCAGTATCATGTGTCTCCAACTGAAATCCAGATATAATTTGGGTTTGGATTCATGGATTTGCATGGCTGGAAGTGTCTGAATAGCAGCCAACAATGCTAAATATCTTCTCTTCTTCCCCCCTCAACGCATTCTTCCTCTGTGTCAGGGAGCTGTCACTAAAACTATTTTTAATTGTTGTATGTTTTAATTCATGATGTTTTGTTGGAAAATATTCATCACTTGTTTGCTCAGAGAGGGAGGAGGAAATTCTGGTCTTGGGGAAAGTGATGAAAATCCAAGTCATTTCACTGAGCTCACATTATTTTGGAATTATGTGCAGGAAAAGTTATTCTCCATAGCCTGAAGGCTCTAAAAAGAAACATTTTGAATTTCTGTAGTCTTAGGCAAGTTAAACAGCAGACTGAGAGCTTTAAATCTTGGTCAATCAAAGTGTGAGCTTCAAAAAAGTGAGAAAATTGAAGAAAAAAGCCTTGTGTCAGTATTTTCAAGCAGTGAATTCCTTTATGGGTATCTTATTCTGCCTTTTTGGTACAAAAATTACAGAGAATGGTTAGTTCTGGGATAAGTTTCTTTGCAAATTATTCACTGAAAATAAATGAACTCCTTAGTGATGATCCAGAAGGGCTTAGATTTCAGCTGTGGTGTTTCTATTGTGCTGTGACACTGCCCTGGCACCTGAGGGGAGCTGATTTTGGTGGAGGGGTTGGTGCTGATGGCTCGTGTCCCTCTCCGGGTTGTGCTGCGTCTGTCGCGTGACGTTCCTGCTCCACACTGCTGCAGAAGGGATTCATTAGCGATGGAATCACGAGGAACTGAGCCTGCTGACAAACAGGCACCCAGACACTGCCTTGGAGGCAGAGGAGCAATGCCGTGCTGGGCTCCAGCCCTGCAAATGCCACTCCCTCCCTGCCCGTGGGAAGAGCAGCTTCATGGCCCACAGAGATCGACACCTTAAAAAAAGCTTTTTTTTTTGGTCTCTGCCAGCAGTGGAGCTCTTCTTGTGCAGAGAGAGCTGTTGGCATCCCCAGCAGAGCCTTTGGCACTTGGTCCTGTTTGCTCACACCCGTGTTGGGGTCTGAGCTCCCTGCAGGCTCGTGCTGCTGCCATGTGCATGCACCAGCCTCAGGTCCTGGCATCTTCCCTGGCCCAAAGAAGGCAGAATTAGCCCAGGTTAGGTGGGAACCAGCAACAAGTCATGTTAATTTTACAACAGAGCTCTGGATTGTTGTTTTTCCATGCTGCAGGTGTTTGAGGTGCTGCTCGGAACAAGGAAATCCCGCTGGAAAAGCACTGGGATGGTTCCAGTGCTGGGGACCAGATGAGGGAGAACCAGGGTGGAGTGAGAGCTGAACAAAGACTCGCTGGGGTGATGGGGAGAAATTTAGATTAAATATCCCTGAACACACTGAGCACCTGTTGGCTGCATCAGCACCTGCATTGCTGCTGCTGAAGATGTCCATCGTTACTCCATCAGCATTCCCGAGGCTCCGCCAGTTCAGGTATCAGCCAAAACCACTGAACACTGAGTGCCTTTAATAATTTGCTGCTCTTAATGCATTCAGTAAGGCCAATTACATAAAATTACACGTCTGCCCTCTCCATTTTACCAGTTCTTTGGGTCCTAGGGATGTATAAATATTCAATGAGCCCTCTCAGTAAATGCTGCGGGCAGTGGGAAATGTACAGAGCAAATATTTTTATATTGGTCTGGTTTTGGAAATGATTTCTGAAATGTCCCTGCTAGTGCTGGACTTCCTTCCCCGAATACAAAGTGTACTGATGGTCACGTAACAAATTGCTAAAGTGAATTACGAAATGGCATTTGCACCCCTTGACCACGCCAATGAGTGTAATTTAAATAAATCTATTCATGAAGGCCTAATTAGCAGGGACTGGGCAATTTGCAGCAGTGTACGGGAAGGCTCTGCCAATCACAGGTTGAATCGGCAGAGTGCTAAGTGCCGCTGAAGTGCTGGAGAGTTAAAATCACTTGGAGCTTTCAGGGATCAAGCACTAGATCAGAAAAACAGTGAACTAACACTGCTGTGCTCCCACGGGGTCTGGTGCTGGAGAGGCGAGCAGGTTCTGTGTGGCACATGGACCTCAGGAAACTGCTTCTGGCCTTTCTCTCGCCTCTGTTTTCCCAGTTGTCAAAGGGAGATAACGATGCTGATTTCTTTTTGAGACCACTTTGAGGTCAGCTGAGGAGGAAAGCTTGAGTAAAGCTGGATACAAGTGGAGTAACAGTTGTTTTTGCAGACTCTCTCCAGTGTTTGTATTAAAAATTCTTATCTGGGAGAATCAGCTGGCATTGTAAACCAGCAGGATAAAGGCAGGTTAGACACTTGTTTGTTATAAGCACCAAAAAAGGCGTTATTTTTTTGCAGTAACCACAGGAGTCCAAGTCCCCGACTGTCCCCTGAGGTGCCATGTGCTGTATGAATGGCAGAATTCACAGTGTCACCTGAGACAGGCACGTCCATCAAATGAGTCCTTGGCTCAGTATCTGCAAGTCAGAAATTCAGCGTCTAATCAGACATCTCGGAGGGAAAGAACCCTGGTCTCACTTTGTCCCCTGCCTTTGTGCATCCTGTCACGATGGCCTTGATAACGTCTTCCCAGCAGGAGCTATCCTGGGAAAGTAAAAAGCAGCTTTTTTTCCCCAAATGTACATAGAAAATAGGAGTAGAAGCAGGTCTCAAAGCAAACCCACCCGGTGATTATGGGGAGCTGAGGAGAGACACAACAGCACCCTTGTTCTGGTGGCTTTGAAATGGAACAAAGGCCTGGAGGGGACACGGCAGCGTCAGGTTTCACCTGCCCTTTGTGCCTGTGGGAGAAAAGCAGCTCCACCTGGACAAAACCCCTGGAAGTGGTGACCTGCCCATGCAGGAGATCCTTGTCGGTTCTGCAAGGCTCCGCTGCAGCAGGTGCTTGTGTCCCACCAAACCTTGCTGAGATACTGGACAAGCTGAGCTCTGCAAGTCCCTGGGCTGTGATCCTGATTTGTCACCTTCAGCAGCAATGGACACTCCACGGGTCTCACTTCAGGGATTTTTTTCCTGTTTTGCATTGCTGTCATGGCTGTAAGAATGAGACTTGTACCTGTGCCAGCATTTCCCAGCCAGTGTCCAAGTTCTCCATCCCATTCGATTAGGATCCCATCACCAGCCTCATTATCTTCTGCTTGTTCATCAGCTTGAGATAATGAAAACAACAGAACTGAGAAAAAAAAAGTCATATTCTGTTTAGTGGAGATTCAAACCTATAAAACAAAGTTACATCCATGGATCATACTGTATAAAAGGTGACCTAAAAAAAAAAAAACCAACACCCAGGCTGTCAGTTCCCTGGCATCCCGCTTGTCATCAGCACAGGATAATTATCACGGACTTTTGTGACACAATAAATACAAGAGCACAGGTGGTATCCATTTTCAGCTGTTTAATTGAAGAAATGAAAGATCCTGTAATACAGAGTCAACACAGAGAATTTGTCAGGCTGTGCTAAAAACTTCCAATAGGCACGACCTTGGGGTTATAAAATTACTCATCAGGAGTAAAGTTTTTTATGATGCAGAAGTGAAGGGTATTGATTTTATAAAATATAATTTTATATTCCATATAAATGGAGAAAATGGCTGAAGCCAGCCTTCTGCAGAGCCTGAAAATATAGGAGTATTGGGTGCAAATCAATACAAATAATATCTTAAACCAGAAATTTTGATTTATTTATGAAATACAGGCTGCAACTTCTTTTCCCATATAGCTAACATAAAAAAAAAAAAAAAAAGGAAGTAGGGAATGGTTTCTCCAGAAATTTCTGAAATTTGCTTTGTCTTGGTGGTGTGTTGTGCATTTATACTTGCAGAATGAACCTGACTTTAAATTCCTGATCTGGTAAGTCATGGAATCACAGGGTGGTTTGGCTTGGGAGGGACCTTAAAGCTCATCCAGTTCCAACCCCAACACCTTCCACTGTCCCAGGCTGCTCCAAGCCCCTTCCAACCCAGCCTTGGACACTCCCAGGGATCCAGGAGCAGCCACAGCTCCTCTGGGCACCCTGTGCCAGGGCCTCCCCACCCTCACCGCCTGAAATCCCTTCCCAATATCCCACCTGACCCTGTTGTTACCTCAAGCCCGGGGAGGCCAGGCCTGCTGGAGATCCCACTGACTGTGTTGGGATGGGAGAAGGTCTCCCCTCAGCCCGCACCGGCCCTGAGGGAGGAGCGGGAGCGGGGCCCTTTTCCCGCCACTGCGCCGGCGCCATTTTGTCTCCTTCACGTCTGGAGGGTCTGTGAGGGGCACTTGGGGGGCTGAAGAGTCCAGGAGGAGGTTGAAGGGTGTGTGAGGGGCACCTGGGGGGCTGAAGAGTCCAGGAGGAGGTTGAAGGGTGTGTGAGGGGGCACCTGAGGGGAATGGCAGGCGTGTGAGGAGGGCTGAGGAGTCCATGATGGGCTGAGGGATGGTTGAGGAGCACCTGAAGAGGTTGAGAGGTTCCTGAGGAGGCTGAGGGGTCCCCGAGTGGGGCAGCTCTGTTCCAGCTATCAGAACCCGGGGCATTTAAAATCCTAAATCACAATTTTAATCTTCCTCCAATACAGGTGTTCCCAGTGCCTGTTCCTTTGACCCGACCCAGCTGGTGTGAGGTACAGTAGTTAACAATATTTAACTTCTTCTGAGGTGAGAATATTATCCTGTGTTGGAGAGATGCTGAGGTGACTTTCCCACAGAAGGAAACATAAACTGTTCCATCTAATGGGATGGGAACAAGTTTGAGGCCCCATTGTTCAGTGGTTTCTGTAAGGCAAATTTGGGCTGTCCCTCTGTGAGACTGAAATGTTCTTTTAGAGAAATCACTTGGCTCTCAGATAACTGCTTATTTTTCTTTAAAATGTAGGCTTATTTGTTCTCTAGTTCAACAGACTTTTATCCTAATGCCTGATGAAATGGTTAACAGTTCTCACACAAGTTCCAGGTATAAAGACTGTGAAAGCCATTCAGGATTTTATTATAAAGATTGAACAGGCATCCTCTGAAAAATGTCAGCAGTTCTCTCCTATTAAAGGTTATTAAGATTTGGACAATGCAATGGTTCCTTTTACAACAAAAAATAGAATCTGACAACTTTTTGTTAAGTATCTAAATATCTCTGAGGTACCCATGAAATAAGAAGAGGCATTCAGAGGGTCTAACAAAGCACCCATGGCCCCACTTTGGCATCTCTAGAGAGACCTGGGTGCTCTCAGGGCTGGGCAGTAAATGCCACGTTGGCAGCCTGAAAAGAACTAGTTGTCACTAATTTTACTTTAATAAATTCAGAACTTTTCTATTTTGAGGAAGGAATAAACTCACATTTTAAAGTAGTTTAATATTAAGTCCAAAACCTCAATTAAAGGTGCTTTGCAACCCAACACTTTTCTTTCCTCACATATAAATTGCCTTTTATATATGAGCTGCCTCATTAAATTCAGTTGGACTTCCCAGAGAGAAGGAGGGTAAATATTTTTCAGAGCCTGGTGCTAATGGAGTCATTTAATGATGAATAATAAATAAAAATTACAGACCTTTATTTGAGAAGCTTAGGTAGAGCCATCACAGTAAAATTCATAACTTCCATCGCCAAATCCAAACAATAAAGAATTGTCTACTTCAGATGGCTTGAAATGCCTTTTATTGAAAACAGATGCTATTAGATCAAAACATTTATGTTAAAAAATAACTTGTTATTCTCACTGTGAATGGTCTTAAGTGATTTGTTTGGATTTTTACAAAATCTAAGTCAGTTTCCTCAAGTTTCAGATACAGAAATGGCTCATTCTCGTTCAGCACGGGACTTTGTTGCACTTTCAGATCTGCATCCAAACCTTGCTCGTCCTGTAAGTCTCACAGCCATGGTCCTTTTGTTCCCAGATGAAATTTTATCCGACTGTCTTATATTACTGCAAAATTATGTAATTGATGTGTATTTAGGTACTAATAGCATTAGTGCAATTGTTGGGTAGAAAGGACCTTCCCTTCTTTGTGTGCAAAGCAGCAAAATGAAAATTGATGCTGTTGTTGTCCGCAGCCTGTGGGTACCACAACCACAGATATTGACCGGACAATTCAATGTATCAGAGGCTTCTTTGTAGCACTTTAAATGGATGCTGAATTAGTGAAGACATTATTAAAGACATTACAGAGTCAGCATTATGCAGCCACAATACATCTGTGACCTCAGCAGTCTCTCACGGCATGCTATGAGCGCAGGGCCTGATCCTGGAGTACTCAGTGCCTCCGAGCCAGTGACACAGCCCTGGTTATGCACACACAGCTCTTGCTGAAGGGTGTTTGCACTGGGTAAAAATCTCACAGTTCCATGGCAGGGTTGTTTCTGTTTCTCTAGGATAAAAAGCAGGTTTTTGTAGAATCACAGAATGGTTTGGGTTGGAAGGGACCTTAAAGCCCATCCAGTGCCACTCCCTGCCATGGGCAGAGACACCTTCCACTATTCCAGGGTGCTCCAAGCCCTTTCCAACCTGGCCTTGGGCACTTCCAGGGATCCAGGGGCAGCCACGGCTTCTCTGGGCACCCTGGGTCAGGGCCTCCCCACTCTCCCGGCCAGGAATTCCCTTCCCAATATGCCATCTAACTCTGCTCTCTTTGTGTGAAGCCATTGCCCCTTGTCCTGTCACTCCATCTCTTGAGTCCCTCTCCATGTTTCTTGTCAGTGTCTTCAGCCACTGAAAGGCCACAATTAGGTCACTCTGAAGCTTCTCTTTTCCAGGATGAGCAATCCCAATTCTTTCAGTCTTCCCAATCATTTTGGTGCCTCCTCTGGGCTCACCCCAACAGCTCCACATCCTTCCTGTGCTGGGACCCCAGGGCTGGAGGCAGCTCTGCAGGTGTGGTCTCACCTGAGCAGAGAGGCACAATCCCCCCTCCCCTGCCCCGGGGAAGTCGTGATCTTCCTGAAAAGAGTGAAAACATGGCGTTTTCCCACTCCCACAGCTTTTTATTTGAGATGGCACAATTTTTTCCCCTCATTTACTTTAAACAAATGAAGGAGGAATCACAGAAAAAGGATTATCTAAGAGAAGTTTTCTATCCCCTCACAGCCATATTGATCCAAACTGATCTTCAGCAATGCTAATTTAACATGTCATTCACAGTTCCTCCCAAATAATGATCCACTAACCCAGTTAAAAGCTTTTATTTTACAAATAAAGGCTTTTGTTTTACAAATAAAGCTGATCTTGAGTATTGCAGTTAGCAACACAGGGTAATGACAGTGTTATTATAAAATAGTAATTCATGATAGTATGATCAGTGTGTGTTGTGTTAGGACGTTAAAACAGCTGAACACACAATTTGAAGTATCAAAATGTCACGGTTTATTAGTTTGCTGTTTATTTTAAAAAGTGAAAGAGATTCAAGTGTAAACACTTGCAGTGTGTTCATGAGTTGGTTGAGCAGCCATAAGCGGTGCTCTGCCAAAACAGGCAGCATGGGGTGGGGGGCTGTGTTCCCCTTTTGTTTTGGGGAAGTTGGTGCTTAGGCAGTTGCACAATGAGCTGATCAAGAAAATGATCTCTGGAAGTTTTTCTCCCTTCCTTAGTCCAAAATAGTTTCCAGCCAGATCATTTCTTTCTGCCAGCTCCCCGTGCAGGCTTGGTGTTGGAGACACAGAGGTGAACACATTTGCAGCAGGGCCAGGGCAGATTTCTTTGGGAAACTGGATATTTACATCAGCCTAATTTCTGTGGGCATTCATCCTAAATGTCAGTTCTTTTGACTGGTGGTGAGATATAGGGAATGTTGCATTCTGATTCAATAAATTTTTTTAAATTAAGAAACAAAACCCAAAATAGAAAAACAAAATCCTAATCAGAATCACTACATGCAGTGGACATAAAGTATTCGGTTAGTCTGGAAGGGGGATATTACACTGCTGTACACAAGTGCCCTCTTCCTGAGTATTTCCATCCCTGCAGGATCAAGCAGTTCCCGTGCTCCCTCTAGTGATTCCAAGGAAACTGGTGAGCTGATTTTTGAGCACGTGTCAATATTGTTGCAGTGAAGTCAGGCAGGTCCCGCTGCTTTGTGAATAGGTACAAAATCAGTCCTGGGCGGGTTATCGAACTGTAACCCTGCCCTTCCTGGCTGGATCTGGAATTCTGCTGGAATGAGACAGTCAGTACTGCGAGAAGGGGTTGTGTGAAGGAGCTGTGGCTGCCACATCCCTGGAAGTGTCCAAGGCCACACTGGATGAGGCTTGGAGCAGCCTGGGATAGTGGAAGGTGTCCCTGCCCGTGGCAGGGGGTGGAACCGGATGGGCTTTAAGACCTCTTCTAACCCAAACCATTCCAGGATTCTGTGAAGTTGAAGTGATGTGGGATGCTTCACGTTTTGAAGGATCCTGGCAGTATTGCACTCTCAGTGTCTCCTTCCAGTCCTTGTCCCACTCTGACTTTCCTTGCTTACCTCTTAAATCCCAAACAAGCACTGCAAAACTCTTCTCTGACACCAAGGACCTCCTACTTTAAAAAAAAAACAACCACCCACCACACAGCTACTGTATTTTATTATAGATAGATAGATAATATATTTATATCAGCATGTGTGTGTTTGCTCCCAGTAGTTGTGTTTGACAGTTGAGAACAGGATGTTTTTCCATAACAAATACAGGTTTAGCAAAGCAGAATAAGACTGATTTTGGTTTGAATCAACAGAAAAGTTCCTTGCCTCAGCTCCCTTGGAGTCAGTTGAAAGATAGCAAGAGAGGCACCTGTAGAAATTTAGGTTATTTGGATGAGGCCAGGATAACCTCTTGTGGGTGCACATGTGTGGCTTGTGGTGCTGACAGACAGGAAAACCTCGGACATTTAACTGTAAAATAAATCCTGTCCAGACTTTTCATGGAGCATTTGAGGAGATCTGAGACCTGTGCAGAGAGCATGCAACAACAACATTGCTGCCTACCTGAGGAGAGATTGCTGTAGAACCGCCAAAATTGGGAATGTTTGGGGTGAACTTTTGTCCTCCCATTTTCCACGCAAGCAGAAACAGATGTATTTATTTTAATATTTTTATTAGTCACAATTTTTTCCTAAAGTAAACTTGTGTGTTTATGTTTTACTCTTTAGCTCATACAGTACTGTGGAATAAAAAGATTAAAATGATTACCAGTCAGAAATATGTTTATTATCATCAGCAGAGTATAATTCCATGAAATCTAATTCATCATCTACATCTGGATTTAATAGTTGTACTCTATAATCTTTTTATTTTTCAGAATGTAATCGGGGTGGTTATTGGGAAAACAGATGTCAGAAGCTTTCCAGACCGAAAAAGTACAGTCCCTTTAAACTCTTTTTACTTGATTTTCTTCAACGGTGTAATTTGGCAGAGATGACTGAAATCAGTATTTAAATGATAAACAGATTTTTCAGTGTAAAATGGATAGAATAAAAATGCACCAACAAAAAACTGTGTGTGTTTGAGAACCCAGATGAAAGAGCAGCATTGGTTTAGCTAAACCATATCAATTAGAAATTGGAAAAACTCTGTCATGGAAGGGCTTCATGCTCTGAAGATGGAACCAATATGAGCCCACTCTTCCATAAATACTGCTGGAATGGATCTGGTGCCTTCATATTCGTTCTCTCTTAAAACAGAAATGTTGAGGACATGTCTTGAGGGGTGACACAAGTCATTTCTGGTCTGAGTAGCAACAGCTTCGCCTGGGAAAAAATGGGAATTATATGTTAGTAATACAGCATTAATTGGAAATTGAAATTAAAAATCTACAGTCAGGGTTGGTACAGACACTGTCAGGAAGCACCTCCAGTCCTGGAGAGCCATTCCAGCTCCAGGAGAAGCTTGAAGTTAAGTGTGGGATGGACAGGTACACGTACGGCAGGAATTGCAGCCCATGCCCAAACACCACCGTGTTCCTGCACCACCTGCTGGCCTCTAGTGGCAGAAAATTCACGCCAAAATCCAGGAAAATCTCAAAATAGTAGTTTTTATAAACATCCTAGTTAGAAATCAAGCTATGCTGAGGAATTGCTACAGTGCTGTTTATTTTTGCAGACATTGGCACTGAAAGATACACCTTCAGTTTTACCATTCGTGATTCCCCAATTTATTTCATAAATGTCCAGTCCTGGGGCAGAGAAGAGTACATCAGATCCCTCTCAGAAAGCTTCAGAGTTGGTGACTGTGGTAAGTTGGACTTTATTCTTACCACGTTTCTGTTTGCATGTAAATCAGTGGTGTGCTGGTGGCTTTGCTGTGTTTTGCTCTGAGGACTCAGCAAACAGCCTAATTGGAAACAAATCGTTCAGTTCTGTTCAGTATAAAGAGGAAAGGAACAACATTCCAAGGATTTAAACTCAAGCCCAGCAAATATGTCAACAAAAAGACCAGGCAGAAACACACTGAGTGCAGCAGCTCAGAACTGGCCTGCAGTTAATCAGTGTAAAATCTTACATTATATTGGGATCTTATAAATGATGAAAAATAAGCTGTAAAGCAGTTTGGTGTTTGTCTTCCCTCAGTTATAGCTACGACTATGATTGCTCATAAAACTACAACAAAAATCCTGTATTTATTTATAGGATGTGCTTTTATCTTTTTAAGTTAATAGGAAGATTTTGCTGCCCATGGTTGTTTGGGTAAAACTTGTGAGCATGGAGAGCATACACACAAAAATATCTATAATTGTACCTATAATAAATTTTTAACATTATTTCTCAATATTTTATTTCAGTTACAATTGAAAATCCTTTAATTCAGTCAAAGGAAGCAGAAAGAGAAGAAAAATTCAACCCTGTAACTCCTAGGTAAATTTAAAGCATAGAATGGTAGTTCTTTCTAGAAAGATTAAAGTTAAGACTTGCTGTAATTTCCAGCAACATGAAATTGGCAGAAATATTTGGTGTTTTCTTCTTGTGTAGCTGTACCTTCCTCCTTGTGCTCAACAATGTCTGGTCAAATCTCAAAGGAGAATATATTTCATAAATAGATGGTCATAGAGCAATAATGTTCTTTGTTACTAAACAGAGTAGATTTCATTCTTTGAGTAAAATCCACTGGATTTTTTTGTACCTTTAGGAAAAACTATAATAGAAAAAAGTTGCTTTGTCCTATGAACTGAATTAACATTTTACACTGTTGATACATCAGTGAGTGCAGGGCTGATCCATGTGATTGGTTCTGTTCCAGCTGCTACAAATTATTGCTCAGTGAAAACCACTCTGTGGTCAAAACATCTTCCTGCTATGACACAGACACCAGACTCCTGTCTCTGCTGCACCTGCCTGTCAAGGACCCTCAGGATTATTATTCCCTGGGGGACATCGTGGCAAATGGACAAAGCCTCCATGGGAGAGTTCTCAACGTGCTGGCAGCTGTAATGTCAGTAAGTGAGGAGCATTGCTCTGCTCTGCCACGAGCAACTTCATTGTAAATATGTGTAAATATGGGCCTCACAGTGGCCAGGGCTCAGTTTGTTCAGGTTGGCAGCTGAGTGACAATATCCACACACATCTTTTGATGACATTTTTATCAACAAAATTAAGGGAAAAATTAAGTGATCCCTTTTTCAGTCATCTAGATGCTTCCCCCCCCTCTTTTCCAACCTTTCTCTTATGAGTTTATGAGTTCTATTCTCCTAAACACTGAGTAGAGGACAAGTGACTGCTTATCTTTCTTCTTATAGGTTGGGGAGCCAAAGTATTTTATGACTTCAGACAAAAGAAAAGGCCAGAGGTGTGAAGTAAAGCTGTACGATGAAACAGAGAGGTCTTTCCCAATAGTATGGTAAAATGTTCTTTAATTCTCTAAATGACACGAATTCATGCAAGCACAGGTAAAGAAATCAGCTACAACACACACTGATTAACTCTAAGCCTGTCTTTTAATTAAATATATTGTTATTTAGGAGGCAACTGAGATGAGGCAGCAATGTACACTGAAAAGAAACTTAAAAAAAGAGATTCATTAGAGTGGCCTTATATATCTCGTGTAGTTTTATGCCTTGCTGACAGCCTGCTGGCTCATGGATGGCAAAATGAAGCTTAGTTCCAAATAATTCCTTTTTTAAAATGTGGATATTTGAGCTAATTCAGGAAATGGCATTTAAAACCAGCTGCAAAGGCGGTTGTGTTTCTTCCACAAACAGGAAGAGGAAGAAACAGAAGAGCATGATCCATTTTTAAGCCCAAGCAGAATTGCAAGTGGTGTGGAAACAGGTTGAAATAGTTTTAAAATAGTTTTTAAAATAATGCAGAAACATGTTGATACGACTTTGGCTGTATTTTCAAACTCTGTCCCGTTTACAAACACAACTCCACCTACCCCATCCCTGCTTGTAAATAGTGTCTTGTTTACAGAGGAACCCTTGCATTTTGCCCAGAGTTTGTTTGTTCAAGAAACCTGTGGCTTTTCCACATGCAGGGGCATGTGGGTGTGTGGGTATTCCCTTGCCCTGGGATTGCTGTTTGGTGGTTGAAAAATGACTTCAGTGACCTTTGTTCCCTCAAGGGAAGTAGGCAGCCAGCCCTGCACTGTGAGCTAGGAACTGTGTTATCATCGGAGATGTTTATCATGGGATGTTTAACACAATTTATACCCACAAACCCCAAACAAGCATTTCTGGGGTGAACTCTTCCAGCCCAGGGTTAATTTGGAGCAGCTCCTCCAACAGTTCTCTTTCAGTGCTAGGACTTTGGCATTGTTAGGGTATTTCAGAGCCCAGCAGTGAAGAGGTGGCTGAGCAATATTAGATGAAAAGGAAACATCTTAAATCTCTTTCCAAAGATTAAGGACAAAACCTACCAGAACAAATCCGTGCTTTGGCTGTGTTCTTGCCAGCCAAATTTAGGAGGAGCTGAATGAGATTTTATCAAGAGACCATGAAATTACCATTTTTGAGGGATACTTCTGACCTCACTCCAGTCTCATCATCCCCAGTCACAAAGATCCCAGTGTTGGGAAGTGGCTGAACATCTGGCCTAGGGATCTGAGCAATCAGCCTGACCCAGCACAGCCCAGCTCACAAACAGCTCCTTTAACTGCGATTTACTTTAGCTAGAAATGACTTTTATAAAAGCTGAAATACAGCATTTTCCAAGGTATATTCTGTGTTTAAACCCATCTTTATTTTATCCTGTTTGGCATGGGATATAACAGGCACATGGAATTTCAGCGCCACACGTGTCACAAAGGAGTCATGTCCCCTTTGGCCAATTTGATCACAACTACATTATTTAGTAGTTTAGTACTAAACAGTTATGAGTGCTTTGGAAAATGTTTGGAAAATGTTATGTGGCATCCATTTTTTAAAATTTAGCTGGGATAATGAATCCATCCAGCTGGCACAGAGTTGGATTCCCCAGGAAACAGGTAAAACAGTCTGGTTTATGTTTTTACTGTAGTTCTTAATGTGACATTTATTCTACAGTAACATGGGGGTGTTTTTGTGCACAGTTATATTTGCATCAGACGTGAGAATCAATTTTGACAAATTTAGGAACTGCATGACTGCAACTGTGATATCCAAAACCATCATTACAACTAACCCAGGTAAGAGCTGCTGAAGTATTTCTTTGGTTTTGGTAATTATTCTAGGCTAAAATGTATTAATTAATCTGTTGGAACTGTGATTTCTTCTGCCTGCTTCTCACAAAGCTCTTTGCTTTTTGTCTTCTATGTGATGACCAATGCCTTTGGCTTCTACTTTTATTTTATGTTATTTTATTTTGTTATCTTAGCAGTCTTCATATGTTTATTCCATGTAGGAGCAAGAGTTAAAATAAAAAAGAGAAAAGCAAATCTTAGCTAAATCCAGCGTGTTTGAGCTACCAGAATAAAAACCTGTAAAATATAAAAAAGCTGTGATTTTTACATGCAACATATACTAATCACTTTTAAAATGCATCTTCAGAAACAGCAGAAGCAAATGTCCTCTTCAGCTTCATCAAAGAGAGTGCCCAGGCAGGAGCTTTGCCCAACCCAGTGAAAGAGCTGGCAAATGAAACCATTAACTGTAAGCATGGACACAGACACTTGATTTTATTTACCTGCACAGTGTAATTTCATAGTGCAGCTGAAAGAATTTCTGCTCTGTGTGTTCAGAGGAACAAAACTCAGGTACACACTGGCTGAATATTTAAAGTTTGGACTGTTGTTATTGGGCTGTCCCTTATTTTATCAATTAAGTATCTTCAGCTGACTGTGCCAGCTGCAGCCTCTCTGGTGTGTTCTTTCTGTGTGGAATAAGTATGGAAGATTGAGGGGGAAAGCTTTTGTCAAAAACTCCTTTTGGAGGACACAAAGATGAAATAATAGATATATTCCTGATCTGAGTGCCCTGCTGTTTTACCTTTTTTGGGAGGAGCGGGGGGCTTCTCTGCTGCTTTAAATCTCCTTTTTATTGCCTTAAGATCCATTTTGCCATCGCTCTTCTGAATCATTTTTTGCTCTGACACACTTAATGTGTCTTTTAAACTTGTAGTGGAGACTGTAGTGGATGTTTATACAGTGGAACAGCTGAAAGAAAAAGCTCTCCAGAGTGATGGGAAACTGGAACCTCTCCACGGAATTATTTACGGCTACATTTCCACCCTGGACATCGATGAGAATGTGTCCAAAGTTCTGCGCAACAGATGGTGAGCAACTGCCTGCTTGGAATTTGTGCTAAAAACTGCTCGTCCCTCTTCCCCAGATGCACATGAGTTGGAGCAATATTTTAGTCCAGTCCCAGAAAAGAAATAAAACTCCTCTGGATGATGCCATGTGGGTTTCTGGTGTGGGTTTCTGGTGTGGGTTTCTGCTGTGGGCTCTGTGAAGGATTTGTTCTTTGTGGTCCTAGAATGAAGAAGAGAGAGGCCATTTTGTCTCAGACAGACTCAAAAGTTTAGGAGACGAGAAATTTTTTTAAAGACTAAGTCACTTGGGAAATCCAAGTCTAGAAAAATGTTTCAGGAAGAATAAATTGCATATCTGCATGAATTCTCTCCTTTCAGCTCAATCTGCCGGTTCATCGTGAATGAAGTGTCAAACACTTGCACCTTCTGCAGTGATGTCTCTCCCGAGCCCAAGTCCACCTTTGCCAGCTTTGACATCGTGGTGGATGTGACAGATCACACAGGCACCCTGCGTTCCTGTTACCTGTCTGACTGTGTCGCTGAGGAAGCCTTGGGCTGCACAGTAAGGAGTGAATCAGGCTGCTCTTACCAAGCTGAGCTGTGAAGCCTGATGAGAATTATAAATATATGTAAATGTTCTGTGTGTGTGTACGAGTTACAAAAATGGCATGGATGGATGGATGGATGGATGGACACACAGAGAGCTGTTTAACAAGGCAAAAGCTGGAAGTCAGCAGCTGCCAACAAGAATTGTGTTCAATGTGAGAGTGAACACCCAATTCAGAACACTGCTTTTCTGAGAACGTGACTGGAAATCCTTAGCTCTGATTTTCAAACACCCTGCAATTTATTCCTGTTGATTTGACTGTCTTGGTATATATATCACACCAAAAACGATGTTAAAACAGAAAAATACAGCTTAGAAATGTATAAAAATATGTAAGATGTTCTTTTCATCATCATTCGATTGTGGAGATGTTTTAACTACCTGCTGAAGTGTTCTGTGGTGTCCTGTTAACAGGTCCACGAATTCCTCATGCTGGAAGAAGACCAGAAGACTGCACTGAAATGGCAACTCCTCTTGGAACGAAGCAAGATTTATTTCAAAGTTAGTATTTAATGTTAATTTAAAACAGTGGCTGTTTTTCACTTTTAAACTTGTTCTTTTTTGCAAAACTCTTCTTACTCTCCCATCTCCCTGTTCTCTGTCCCTATTTTCAGGACAAAATGGAAGTGTTTTACTTTAGCAGTGACAGGTATATGGCAGAAATGTGTACTCATACAGGAAATGATGTAAATAAATCTGTCAAACATGCTGTGTGACATCTGAAAATAATCTCTGTCAAGGTGCTGTGACAACAAAGCGATCCCTAATTATTTTTTCAGGTTACTGTGTCACCCAATTGGAGAAATGGATTAAAAGTGAATCTTCTTTCCTGCAAACTGGCAGATCCTGTAGAGGCAAGTCAGAGCTTGTTGGCAGGAGACTGGAAATATTAATAAATGCTAGGAAAGACTTCCTTCACGCTGTTGTTAGAGATGGAATTCTGCTGTTGTTGGAGTTTGCCAAGTCTGCCCTGATGGTAAAGAAGGAGTGCACATTACAATACCTCTAAGTGGGCTTCTGAGTTCGTATTTTTGGATGATTGCACTTTTAAAGTGTACTTGGGCCTCAGCTGAAAAGTTAATTCTACCAAATTCAACCCCTTCCAAGAGGGCTGGAAGGTTTCCTCACTCAGCTGAGATCTTTGAAAAAATCAGAAATAACAAATAGGTCAAGACAGATCTGTTGAACTTCTGTGGTTTTAACTGCTTTGCTGTTCTTGTGTTAAAGAAATAAAGACCTCCCTTGAAACATTGCCTGGGTTTGTGGTGCACCTTGGTGAGGCCAACGTGGAACTTTGGGACACAGCAGGGGTGGTTCTCCCTGGGCAGACTAAGTCTTATCAGAGCAGAGTCATCAATTAGCAGTGACCTCTGACAAGCAAACAATCAAGCTGAGACTGTAAGCAGGACTCTGTTCACCAAAGCTGGACTTAAAGAACCCAGATATGAATATTGTGCCTTTCTCCATTTATTTTCCCCCTATTTTTAATATATTCCGGTCCATAGCTTCCCCTTGTGCTGGTGTATTTGATACATCTTCTGAGCATGTTGGGACTCAGCTTATTTCAAACAGAGGGAGATCCCCTCTGTTGGGCAAAGGTTTTGTTAGGCCAGGACACCCTGGGGAACTCGGATCCCCCTGGTGCCCTCCCTACCTCTTAAAGCAACATGGCACAGAGAAAATAAACACAGAAACAGGAAATCCTGACAAGCAACCCAAGACTGCATCCCTGACTCACATGGGTGGGAACAAAAGACCCAAAAATGCTGTCAGTGATAGGTCATGGCATCCCTCTTGTAGCAATCAACAATCCAACATTTTCTAGCCATAACAATTTCCATTCTGAAGGGAATGTTTCCAATAACTTAATCCCAACTCTGTCAATACCAGGGCTGGAGACCAAACTGCAAATGATGCCCTGCTGCTGTTGCTGGAGATGGGAAGGTTTGACAGGCAGGAGGAAATGCAGACAGTACAGACACTTAATTCCATCCTTCCTCTTCCAGAACTGTTCACCCTAATGTCTATTTAAATTCTGCACCATGTTCTGCTTGCTTCTCCCAGTGTGGTGTGCAGCACCCTGGCCCATGCTGCTCTCACACAGCTGCTTTCTCTTTGGGAGACAGAACTTTCTCTTTAAAACTCCCCACTTTTAAAATCTTTTCCTAGCAGTTATTAAGATCTGGCTCTGATAGGTGGAAGTGTTTAAGTTTGGTGCTTTGCATTATGCAAAAAAAAAATCCATCTGTTTTTGTTACAAATGAGTCAGTTCAGTGCAGCCTTTGAAATTGGTTAAGTTTTGATTTTTGCATGGGGAGTATTTTTTAATTATATTTTACAACTTGCTCCGTTGCTCTGTTGAATTGAAAGAGAACTTGCCATCATGCAAACCAGTGGGGAGTGTTGGATCAGCTGGAGTTGGGAACTGGGGAAAGTTACCCAGTGCGGCTTTTAGCAGCTGGAAATACTTAAACACTCCAACTGCTGCACTGCATTGGGTAACAGCAACTGCTGCAGTTAGTTTTACTGAAAATATATTGAAATCAGTCAAAAGACAAGTTTAGTGGTGATCTTTACCCATATGCTTCTTTATTCTTGATCTTTTTGCATTATTTTACTTTTAGAGCATGCTGAAAGCTCTGTTTAGGAAAAAACCCATCTGCCAAACATCTGGCACGCTTCCTGTTCCCTTTGCCCCTTGGAGTGGGAGGAAAAGCCATCCTCCTTTAATTTGTATGTGTGAAAAAGCAGGGGGGAATCAGAAAACTAATCAAAAAAATCAAACATCCTTCTCTTGTAGAGGAGAGAAACTGTGAAGCTGCAATTCTTGATTTAGGATCTTGATTTACCATTTCTGATTTCCCACAGCATGGCCAACCTTTAGTTCCTACATGATCATTTGAACTGTTTTGATGAATAGTTTTTATTTTAAGGCAGTACACTGGCAAAGCTCAAAGCAGCAGCAGAAGAGAAGCACACATAGAAGGATGGCCAGCCCCATTCCCCTCCCCAATGTCTCTATTGCCAGTTCCCAGGTATGGGTTTGGAATCTGGAGCTTCTGGGCTCCACCTGCTCCAGGCTGGGCTGGACTCCAGGTTTGCCAAAGCCTCCATGGAAATGTGTCGGTGGCTGTGTCAGTGAAATGCCTCCTGGGTTCCATGCCTTCGATGTGTGGCAGTCCACTGGGCACCCGGGGCCATGGAGGTGTTCATTTCCCAGATGTCCGCATGCCAGGCAGGCTCCTGGTTGGATCCATGCATTAGGATCTCCGCGTTTGCTGTGCCACCTTGAACCTCATGGACAGCACGTCCCTGATCCCAGCCTCGATCTCATCGTTGGCCTCCACAGACCCAACTCCTTTGGGAGACCCCGTCAGAATCAAGTCCCCTTCTTCCAGGGTGAATATCTGGCTGATGTAGCTGATCAGGTAAGGGATAGAGAAGATCATGGAGGAGGTGTCCCCCTCCTGCCTCAGCTTTCCGTTCACCTTGAGCCAGATCTGCAGCTTGTGCGGGTCTGGGATCTTCTCCTTGGGCACAAAGTCGCTGACCGGGCAGGATGAGCCGAACCCTTTGGCCAAGGTCCAGGGCAGCCCCTTCTTTTTGCACTCCGCCTGCGTGTCCCGGGCCGTCATGTCCAGGCACAGGGCATAGCCCGCCACGTGCTCCATGGCCTCCTCCTGCGGCACGGCCTGGGCCCTCTTCCCGATGACCACTCCCAGCTCCACCTCGTGGTGCAGGTTCTGGCAGTAGTAGGGCCGCACGATGGGGGACCCCTCCCGCACGTAGGCCGAGGAGGGCTTGAGGAAGAAGAGCGGCTCAGCGGGCAGGGCGCTGCCCATCTCCTTGGCGTGCTCGGCGTAGTTGCGCCCCACGCACACGATGTTCCGGCCCCACTCCCAGAAGCGGGACAGGGGTCTGGAGGTGGCCATGGCCGCGGGACGCCTCCTGGCCGCCCTTGCCGTGTCCTTGCCGGGCCCGGCACAGCGCTGNGCCGCGGGGCCGGCCGAGCGGGCCCGTGCGGAGCCCCAGGTCCCGCGGCTGCGCTGGGGCTCTCGGGCTGTGCCTCGCGGCTCCGGGCGTGCCCGGGCTTTGCGCTGACTCACGGCCCGAGTAGGTCAGTACCTGCTCGGCTGCAGCCGGGGCCGTGCCGTCCGGAGCCCATCGGGGAGGCCCCGCGGAGCTCGGGGCTCCGAAGCGCCGGTCAGTGCTCAGGGACGAGGATGGGGGGCCAGAGCTGGCGTCCAGGCAGGGTTCGGCGGGTGCAGGTTGTACTGGTGATGGAAACAAACCCCAGACTGTCGGAGCTTTGCATTTGCATTTCGGGCCTAAATCCTCAAAGGCTACCCTAGACTCAGAGCCTGGGCTCTCTGGGAAGTCTCCTCAGATGGTTTTGCATCATTCGGGTTTTAAGACGTGGCTGTAATGAGGAGAATCCCTCGGGGTTGTCTGCCACAGCCGGACACGCTGCTGCTGCTGCGGTGTGGGAATGTCAAAGCGAGGAAGTGGCAGCTCCCGAGTTCCCGGGATCCCGGGCTGGGCGCTGCACCTTCCCCGCTGCCGGCAGACCAGGCTGAGGGGGAGTGGGAGCTGCNGCCGGGTGAACGGGCGGGCCGAGGGGCCGGGCCCTGGGGCCGAGGGGCCGGGCGGGCGCAGCACCGCCCCCGCNCCCTGGGTTCGGACCAGTTTCTTGGCGCCGCAAACTCGCTGGGTATCCAAAAAATCCCTGCGTGCAGAGTGTGAAGAGTGAACGTGGTTCTTGTGAGGCAGCAAAGGGGTTGGGCGTGGAGTCATTTCTGAGTGACAGCCCTGCTTGACACAGGAATTTTCCACTCTTTTATGTAATAAAAAGGGTAACCCCAAAAGTTCTGGAGGAAATGCACGAAGCAGCCCGGTTCTGAGGGAGCCTGCCTGCTGTCAGTCCCCAGCAGGGACGCGTTTCTGTGATGCCATTAACACTTCCAGCTGCAAAGCCTTTCCTCTTGGCCGCTCCAGCTGTGCTAGTGAACCATTCCAGGAAGCTCAAGTGGGTGATTCAGAGCCTGCTGACGGATCTCTCCCACTCCTCTGCTCCAGGCGTGCAGTCAGGAGGGACGTGGGACAGAGCTGAGCGAGAATGAAGTCACCGGGCATTAATTCTGGGGCAGAGCTGTGTGTGTGACAGCGATCCGAGTTAGTGCTGGGCCGGGGCAGGGGCTGAGCATCACCCGGGGAGCTCCTTTGGGCTGGCCAGGTCTCAGCAGTGCGTGAGAGCTCCCTGCTCTGCTCCTGGGCCGGCTGGGGAGGTGCAGCTGAGCTGCAGATGGCAACTCACGACTCGTGAGTTTCATTCTTGGTGGATGTTTGCTCATTCCTTTGTTGAAATTACATGTTGGAAAACATTTCCTTATGTGGTGCAGCTTGTTTGTTTGTTTGGTAAGAATTGTGAATTATACACGCAGAGAGACCGTGGGATCCAGGCCAAGGTTAGAGATGGTTCATAGGAAAGAAGCATTTTAAGTATGTGAATAATTCCTTTGAGTTAAGGTTGGAGGTTCTTTTGTTTGGTTGTATTTTTTTTCCTAGTTGGTGTCTGGCCTGCAAACAAACACCCAGTATAGATAACTCTTGTGACTGACAGCATCCAAAAGTGCTCCCTCTTGGGGAGCAGTGGGTTTTTGGGCGTTTTTTTTTTTCCTATCAAAGAAAAAAGGCTTTTTTTGTTTTCTTTTTTTGGAAGGAGTCTTCTTCAGAAGAACACTCTGCAGGTAGGGATGCTTCTCTCAATACTGTGTGTCTGCACCATCAAATACCCAGTGCATGCCTGTTCCATTGTGCCTTGGGGGGTTTTTTTGAGCTCTGTGTTTAATTTCACTGATTTCCCTTCCCTCAGAAGCTGGGATGGTGGAGGTAGAAGGGGAAGAAGTTCTGGGCAGGACGGTTATGCCAGAGGGCCCTGACAGCTCCCCGTGCCTGGGCTGGCAGCAGGAGCAGCTCCGTGGCCCCAGGCAGAGCCTGATCTGGGCTTTGCAGCCCGAGGAGCTGCGGGTCTGTGGGGCTCCTGCAGAGCTGCTCTTATCGGGGGTGGGCAGGCTGAGCTGGCTGGGGACAGCAGGGCAGGGTGACTGCCAGCACGGGGACCCCTCCCTGTGGCACTGAGGGAGGTGGCCAAGCAGGAAGGTCAGGAGCGTTTGGGAGAGTCAGTGGTGCAGAATAAAATGGGTCTGAGCCAGCACAGGCACCTCTGGGGGTGTGCAAACACCTCACGGGTGCTCAGACAACAATTCCTGACTTGCAGGGACTGGTGCCACTTTCCCTGCAAGTGTTTGAGCTCAGGTCTGAACTGCAGGGCCCCAGCGATGCGACCAAACCTCGTTCTCTTTGCCTCTCTTCCTTTAGTTTGTATGGCAGAGCCTCTTAGGGTTGGTTGTCTCTTTAAGAGCTGTGTACCTGTGCACTGAGCAGTGGAGCCCAGGTTATTTGCATCTGGAATTTGCTTCTTGGATCTGATTAAACATTGAACCAAAAGCAAACATGGAAGCACTGCTGTGGCATCAGGGTAGGCATGAGCAAGAGCCCTGTGTGTGCCTCTGACCTGGCCAGGTAGGAGCTTTGCTCCCTTGGAGAGCCTGGCTTCTCTCCCTGTGCTCTGCAGGATGACATTTCCCCAAATAACGAACCGGATATTTCTGTTGGAGTAGTGTGTGTATTTCTGTATTTCTCCTTTTTTTTGCCCCCCTTCCTTTTTGTTTTTTGGCTATAACGTGCCCTTTGTGCTTTTTTTGCAAAGTCACCATCCCAGGCTGACCTTTGGCCAGCTGTTCCCTCTCCGTTCTGCTTTCCTGCCCCTTGAAATCTCCTCTCTGATCCAAGTACAGAGTTTTCCCTGCATGGAAAGCAAAGTGTCCTGTCCTTCTCAGGGCAGCTGTGGAGCACCAGAGCCCTGAGGAGCACAAGGCTTTGTCCTGTGGTGGCCTCGCTTCTCTTGTCTGAAGGAGGCAGGCTGGGCTTTCCTTCTGTGAGCTGGGGGGCCTGCCATGCCCTGTCCCACTTGTCCCCCTCCCACTGCTGAGGTTTGGCTGGTTTTGGGTACCCAGGTCCAGCACAGCTGCGAGCTAAATTCCTGCACACGGAGCACGAGCTGAGGGAGCCCAAGACAGTGACCCAGGTCGACATGAAGGTGGAAATCCTGCCAGCCCTCACTGACAACTACATGTACCTCCTCATCGACCAGGACACCAAGGAGGCTGCCATAGTTGACCCCGTGCAGCCCCAGAAGGTAACGCTGCCTTGGCTATGGGATGTTCTTCCAGGTCGCTGCATCCAGGAGGGAATGAGCCACGCTCTGACTCAGGAGTGGGGGAAAGGCAGGAAATACTGGCTGTGCACAGGGACAGCCAGGACTCACTCCAGGGGTTGCTGTGTCCCTGTCTCACTCCAGGTATTACTGACCTGGTTTGGGATTTTGGCCTTAAGTTGATGTAGGGCAGAAAAGAGGAAATGGGACTTGGGGCTTGGTCACGGCTGGCTGGATCAGAGACCTCGTGTCCTGCCCTGTAACTCCAGCCTGGACAGGGATGAGCTCCCTGCAGAGCTGCTGGTGTGGCTCTCACACCTCATGTCCAGGGGTGCTGCCAGCTCATTCCATGGCAGGTGTAACTCTCCTTCTGTGCCCCCATCCTGCAGGTTTTGGATGCAGTCAAAAAGCACGGCGTGAAGCTGACCACTGTCCTGACCACCCATCACCACTGGTAACTGCCCTGTCCTGGATCCCTCACACAAACACAGCCAGGAGCTGTTGCTCTTCTGGATCAAGGTGATCTCTGAGCAGCAGCTGAGGTGTGAGAAGGATGAGAGCTCATTCCTTTGGCCTTCCTCTGACCGGGTGCACTGTGTAGACCATGAGCTCTGTGTCAGTGCCTTTCACCTTTAAAATCCTGATTTTTTCCAGGGAGCCAGTGCAATAACTGGGTGTGGAGGCAGCTGTGGGGTGTGGGTGGGAGCACACATTTGTGCTGAGGTGCCAGGACAGGCCCGTGAGGCGTCCTGCAGTCAGCACTTGTGCGAGGATCACCCTGGGCGCAAATCAGCTCTGCCAGGGGTGTAAAGTGAATGTTTGGCTGTAGCAGTGCTGAACCAGAGTAACTCCGTGGGTCAGAGTGGAGCCACCTCTGTGGCTGGACACTGAAACAATCAGCCCTGAGCTGGACAAACCAGCAGCACAGCAGGTGCTGAGCTGTGGGGTGTCTGTGTGCCTGCTCCATGGTGGTTTGTGGGATGCTGGACTGCACGTTTGCCACTTACCCAATTCCCTCCCTGCCCCAGTTACTGGAGAGGTTACTGTGAGCCCCTAAGGCTGCTGTTTCCCAACTGGGGATGGACTGGTCAGGGATCATTCTGCCCTCTCACTGCCCTAATTACTGGAGAAATGATCTCCACTCGTGTTGACGTGGCCTATCCTTGGATATGAGGAATGATAGATCCTGGGAGAGGGGTGGATCAGAAACGATTACCACTGCACTACCAATGACCATAAATCTGTGTTCATTCCTCCCCAAATCCCTTTTTTCCCCTTCCAGGGACCATGCTGGAGGCAACGAGAAGCTGGTGAAGATGGAGCCGGGGCTGCGCGTGTACGGGGGGGACAGCAGGGTGGGGGCCCTGACACAGAGAGTGTCCCACCTGACAGCTCTCAAGGTAAAGGGAGGGACCTGCAGGACTCTGGGCATCCCCTCTGTGTGTCACAGCTGCAGAGGTGTGTTCCCACCTGAGCTGGGCAGCTCTGGGACCTTTGAACACCCGCAGGATGTGGTGGATGGTTTAAATGCAGCTTTCCCCCTTCCCCAGCCCTCGAACTGTGACTCCTCTGCCTTGTTTCGATCCTTGTGTGAGGACAGCACTGAGGCACGTGGGACGTGCTGGATGTCCCTGTGCCCTAGCTGGGGGGCAGAGATGGGGTGTGACAGGACAGGGACTGTGTGCCAGGACAGGGATCGTGCTCTGCCGGGAGCATGGCGAGCACTGAACAAATCCAAGTGTTCCTGTGGGAATGACGGCTGGAATATGGGGTGAGGAGAGCAGTGCCAGCTGCCTGCGTGGCTTTTTCCTGGCTGGAAGCAGCCGGCCTGGCTGGGAGCAGCCTGTTTGTTTACAGGAGAGCTGGCAGGTGACACGAACTGCTGTGGGAAGTGCAGGCAGGCGTGAATGGCACGGCTGGCCCCAGGTGCACCCGTGGAGGGGCAGCAGCAGAGGAGGGAGCACAGGGAAGGTGGGCAGATGAGGCTGTGTTTGACCCTTCCCTCTTCCTCAGTGCCATCCACTTCTCCCCTTCAGCTCCGTTTTTGTTTGGAGCTTTTTTCACGCTTGATGAGCTTTGTTTAGGATTCTCTGTTGCTCTGGATATCTTGGCTCTTGCTGCCAAGCAAGCTTTGAGTCCCTCTGCGTGGAAATGAAAGGATCTGGCAGTTCCCTTTGTCAGGACACCTGCTTGGAGCTCCCTTCCCAGTCCCTGCCACAGACCTCCCTCCCTGAGCTCTCCCAGGAGCAGAGCTGGTGCTTCCTGGCCAGACTGGGGCAAATTCAGGACCACTAGACCACTAAGAGTTGCAGTTCTTTTCTAACCATGCAATTGCCAGCAAACAGCAGCTTCAGCTTTAGTGTTCTGCCTTCTTCCCAGGTGGGGTCTCTAAGTGTGAAATGCCTCAGTACGCCGTGTCACACCTCTGGACACATCTGTTATTATGTGACTAAGCCAAATAGCTCCGAGCCACCTGCAGTTTTTACAGGTGAGGAGTTGGGAGGTTCCCTTGCAAAAATAGAAACTCCCCCTCTGCCTGGGTGCCTCTGGCTCTGGATATGCATCTGTCCCTTCCTGCCAAGGCAGCTGCTTAACATCCACACCTTGCCCCCCTTTCCAAGTAGGAGTTGTAGGTGGAGCTGGGGAAATCCCTCTGGGTTTGTAAAGCAGGGCTGGACACCCTGCAGGCAACATCAAAAGCGGGCCCTGGATGAGTGCTACATCCAGCATTTTTTTCCTGGAAAAAAGAGCTGTTGTTTCCTGTCTCAGGCCAAACTGGCTGACCCCAAACCCTGTTGCTTTCCCACATATCTGTGCTCATGTCTAACAGCAGAGAGAGGAGAGAATAGGGGTGTAAGAGAGGGCTGGTGCTCCACTGCTGGTGGCCAGGGCCTGGATCCTGGTTTGGGGAATAGGATTCCCCTTCCCAGAGGCTGTGCCTCATCCCCGTGTTCTCCAGAGCTCACACCAGCTCCTGCATGGAAGAGAAAGAGGCTTAAACAAGATTTTAGGGAACACTGGGGAGAAAATAGAGGTGACTCATCTTTGTTCAGCTTCACAGCAAGGAGTAAGTGTTCCTTGTCCCCTCTAGGGGGGACAGGAGGGGACAGGGGCTGCCCACAGGTAGGAGGTGCTGGCAGGGTGTGCCCGGCGAGGCTCTGGAGTTCCCTGCCTCACAAGCCACATTTGCCACGAGTGTTTATGTGGCACAGCCTGGCTGTCCCTGTGCTCCTGCTGCTGTGGTGAGGAAATGATGGCAGGCCTGAGCCCTCAGCTGGGTGTGGGGGTCTGGTGTGGGGCTGATGCCGTGTCACCCCTGCAGGTGACACCCTGTTCGTGGCCGGCTGTGGGAAGTTCTTCGAGGGCACCCCGGACGAGATGTACAAGGCACTGATCGAGATTTTGGGCAGCCTGGACCCCAAAACGGTACAAACCTCTCCTTTTGTGTGAGTGAGCCAGCCCAAACCACCAAACCCATCAGAGAAACTCCCTGAGAGTGCTGCTGTGTGTGTGCAAGGAATGAATGCTCACATAGGGAGCTGGGGAGAGCTGCAGTCCTCTGGGAAGGCAGTGCCTGCCCCAAGTGGGTCTGTGCTTTGTGGGGAAAGAGCAGGGGCTGGTTATTAAAGGCTGCTGAGCTGGGACATGGGGCTCTTTGACCTGTGGAACTGGCAGCTTGTCCTGCCTGGTGAGTCCTGGCACTTGTGCCTGTCTCCAGTGGAGGGTGTTGGGTTGGCTGTGTTGCTCCTGCTGTGCTGATGGCACCTGGCACTCCCCTTGGTGCCTTTGGGGTCCCCCAGTGTCACTGTCCCTTCCTCTCCCCAGAGAGTTTACTGTGGCCACGAGTACACCATCAACAATCTCAAGTTTGCCCGGCACGTGGAACCCAGTAACACCAGTATCCAGGAAAAGCTGGCCTGGGCCAAGGTGAGCTGTTCGTCCTTTCCCTGGACTTGATGCTTTCCTGGACACAGAGCCTTGCTGAGGAGATTGAGGAGAGGAAAAATAGAGGGAGTTGAGAGCCAGGAGCTGCAGGATGTTGTGCTCCAGGGGAATGGGGTTTGGCTGTGCCCAGAGCAGCCAGTTTGCTGTCTGGGGGAGGCGTTCCCTGCCTGGGAACTCCCTGTTCTGGGCAGGACACTCCTTGTTCCCCAGAATTCCTGGTGGAGCAGCACCGTCTCCCTCGTTCCAGGCCCAGTACGACAGCGGAGAGCCCACCATCCCCTCCACCATCGCCGAGGAGTTCACCTACAACCCCTTCATGCGAGTGAGGTAGGGAGCACCAGGGCTGGGCATGGCCCTGCTGGTGGGAACGGGTGTGGGAAGGAGGAGGTGTCCAAGCGAGAATTGCTCTCCTGCCTCCCACACTCTCGTTTGGATGCCTCCAGGACTCTCACTGGCTGTCCTGGCAGGAGGTTCCTGGATTTGAGGGCTGTGAGCATCTCTCCCTGACTCAGGAGACGGAACAGGCTTTGTTGTGTCCTGTTCCTTCATCCAGCAGAAGATGCTGCTGGGGTACAAAAGTGCAATTTCCTCCTGCCCCTGAGCCTTCAAACCAGGGCTGATGAGCTGTGTCAAAGCCCAGTCCTCGATCCTGGAGCACAGCCTTGAAACCTGATCCTGGCACCTCCACAGCTGCGATTTCATCCTGTCCCTGCTCTTCCCTCCTGGCAGGGAGAAGTCAGTCCAGGATCACGCCGGGGAGACTGACCCCATCCGGGCCATGGGGGCCATCAGGAAAGAGAAGGACAACTTCCGAGTGCCCAGGGATTGAGCACTGCCTGCATCACTTTAATGTCAGTTCAAGTGTCAGTTAGACCATTCAGATGTTCTAGGAGTCAAATCTTCTGTTGTGGTTGAGACAAGTCTTATTTAGATTTTTATTTTATTTTAATTAAGGAAAAAAAAAAGCACTTTGCTCTTGCTGAGATGTTCTACAGCATATTTATATTATGATGAAGAATATTTATGCTCCTCTCGCTGTCTCTCAAGCTGTCACGTGTCACTTGCAGATCATTGTGCAAATGTTGATGTGAGACTCGAGGCTGGGCTGGGAAGGATCAAACCTGGAGGTTTAGGAAGAAGCTCCTGTTATTTTTGTGGGAGCCTGGTGTGGATGCAGAAGGTGGGACTGAGATGTCTTTGTTTAAAGCAGAGACCAAATGCAGGAGCTGAAGATTTCAATGTTTCTTCCATGCTGCTACTTCAGCATTCTGAGTGTCGCTTCTGGCTCCACTAAAAGCAGTCCCAGGGACAGACGTGCTCTGCCAGTGCTGGTTCAGGGTGTCATTTGGGAGCTCCACGGGGTGGTCTGGCTCTGGGAGTGGCTCATGGGGCCGCCCAGCTTCTCTTGTCCCTGGCATGGGCAGCAGGGACCTCCCCAGGCATTGCTCTGCTTGTACCCTCTCAGTCCCGAGCCTGTTTGCATGATCCTGCTCTTCCCTGTGACCCGTGTGTGACCTGTGCCAGCCCCACAAACCCAGCAGGGCTTTGTCTGATGCCTCCGAACCCAGAAGCAGCCACTGCAGGGGAGTGGCTGTCCCACTGAGACCCCTGCAGCGGATCTGGGGACCTGTGAGTGACGCGGCAGGGAGTGATTGTTACCTGTCCCCAGGTGAGCAGGGCTGGGGGGTGGCACCAGGTCTTGCTTTGCTTTAAAATGCTGAATTTTATGTAGTTCAGAAAGAAAAGTGGTACCGAAAGCTGTGGTGCCTCATGGAACGCTGTGCTGCTACCCCAGAGTGTGGATGTGACTGTACTGAGGGCTGGGCCAGAGGGGAAATAAATAATGGCTGGAAACCGAGAACTTGGAGAACGAGGCTTCTTTAACTCACAGATTTACTGGTTTATTGGTTTTGTACCAGAGACTGAAGTCAACCAACTGAAAGAGTCTTTCTGCCTAATCCTGGGGTGAGTGGGTGGCATTTCGGGGACCCCAGGGGCTTTAGGCAAGGTCTTGTGACAGCTGTATTTTTGTGAAAGAAGAGCAGAGCAGCTTCAGTGCTGGGTTTGCTGCCTGTGAGTGTCATTCCCTCCTCACAAGTGGCATTTACACCCCTCAGGACAGGAAGGACTCTGAGGGGCTGGAGCGTGTCCAGGGAAGGGAGCGGGACTGGGGAAGGGTCTGGAGCACCAGGAACAGCTGAGGGAGCTGGGAAAGGGGCTCAGCCTGGAGAAAAGGAGGCTCAGGGGGGACCTTGTGGCACTGCACAGCTCCCTGACAGGAGGGGCAGCCAGGGGGGTCAGGCTCTGCTCCCAGGGAACAGGGACAGGAGGAGAGGGAATGGCCTTAGGCTGGGCCAGGGGAGGGTCAGGTTGGATATTTGGAAGAATTTCCTCCTGGAAAGGGCTGTCCAGCCTTGGCACAGCTGCCCAGGGCAGCGGTGGAGTCCCCATCCCTGGAGGGATTGCAAAGCCGTGTGAATGTGGCAAAGCCGTGGGGATGTGGGTTAGTGGTGGCTTTTGCACTGCTGGGGGAATGGTTGGACTCTAAGAGGCCTTTTCCAACCTCAGCAATTCCATTTGGGGGCCAGGATCAGCCCTGCCCCAGGACTTGTGTCCGGCTGGGAAAGGCACCGGAGCTCAGCTCTGCTCCTGTCCCGGTGCCTTTGGTGCCTTCTGCACTCGGGGTGGGATCCGGTCCCTGGAGCAGAGCCCCTCCCAGACTCCCCCATCAGCAGTGCCGGTGTCCAGCACCGCTCTGTGCCTCCTCCCCACGCTGGTGTTTCCATCACCTGCTGGGCACCAGCCCCTCAGTGCCACCAGTGTCCCCAGTGCCAGCACCCCTCATCCCTGCCCTTGTACCCCGCTGGCACTGGGAGCAGGGGCTGGTTTTGGGGGCTGGGCTGGGGGGGACCCCTCCCTCCTCCGGCCCGGGGGGTGTCAGGACGCGCGGCGGGACCCTGCGGTGACACAGGGTGAC
>VYXC01000142.1:399889-439499 GCA_013397175.1 Platysteira castanea
GGCAGGACAGACCCCTCCATCCCCATGGAATGTGGGGTGCGGACCCCTCTCCCCCTGCCCTGGGCTGTGCGGGGATCCCGGGTTGCCGCAGCCGGGGCCCTGCAGACCCCACAGCGAGCGGGAGCAACCCCAAGCAGCCCTTTGGAGCGCGTTCCTCACGCCCATTCCCGTTTCCCAGGAGCCGGGAAGGCAGCGGCCGGGCTCGCCGTGACCCCCGTGTCCCTCTGCCTGGTGTCCCCTTGTGCCACCCCCTGAGCGTGCGAGCGCTGTCGCGGGTTTTAAGCGTTTGGTGCTGACTCGGGTATTTCCTTCCTCCTGGAGGAGCGGGGTCGGGAGCAGCCGAGGGTTTGTTCCTGGCCGTGAATGTGAAGTTGGCACTTGGAGCCTCCTGGCAGGCGTGCCGGGGCTGGCAGTGCCGTGTGGCCCTCGCTGTGGCCAGTGGCAGTGACCCCGTGCTCTCCTCTGTGCCTCCACTAAGAAAGCACCGGCCGTAAATGCCACCATTCCCATGGAATCGGTTCCCACCCACCTGCTCCACTCTGCACCACCGTGTCACACCTGTGTCCCACCCTCACCCTGTGGCTCCTCAGCGTGTGGTTTTGGGGGATTCCTCTGCCCCGTGCCACTCGGGACAGGTCCTGTCACGGCCACTATGTGTTGGTGTCACCTCCTCTGCCACTCACCGCTGCTCTGGGTCCCTTTCAGCTGCTGGAGATCATCAGGAAGGAGAACGTGGTGCTCAGGGCCATCCTCACCACCCACCACCACTGGTAGGTGCCGCTGGGTCGGAGTGGCCGTGTCCCCATAGGGACAGTGCCCATTCCCAGTCCCTCCTCTGCCCTCAGGGACCACGCCAGGGGCAACGAGGAGCTGGCCCAGCTCTTCCCCGGCCTGCAGGTGTTTGGTGCTGACGAGCGCATCGGGGCCCTCACGCACAAGGTCACCCACGGCCAGGAGCTCACGGTGCGTGGCCGCAGGAGTGTGGGGACATTCGGGGCTCGGACCCCACACACGGGTCCTGCCTGGTGGGGTGGGGTGGTGGTGTGGTCCCGAGTGGGGTGGCACCATGGTCCCCAGTGGGGAGCAGAGTGGGGTGGTCACACTGTCCCTGGTGGCACCGTGGTCCCCAGTGGGGAGCAGAGTGGGGTGGTCACACTGTCCCTGGTGGCACCGTGGTCCCCAGTGGGGAGCAGAGTGGGGTGGTCACACTGTCCCTGGTGGCACCGTGGTCCCCAGTGGGGTTGGTGCTGCTGGGCTGTGCTCTGGGGCAGTTGCAGATGTGGCCCCATGGATTCAAGGCTGGGATGGAGGAGAAATCTCATCCCAGTCCCAGCCTGTTTGGGGTTGTGCTGGAGGATCCCATCCTCTCCTGGGGCCGGGTTCCAAAAGTCATCGGAGCAGCCACACCTGGACCCACCCAACCCCCATCAGATCTGTGACCCTCTGGGCCCCAGGCAGGGTGTGGGGAGGTCTGGGGGGTTCTGTTTGTCCCCCTCAGTGGGACCCTGACCCTCTCTCCCCTCAGTTTGGGGCCATCAGGGTGAGGTGCCTCTTCACCCCCTGCCACACCTCGGGCCACATGTGCTACTTCATGTGGGAGGATGATTCCCCGGATGCTCCAGCGCTTTTCTCAGGTATCCCACCCTGCTCACGTTCCCCCCCTGGGTTTTGGGGACACAGTCCCTGTGTGCTGCCTGCCCCCCACACTCAGCCCTCCCGGGGTGAACCCAGCACCCTCTGGCACCCCCATCCCCAGCACCGGGGTCCCTCGGTGCCCAGCCCCCTTTCCCACAGGTGACACCCTGTTCGTGGGGGGCTGCGGGCAGTTCTTCGAGGGAACGGCGGAGCAGATGCACACCAACCTCACCCAAACCCTGGGGACTCTGCCCAAGGACACGGTGAGTGTCCCACACCTCCCAGCCTGGGGACGGCTCCTGGAGCCAGGAGGGGGCTCGAGGCAGTGATCCCGGGGTCGGATCCGGCACTGGGAGCGGGTTTGATGCCGGGTGCCTCTTGCAGAAAGTTTTCTGTGGCCATGAATGCACCGTCAGGAACCTCAAATTCGCCTTGAAGGTGGAGCCAGAGAATGAAATGGTGAAGGAGAAGCTGGCGTGGGCCAGAGTAAGTGTCCGTGCCCCCTGTGCCGGGGTGGGGGCCGGGGGGTGTGGGATGGCAGCGGGATTTGGACGCCTCTGCTCCCTCGGCAGCAGCGCGATGACGAGGACCTGCCCACGGTGCCCTCCACGCTGCAGGAGGAGTTCCTGTACAACCCCTTCCTGCGGGTCACGTAAGCAGTCCCGAAATCCGCTCCCTTTTCCCTCCAACACCATCCCTTTTCCCAGAGGCCTCATGAGCCGGTGGGGAATCCAAGCCCGGAGGGAGGGGAGGGTGCCTGGACACGGGGTCCCCCCAGACCCCCCGAGTGCCCCAGCAGGGCCCAGCACAGGGTGGGACTCCCCCGTTGTCCCTCCCAGCGGGCTGGGGGTCCCATCCTGTCCCCACGGGCACAGCGGGGCTGTCCCCTTGCAGGGAGGAGCCCGTGCAGAGGTTCACGGGCAGGACGGACCCTGTGGAGGTGCTGAGGACGCTGCGCTCCGAGAGGGACAACTTCAAGAAGCCCAAGGAGAGGCCCAACCCCCAGGCCATGCTGGCCTTTGACTGGGGGCTCTTCGGGCCCTTCCTGGAGAAGAAGTGACATCCCTGTGGTGCCAGGGCTCCCTCCTGGCAGTGCCCAGCTCGGATTCCCTCCCAGCTGGGACTGGTTTGTGTCTTTAACCTGCTTGTTTGAGGCTGCTCTGCTCTGCTCCCCCTCTGGCACCGTGTCCGGCTCCCCGAGCCCGGGAAGGTCCCTGTGGAGCAGCACCTGGATACCTTTGGAGAGCCCAGGCTGTGGTGACCTCCCCCTTGGTGCTGGGACGTGGCTGCTGCCAGCAGAGGGTCAGAACATGGCTTGGAGCAGGGGACACTCCCAATTTTGGAGTCAGTGCAGGAGCTGCCACATGTCCTGCAGCCCCAGAAGGGAGCCAGGGAAGGGCAGGGAAAAGTGGGAATGCTCAGGGACCATGGAGCTGTGCCCCACAGACCACTGGGCTCCCCTGCCTGCACTGCCGGGCCTGGGGGCTGCATCCCATGCCCAGGGGTTGTGGGATGCAGCTCCGTGGCTCTGGAACCTCTGGGAGCCCTCCTGGCCCTGCCTGTCCTGCTCCAGCCACCCTGGGCCCCTCTCGGGCTGGGGATGGGGGCTGCAGACTGGGATGCCCATGGAAAAGCGGGAAGCCACTGGTGTCACTGGTGTCACTGGTACCCACCCAACTCCAGCACCGTGCTAACAAAACCTTCATCAGAGCAGGGTTTGGGTGGGTTTTATCCCCCCTTTTTTCCCAGATTTTCCAGTAGGTCACACAAGGATTTGTGTAGGGGTGTGTGACTCAGTCGCTGCCTTCAGGAGCCCACGGAAGCCCTCGGACCATGTGGGGTGTCCAGGTGGAGCCCAGGATCTGCCCCAACCCCTCTGGCTTTGGGAGGGATTTGCCAAGGTGGGACAGATTTTAGGCAGCAAACAACAAAGTGCTGCCAGGCATGCCTTGCTTTTTGCTTTCTCCAGGATAGAAACTGGAAAACACTCGGTGCCAACTCCATGGACATTGCCTTGTCCTCGGGAGCCTGGGGCTCCCAGGCCTCCCCAGCCTTCACTTTGTGCAAAATCAGGGCTGTGTTTTATTTATTTTTAAGCTGAGAAAGGAGCAGAGTTTTTTTGCTGGTGGCGGGAGGCACTTTACACCAGTAAAGTCATTCCCTTTTTTTTTTATTTTTTTGTGAAGAAATTGAGGTTTTGGTGGCAGCTCCCAGCACTGGAATAGAGCTGATTTCAGGGATTTTCATGTGTGGACTGTGAACTTCTTTGTTGCCACTGGAGTCTGGTTTGAGGCTTCTTCCTTTGCTACAAACTGGACCAAGGTTTTCTTTTTTGCTTTTATTAAGTTATAGTTTGGATTTACTCCCCTCCATGGAAAGGGAAGGATTTATCCAGCTGCAAAAGCTCCCATGGTACCCCGGCCTGAATTCCTCAGTTTACAGGAAATGCTGGAGTTGTGGATGTCACCTGGGTGTTCCTTTGGAATTTGATTTATCCTGGGAGCAGGGATGCTCCTGCGTGTTTGAACCAGCCCTGAGCCTGCTCCACAGCTCAAAGCTGGGACAAACTCCAGCTGTTCCTGGTGCCAGGGCAGGAAGAGCCACCCAGAATGCCCAGAGCAGGGATCCCAGGGTGTCCTGGGTGGCTTCAGTGACCTCTTCGTGTGTTGGCGACCTGGGAACTGGGGAAGTGACAAAATGTAGAGCCCTGTTTACTTAATTTCCAGCTAATTTAGCTTAATTGATTGTGCATTTCTGGGCTGATGTGCATGTGCTCAGCAGACACTGACTGTGCTCTGCACTGATCCACGTCTCAGCATTCCAGGCTGGAGCCTCTCCCTGTCCAGGATATTTTCTGGTTCTGCCAACCCCTGGGTGTTACAAATCCCTGCATGGAGAAGGGAATTCCCTGGAAGCACCAATTTGCTCCTCAGGGGGGTGGGAGGGGGTGGCAGGGGGAGGTTGATGCCTTAGAACACTGTGAGGTCATCAATGATCTGCAACACCTGAAAAATGGAAAGCTTTTAATTAAAAACATGGAAATCATCATTTGCTCTGTGGGTTCCTTGGAATGAAGTGCAGAAGAGGCTTTGGTTCCCGCCAGCCACAAGGTCAGGAATTATTTTCTCATAATTTAGGGATGATATCCATCGGTACCTGCCTCTTTTGTCTGGATTTGGGGGTATTATCCCTCAGTCTGAGGGTGGGTAAGTGTGACAATTCCGTGACTCCGTACTGTGTGTTTAGGAAGAAAAGAGAGAGATGTAATTGCCCTTGGTATAAATTATTATAATTTAAGGAAAAGAAATCTCAAGGATTTTCTGTCACATTCACTCCTGCCCCATTCCAGAGGCACTGATCCAGCCCAGGGATGATCCCAGGCCTTGGATCCCCCCACTCTGAGGGCACAGAAGCTGCAGGGCAGTGAGATGTGAGAACTCCAGGCCTAACGAGACCATCTCTAATGAAATGAGGATGAACAGCAGAGGCGGCCACAGAATTGAGTGCTGTGACAATCCAGCAAGGCCTGGGGGAGGAATATTGGGGTGTGGCACAAAGCCCAGCCTGGAGATGAGGTTTAAATGCTGGAATTCCTCCATTCTGGCAGGAATGGGGCTGTTAGAGCAGTGCAGGGTCAGTCCTTCCAGCCTGGGTTGCATTTCTGCCTCTCTTGATGTGTTCTCTGTCAGACTTTGGGGTTTATTCACATCACCTCATCCTACAGCTGAAGGAATGCGCAGTGCCAGGCACATTCCCAGAGGCAGGAATTGCACAGAGCTCCAGCAGTCCTCGGAGAATCACAAAAGTGAGTTCAGAAGGCACTGAGTGTCTGCCTGGGCTTGGCAGCCCTCACCACTTGATGTTCAGGGCAGTGTTTGCCCTCTCCACGGCGTGGTACTCCGTGTGCAGCACCTGCAGAGCCTTCTCCGAGCCCCAGCCTCCCAGCCAGTGCTCGTACAGCTCCCCCACAGCCTGGTTCTCCTCGGGAACCTCAGCCCTCAGCGATCCATACAACCTCTCCACTTGCTGCAGCTCCTCCTTGCTGGATTCTCCCTCCAGTTTGATCTGCCCTCCTCCATTCAAACAGCCTGGGGGAGAAACGGGATAAAGGACTTCAGCTTCAGCAGGAAAACCATCCTAAAAAATTCCAGTTGATTTACTCTGCTCTGGCAAACGGCTGCAGGAATGAAAACACCTCAGGAATTGAGGTTCACTCCCAGTTATCTCCCAGCCACAGGGCCACAGGGCTGGGAGATCCTGGGCAGGCTCCAGCTGGGGATCTGCCAGGACTGCAGCTCTTATCTCCTGCCTCCAGAACGGAGCCAGCGCCCAATCCAGGTGAGTCCAGCCTTGGGGGCTCAGCTGAAGGAAAGGGAAAAGTTCTGGGAGTTGGGCTGAGCAGTGGGAGGCTCCCAGAGCTGTGTGGATCCTTGGGAAGGAGCAGCTCCAAGAGCCAGGAGTGGCCCCTCAGCATCAGCCCAGGCTGGGCTCAGGCTGCCCCTGCTCCCTGCCAGCACATTCCAAGGGAGCCAGCAGGCAGGAAAAGGAAAATGGGATGTAAGAAGTAGGAAGGGACTTTCTCCACCAGCCACAGCAGCATTTTCTGTAAGTGTAATGGTCAGGTTTGGGCAATTTTAGGGGAAAAAGCCCCTCAGGTACCAAAGAGCTCAGGAAATCTTCCTTAAAAGCAATTAATTAATGAATTATGCAAATTTTGTGTGATGGAATTTAGCTGCTATTCCTTAAATCCTGAGGAATTACTGGCTCAGAGGTAGGAAAACCCACACTCAGCTCTGGCTCTGTGATGCTGTGGCTGTCACACCTCAGGAGTGTGAGGAATCCCCCCTTTCCCTGCACTGCATTCCCTGGAGCCTCACCTGAGGGACAGGCCATCACCTCCACGTAGTGATAGGGGCACTTCCCTCGTTTCAGCTTCTGCACCAGGTTCTGGATGTTCCTAAACCCATAGGCCAGAGCAAACTGCAGCAGGACCACTCCATCCCTCTCCAGGGTCACCTCCTGGAAGTCCTTGTTCCTGAGGGAGCAGAGCAGAGGAAATGTCTTCTCCAAATGAATTTCTATTTTAAACTTCAAAGGGCCCTGTGCTAAACCCAAATTTGTTGTGAATCTCATTTAAGAGCTGTCCTAGTTCTGTGCCACCCAAAGGAGACGTGAAGGAATTCCTTCCAGAGCCTTCTCCAGGATTGTCTGAGCCACCTGAGAAGAGTTTGCTGAAGGACACCTGTGCTGGACAAAGCCTGAAAAGCTCAGCCAGTGGAGCCTTTCCCTGTAACAGACCTGAGTTCCTTCAGCCACCTTTAATTGAGTCCCTGAGGGGATTTTTAACTTCTACTGGATCATAAAACATGGGAACAAACCTGATTGAAGGATTTCAGATTCCTAGGGTTAGTGGGAATACCTGTTCCTGATAAAAAGTACGTAATTTGATTTTTATCAAGTATTTCATATTGAGACTGTATCCTAAACATAAATGTTGCTTGTTAGGGATATAATTAATTCCAAGGGAAACAAATTAAATTATAACTGGGAAGCCAGAAGGAATCTCAGGTGGATGAGCCTCAGTGCCCAAACTCAGGTGACTTATTTTCTGTTTCATTACAGTTAAACAGAGCCCCAAAGCCCCTCCACAAGGTTTTCTGGGGCCAATAATTAGTGACAAATCTACTTGATTGGCCTGATCCCAGGTGAGGAATCCCAACTCCATGAGAGCTCTGCCTTCTTAATTATTCTAAAAATTGTCAGGGGGAAGATCCATCAGGCCAAACTCCAGTGGGTGGGTGGGGAAGGGGCTGGAATTCTCCCTGGGAAAGGCTGCCTGGAATTGGCTGATTGATTGCTCAGGGAGGGAGGGAGCAGCCAACTCTCGGCCTGGAAGTGAAATGTTTAACATTGCAAAGGAAGTTTCAGCCCCTCAGCAAGGAGAGAATTCTAGAAAAATAGAGTTTTCTGTAGGATTTCAGCTTCTTACTTGAGAGGTTTGTACTGGATTGAGTCCACGTGGATCCCAAAGAGCTCCTGGGCTGCGTGTCTGTAAATGTGCTCCAGGTACCCGCCCGAGCCCCCGCCACGGTGGGTGCTGAGCTCCTCTGCTGCAGCACTGCCGAGCCTGGGGAGAGGGGAGAGAGCAGCAGCTTTAGGAATGTGGGATAAAACAAAGCTCCAGAGGGTTCAGGACAATGGGAGCAGACAAACACAGCTCCTGCTGTGCTCCAGCTCTTCCCTTTCTCCTGGGAGAAAGCTCCAGGGCCTCGTGGTGCCCAGTGGGAGTTGTGTCACCTGGCACAGGTGTCCAGAGAAGCTGTGGCTGCCCCTGGATCCCTTGAAGTGTTCCAGGCCAGGCTGGACAAGGCTTGGAGCAGCCTGGGATAGTGGAAGGTGTTGGGGTTGGATGATTTTAAGGTCCTTCCCACCCAAACCACTCCAGGATTCCATGATTCTATAATTAATCATCCTGTATAATTCAGAGGTGCTGCTGCTGATGAATTCAGGCTGCTAATGAACCTTCCTGGTGTTTATGTGCCAGGAGCTCTGGGGATGCTCCCCTCACCCCGAAGCAAAGGCAGCTCTGGGTGCTCAGTGCAGGAGCAGCCCTGGTGTCACCTCAGAGCACAGAGTGTGGTTCCACCCACCCCACCGTGTGCAGCTGGCCCTGACCACGTTCCTCTGCAGTTCAACAGCCCCAGGCTCATCTGGCATGTCTTAAATGTCATTTTTTACAGTCTCCTGGAGATTAACTCAGTGACCTAGATATTTGTTATTTCTGCTTTCATTCTGGGATCTTTGCAGTAGCTCTGGTAATGAGGAGCAGGGACAGCACAGCAAGAGCTTTTCCTTCAGGAAATTTTTATCACTGGGACAGATCCTCGCACTTCCCAAAGCCTGCAGCAGATATTTGTGGGATGCAAGGAGCTGGAGTGACTGTCCAGTGGACATCCACCATATTTTGTACATTAAATATTTAAAGTTCCAATTGTACTGGTTCGAGTGACACACGAAACCAAACCGAGTGGAAACACACTTGGGTAAAACAGCAGGAAAAGGGGAATTCTGAACTCTCAACATCCTGGGGGAAAGAGAATGCGACTGAAATGGGATTTTGTTCTTACAAGGTATCCAGGGGACCAGGATCTACATCTGGCAGGGACACTCCTTCTTGTTCCAACAGCTTCAGCACTTCTCCTAGAGCAGAACCAGGCACAAGGAGCTCTTATTTCTGGGATACAGGAAAACAAACCCCACAGAGCAGCCCCTAAACTGCATCTGCACTGTACCAGGGCATGATTTGCACTATTAAAATATAAATCTATATCAATACCCAACCTCTGTCAGAGACAAAGGGTTATTAAATCCAGGGAACACTTTGAGGCTCCCAGAATTAGCTGGGATTGGGAATCTCCTGTGGCTCTGCTTACCTGTGGTGATGACACAATCCACATCCCTGGTCTGGTATTCCTGGTTGAAAAAATCTGGCCTGGAGGCCTCCAGCTTTTTGTCATAACAGGGCATGACTGTGACGTGGTAGATCCTGTCAGGGGGTAGGTGCTGCAAGGGAGACAAGGCTGGGCAGCTGGAGCAGCCAAAATCCCCCCTGTCCTGAGGGAGCTGCATTCCAGGAGCAAAGGAGAGTGGTGGAAATGCCCCAGTGCCCCTGGAACAATCCCCACTATTACTGAATATTTGTGTGTATTTACGTATTTGTACATAAATGAAATTATTCCTCCCCTAGAAGACAATTCCAGCTGCAGTCAGTGCTGGCATTTATGGTCCTTCACAGGTTTCATGGAACCCTGGAATGGTTTGGGATGGAAGGGACCTTAAAGCCCACCCAGTTCCAACCCCAACACCTTCCACTATCCCCAGGACAGTGGACCAGGCTGCTCCAAGCCCCATCCAGCCTGGCCTTGGACACTTCCAGGGAGCCAGGGGCAGCCACAGCTTCTCTGGGAATTCCATTCCAGCCCCTCCCCACCCTCCCAGGGAGGAATTCCTCCACAGTATCCCATCTAACCCTGCCCTCTGGCAGTGGGAAGCCATTCTCCCTTATCCTGGCACTCCAGGCCCTTGGAAACAGTCCCTCTCCATCTTTCCTGAGGCTCCCTCCAGCTCCAGGAAGTTTCCCCCACTCCAGTGCAACGATCCAAGGTCAGGCAGAGAAGCCAATCCCTAATTAAGCCATTAGGGAATAAACTTCCTCCCTGCTCAGCAACCAGGCCATGATCTGGAGTCCCACAAAAACCTCGGGATCATGCAAGAAATAAACACAGCCTGAGGAAACAGGTCACTGACCCCAGGCCATTGTTTCAGTCTCTTGTGCCAAATTTTCCCAGAAGCTGCCAAATTTTGTCCCAAATCTGCAGCTGTCAGCATCTGCCTCATGCAAGTGTCAAAGCACTGCTCGTTAGTGGCCAATAAATCCCACAATAAATCCCACTGGGTGCTGCAGCTCCTTCCTGGCCAAATCCAGGCTGTTTGTTTCAACTCCAGCCTGTGGATATCCAGCTCCCATCTGGAAAGTTTCCAAAGGTTACGGACTAAGGACAGAAACAGAACATCAAGATGGGAATGAGGGATCATTTTCAGACAAGCCAGGATCTGCACGTAAGCACTGACTGCAGCCTCGGCTTGGGGTCACTTATTTGAAATTATTCATCAACTTTAAATAACAGGGGCACAAAGACACTGAGAAATAAGGTTCCTCAGCTTTCCCAAATAGTCCAGAGGCTTCAATTAGCCCATGCTTAGTGTTATGCCCCAATTACTACTCATTAGCTAAAACAGAAGTGAGGAAGATTTGCTGCCTTCTGCAAGGCAATATTAACCCTTAAACGTGTACAACACACAGCAAAATTCTTAAAAAATCAGCCTAAAGCCTCCAGTTTGAGGAGTTTTCCACCAAGAAGAGCATTTTTAGAGCTTTACCTGCTGCTCTGCAAAGTAGCCCTTGACCAAGGAGCCCATGACCTGCTGGGGAGATTTGGTGGTGCTGATGTAGGGAATGATGAAGCTGCCGTGGGTTTTCTCTGCGTAGCAGATCCAGCCTGGAAGGAACAGAATCAGGAAGTTAAATTAACAAATAAGGAGCAGGCCTTTACTCTGCCCACTCTCCCCAAACCCCAGGTTTAGTGCCTGTTAATAACCATTTTCAGCCTCAGGTCAGCACAAAAAGCAAAGGAAGTGTTAGAGCAGATAATTTTAAAGATGTTTCACCACTGCTTTAACACCAACATCTCTGTGTTGTGAAGAGAATAATCCTGCAGGTAAAAACATCCATTTTCGCCTTTCTGACCAGCTGCTGGATTTTTGATTCCAGCTGTAACTGAACCCCTACCTGGGCAGGCAGAGGCCAGCATGGGCAGAGCCTTTTTGTCCTCTGCTTGTTTCTGGAAGCGTCTCACAAACTCCCGCTGGCTCTCCAGGAGGCTGAAGTTCCTGGAGAAGGTTGTGTCAAACACGTAGTGCACACCTGGGCAGGACAGCAGCTGGGTCAAACCCACAGGATACAGCAAAACACAACAAAAACACTTCCACTTGAACCACAGACAAACTTAGTCACAGGCACCAAGGCCTGCGGTTGAGAGGGAACAGTTTTCAGCACAGCAAGAGGAGTAAAAGTGATGGGAGAGATGGAAATCTAAAATGTAAAGTTCTTTTCAATGCTTCTTTACAGGTTTTATAGAATGATGGAAGGGTTTGGGTTGGAAGGGACCTTAAAGATCAGCCAGTCCCATGGGCAGGGACACCTTCCACTATCCCAGGGTGCTCCAACCCGGCCTTGGACACTTCCAGGGATCCAGGGGCAGCCACAGCTTCTCTGGGAATCTGTGCCAGGGCCTCCCCACCCTCACAGCCAGGAATTCCTTCCCCATATCCCACCTAATCCTGCCCTCTGGCAGTTTAAATCCCTTCCCTTGTCCTGCCACTATCTGTCCTTATAAAAAGTCCCTCTCCCTCCTTTTTCCAAGCTTTCCTTCCCTCACTCAAGTTCATTACGTGCCTGAAGTTTTGGGCAGTTTGGAATTGTAGCGGGTTCAGTTTGGAACCAGGCAGAAACCACGGCAGGAATCCACGTGGGGGTTACATCCCATCAGTCTGTGCTGAACCCCCAGCCCAGAGTCCCCTCTGTGAGAACAGAACACAATCCCACACTTGCCTAAACTCTTCAGGAACGTGGTCAGCTTCTGTGCTGTCTCCAGAAGCCCCATTTTGCACCTTGCAGCCAGGGAGGCTCTGGACTGGGGTGAAACAGAAACCACCACCAGTTTCTGCTCGTTGGCAGCAGCAGCCTGGGATAAAACCAAACAATCCCAAATGAACGTGGCACAGGCAGGACTGTCAGCCCCACAGAGCATCTCACGCATTCACCCTGAGGCAGGAATTTACTTTCAGCCCTTCCAAACTCTTTAAAAATGAGAATAAACCACACCAGTGCAGCCAGCCCAGCCTGGGATCCTGCGGGGCTCTGAAATTCCCTTTCCATGTGGATTTTCTGCAGAGGTGAGGGGCCCCACCTTGTTGAGAGCCAGCACTTTGCAGAGCTCCCCGTGGCTCTGCTGGCTGATCAGAACGCTCTCGGCCGAGGTGATGCAGCCACTGCAGGCCAGGCAATCGTTCAGGGTGATTTTTGCCTTTTCCAGCTTTTGTGCCTCCCCATCCTACAAAGAAACAGAGCAGGCTCAGTTCTGATCCCAGCACACAAGTTAAGGAGCAGTTTCCCCCCCTTTACTACAAATGATAATGAAGAAGTTGCTCTTTTTAAGCCCTTGGTTTATCACTTTTAAACAATCTTTAGTAAGATGAGGACAAAGCCACCTGAAGTTTGCTGCTTTTAATGGGATTATTTGGCACAGAAAGGGAAATTTGCTGAGGGATTTCACCCCAGACCAACTTCATCCTAGGCAGTGGAAGGAAATATTTTTCCTTATATCTGCCCTGAATAAGTTGGTTTTCCCAAGAGATTCTCCTCTGATCATCACTCCTCAATAAAGCCAAGAACAGACCAGGAAGTGAGGTGCTATTAAAATTTTAAAATAAGGAACCAGACTCCTTTGGAAGTGCTGTATCCCCGTTTTTTAAAATCAAAATCTGCCTAAAGTTCAAAGTTCCATTCCTAGAGGAATTTCCCAGCTTGGTTAACTTTTTTTTGGTGAAAACAGGAAAAACTCAGCCTGAATTTTGGAAGCAGGAAGCTTCTGAATTCTTCAAGCTTTTAAAGAAATAATTGGAAATATTATTTAGAAAAACACTGCAAGATTTATTAAGAACATCTGATTGAATCTCTTTGTGAGTGAGCACAAAAGGCATTGCCACAAACAACCTGGAAATGCCAATCCTTAAATATTGATAAAATAAATAAATTTTTCATCTTATCTGCTCTTATACTGAAAATCATCACTAGTTATTGGCAGTGTTTCAAAGCATCAAACTGGCACAAAATTAGAATTACTGACTATAAAACGACTGCTCAGAAATGAATTTATAAATTGAAATGCTTATAAATTAAAGTTTAATACAATCTCGGCTTATCTGCTCTTATACTAACATAATTATGAATAATTATGATTAATATGAGTAATTAATGTCAGTGTTTCAGAGCACAAACGTGGCACAAAATTGGAATTATTGATTATAAATTAAAAAGAAAAAAATATAAGAATGCTGATGGCAGCACCTTGGCTCTCTTTGAAGAATTAAATGGATGAATATTACTAAAATACTTAAAATACTTAAAATACCCTCCTTTTTCTGGGTTTTTTACACCCCACTGAACAAAAGACCCCACGTACCTGATTGACCTGGAAATAGCTTCCGTCAGCTTCGATTTTGATCTTTGCTGCTGCTTTTCCAGGCTTTTTGTCCACTTTTACAGGCTTGATGCATTCCTGAAAGAGCAGCAAAGCCTGGACGTGAGGAGCTGAGCAAGGGAGAGGGGACTGAACAGAAACAAAGGGATCAAACCCCGGTTCTGGAGTGACTCTGGTTCCTCCCCCTCAAAACAGCCTGGATTTTCTCCGAGTTTCTTTTAGCACTGTAAGAAAAGTGTCAAAGCAAAGGCTTCTCACCCCTTCTGTACAGGAAGAACACTTGTCCAGCATCATCCCAAACCCACAGGATAATTCTGCTGCTCTTTCTGAAGAACTCTGCTCTGGTTTTGGAGCCTTGACAGGAACAGAGCCTGGCCAGCCCCTTCCTCCTCCTCCTCCCTCCCAAAATCTGGGAGCAAATCCTGACTCCTGGCTGCAGATCCCAGCCCGTGGAGGTGTGGTCAGTGCCCACCCCGTGCCTGGTGCCACCGAGGTTTTATTTTGTGACAGAAGGGTCTCCCAGGAGCTCAGCTGGGCTGCTGCCACTTAGCCTCGGTGTCCCAGCAGAAGTCCCAAGGGTTTTTCTGAATTTTATCCAGTTTTTTTATTGTTTAAGTGCCCCGTGACTCCTTGTCCTAATTCTCCATTGCCTTTCATCACCCTCCCTCTCCCAGCTTGAGGTTCCCCCCCCAAATTAATCCCGCTTTTCTACGTTTTGCAGGATTCAGAGCCTTGCAGGAGCAACTCATTTTGATTCTTCACTTGAAACACAAAAGCGGAGCACATCATTCACGTGAAGAATTCCCTTGCACACCCAAGTCCTACACGGAGAATTAACAGGGCTTGCTATTTCCCTTTTCACTGATCTCATCTCGGGTCGGTTTTTCTGCCGTATTTGTCAGCAAATACACCCAGGATTAATATTCCGCATTTTTCCAGCGCCTGAAGCCTCTGAGAGCAGCAGAGCCGATCCCTCCTCGCTGCCCGTTCCCTCCCGGACGCTGTGCACTCCCTCCCATCCTCCGCCTGCAAGGAAACCTGTCCAGGCTTCAACTTTTACTGGGGAGGCTCCAGCCTAACATTCCAGAGGCCACTTTCCCGAGCGGGGTGGGAATGGCTCGGCTGCCGCTCCAAGATCTCGGGCTGCTCCAGAGCCTTGCCCTGCGCGCTGGTGGAAGGGACAGCGCGGAATCTTCACTTTTATCCCTTTTTACCATTCCCAGCAGCAGCGGGGGGAGGTCTGAGGGGCTGGGCACGGTCCCCGTGCGGTGACAGCGCGAGGGGCAAAGAGAGCTGAGGGTGGCACTCCTCGCCTCCCCTCAGGGCTGTGTCCGCGCCCTCCCCAGGGCCCACCCCGCGGGTCCTGGGGCGGGGGCAGGCCCTGGCAGCCTCGTCAACCCCCGGCCCGGGGAGTCCCCAGCCCTGTCAGCCCCGGCGCGGCCCCACCTGCGAGGGCGCGATGAAATCGTCGAGCTCCGTGAGCTGCAGCACCCCGCTGAACCGGGCCGCCATCGCCGCCGCAAAGCGAGCAGCCACACTGTCGTACAACGGGCCCGCCACACCGCCGCAAAGCGATGAGCCCCACTGTCGTACAGTGCGCTGGCCACACCGCCGCAAAGCGAAGAGCCATACTGTCGTACAACGGGCCCGCCACACCGCCGCAAAGCGAGCAGCCGCACTGTCGTACAACGGGCCCGCCACACTGCCTCGATTACGGTATCAGACTGTGTATTTTTGCTCTGTAGATATCAACTTTTTGGAATAAGCTAATAATGTTTAAGGCCTTTGGGCGTTCTAAACAAATAGAAAGGTATCAGCAGTAGGAAAATTTGGTGCTAGCTCCTCTTCTTTCATGCACTGATGGCTGTTGTGAATCTCCTGCCTCAAGGGGAATACCAAAATTAAATCCCAGCAAATGTTTCAGGCTCTTAAAGGTTAATAATAGCAATAATAACAATAGCAATAACAACAATAATTATTTGTGAGAGTTAGGTACAAAATTAGGTGAAGTTCCTCCTGTGGCTCCTGTGCGCTGTTTGGAAAGGGGATGTTTGGACAGCTCCTGAACGTTTCTTATGTTCATTTTATAATAATCAAACATGGGATAGTAAATAAATATGTTCATTTATCAGACACTGCCGTGGAGCAGGAAAGGGTTAAACCTTCCCGTTCTTCCCGAGGTAAATCCCTGCAGGTGCTGGGCACAGCCGGGAGTTTAGGGGGTGCTTAAGGACAGGATTTAGGGCTGGGACAGTTGGGGTTTAGGGAGAGTGAGGGACGGGGTTTAGCTGAGTTTTGCTCTGCTTTTCATGACCGGGCTCTGCAGGGCCCGGCACCCACTGCAGGTGGCTCTGCACACGTACCTGTACATTTACATTTACATTTACATTTACATTTACATTTACATTTACATTTACATTTACATTTACATTTACATTTACATTTACACTTACACTTACACTTACACTTACATTTACATTTATTTATCTGCAGCAGGTTAAGCTGCTCTCTCACATCACCAGGTGTCAGCCTTGCTGTGAGAAGCACCTGAGGACACCCAGAGCCCCTTTCCAGGTGCCGGACTCCTACAGGAGACCCTTTTCTTGGAGCTTCTTGGTGCTGGGGAATAAGGAATGCTGGCAGTTCCAGCTGTGTTTTGTGCTCTTCAGCGCAGGGTAGAGAGGGCTGAGGATCCTCAGCAGGAGCTGGAGCATTTTTGGTGCTTCCAGCGCCTCTCCCTCCCTGGCCTGGCCCTCGGGCAGGGGTGTGTGAGCTCCGGGAGAACCCACCCAGCCCCGGGAGAACATCCCACAGCTCCTGGGGTTTTAACCCTGTGAGCGCTGAGGGGCCAGGGCTGGGTGAGATGAGCAGGTTCTTCCTGAGCAGCTTTGTCAGCCCCGAGCCTCCCTCTGCTGAAAGCTGTCCCAGGGACCTAAAAGCTGTCCCAGGGACCTAAAAGCTGTCCCACTTCTCTCTCGCGGCTCCTGGTGTGGCAGGAGTGTGGCACAGCCCTGAACAGGTCGGGCCGGGGCACTGCTGAACACATTTCTGCTCTCTAGAGAGGCTGCTGGGTCACCAAACCTCGGCAGAGAGGGAAAGCAGGCGTCAGAGCAGTTACCTTTCTTTTTTTAGCTTGTTTGGATTGCAGGTCGGGACGAGGTTGGAGTGGTACCTGTAGGTGGTTTTCGACTTGTGCAATGCAAATATTACAGGAGAGAGAGGGAGGGAGGGAGGGAGAAACCAAGGAAAATCTCTTGTGTAAACCTCCAGGAAGGTACAATGGGACGGTTGGGGTTTAATTCCAGCTGTAAACAGATATTTGATGCTGTTTGGCCTTTTTATTGTGTCGTCATTGTCTCTGTCACACTTCCCTGAGGGTGCAGGAGGCAGCTGTGGGAGGGCTGTGTGGCCAGGGCAGGGTTTGCTCTGCAGTTCCCACAGCAGGGGATAAATCAGGATTGGGTTTTAGAGGGGTTTGGTGGCAGGAAAAGGCCTCTGAGAGCCCTGGCTTCCCTCTCTCTTTGCAAATTAAAAGCCCCCTCAAGTGAGGGGCTGTTGGCACAGGGAGCTGAGGGTGGGGTCACAGAATCACTGAGGTTTAAAAAGACCTTTAGAAATCCAACCATTCCTCCAGCACTGCCAAGGCCACCACTAAGACCTGTCCCCAAGCCCAGCTTTTAAATCCCTCCAGGGCTGTGACTCCACCACTGCCCTGGGCAGCTGTGCCAGAGCTGGACAAACCTTTGGGTGAGGAAATTTTTATTAATCTCCAACTTAAACTTCCTCTGGTGCAACTTGAGGCCATTTCCTCTTGTCCTGTCCCTCATTCCCTGGGACAGACCGTCGTGCATGAGCTGTGAAACACAAACCCTCAGTGTCAGGCTCTGCTGACCCCTCTGGCATTTTTAGGTGTGGGCTCAGCGGCACCTTGGAGCCAAAATTGTTTCTTTTCCCGTATTCCCTGCTCGTACCTGAAGGCTTGAGCAAACAGAGTGACACAAGCTCCTTAGTGAAGCAAATACTGCCCTGTTTATAAAAATCTCTCAGCTGGTGACATTTAACGAGCAGCTGCGTCACCCCCGGGGTCACAGGGCTGGTGTGACCTCACACATCCTTCCACAGGTCTGTGCCAGGCTCAGAAGCCGTGGATTTGCAGGGAAAGGTGGCAGCTGGAACAGCCCCACGTGCTGTGAGCATCCCATTCCTGCCAAAGCTCCATCCCTCCCAGCCCTGCCACTGCAGCGGGTTCAGGAGGAAAACCCAGGATAAGGCTTCCCAAAAATGCATCTCGTGCCTTATCCCAGCACCCGTGAGGCTGCCGGCACAGAACGCTGCTCCAGGCGAGGTGGATGTGAGCCTTAATCCGGGGATGAGCACCTGGAGAGCTCCCCTGCCCCTCCCGGGTGACTCCGGGGCTGGGGACAGGGCTGTGGGGGACCTGCTGTGCCCAGGGCTCTGCTGGCGGGGGCACTGCGGTCACAGCTCTGCCTGCGGGCAGCTTTGGGCAGAGCCTCCTCGTCTGTGCTTCTGGGGAGGAAAGGGAGAAGTTTCACCCAGCCTTTGAGATGCTGGGGAATTCCCTCTGTGTGCCGAGCCCCCGAGAGCTGAGCTCTCTCAGGCAGGATGAGAGGAAGAGCCAGGTGCCAGGGATGACCTGTGATAGATAACAAGCTGGTTTTTGTGGGCTGGGATCTGTTTATTCCTCAAACCACAGGTCTGGCATCACCTGTGTCCCTCTGTCCCCCTCTGGCAGCTCCGGGCACTGCCCAGGCTCAGGCAGGAACCCTCTGCCCCTGCCCCTCCAGGGAGAGGGGCTTTGCTCTGGGCTGGGATTGACCTTCGTGTCTCCCTTTTTCCTTCAGATTCCCCCTCCAGAGAACCTTTTAAAGACTGCTGTCGTGCCAGTCGCTGATCCAAAGGGCTGGACAGTGCAGCTGTGCCACAATGTGCTTTTCCCAGATTTCCCAGGGGTTTCGCCTTGCCTGGGCATTTTGCTGCATCTCCAGGGGAGATTCATTCCTGGACTCCCGTAATGAAGGGCTCTGTGATGGACATGAGGCACAGGATGAGTTCATGTTCCCTTTTAGACCTGTCTCCAAATCCTCTTTTCACACCTGGGCTGTGCTGTCCCAGCAGGGCCCTGACAGATTCCTCTTCAAGAGACAGTGAAGAAGCAAAACAATAAATTTGAGTTTTCGAAAGTGCTTCCAGGAGCCTCCTTTTGCCTTTCTGTCCCCTTAGCACAGAAGGATTTTCCTTTCTGGGTGTTCATTTCTTTACTTAATATAAATTTCCACAACACCGGTATTGTTTTAAATTTTTAATGCCCCTTTTAGCTTTTGCTCCTGAAGCTTTCTCCCTTTTCGCTCTGTCATTCCTGTTATTCCGGGTGGTGTTTGGGGTTAGTGCCGGGAGGATGTTGGGGTGTCCTGCTGAGTGGTGCCGGCCGGAGGAGCTGGGCTGGGGTTTAAGTGGCTTTGGGCAAAGCCTGAGCCTTACGGGGCTGCGGTGCCGAGCCAGGGTTAGAGCCAGGGTTAGACCCGGCTCTCCCGAGACAAAGCCCCTTTGTCCCGGCTGCCTGGCACGGGGAAGTGCCGGTGCTGGGCGTGCCCGTGCTGCTGGAGGTGGGACTGGGGAGGATTTATTGTCCCTTGTCACACCTGGCTGAGCACAGGCACGGTCCCTGCCCGACTCAGGGGCGCTGCGGGACACTCGAGCCGTGCCCGGTGCTACCCGAGCCCAGCCAGCCTGGCTGGGAAGGCTCTGACTCATTTTGGGGCTGTCCCACCCTCCGCAGCTTGACCCTGGTGCAGAACGGGGATCGGTTTTTTGGGAGAAAGAATCTCGCGGAGGGAAGGGAGGCAGAGACAGGGCTCGTGTGTAATTGTGTTGAGCTAAAGCAGATCGTTTATCGCAGGCGAGCTCCAAAATCCCCCGCACAGACCCGTGCAGGGCTGGTGGCACCTCTGGGGTGGGCTGGGCAGCCCTGGACACCTCTGCCAGGGATGCCCCACCCCTGGAAGTGTCCAGGGCCAGGTTGGACGAGGCTTGGAGCCACCTGGGATAGTGGAAGGGGTTGGGGTTGGAACTGAGCTTTAAGGTCTCTTCCAGCCCCTGAACATTCCGTGACTCTGCTCTGGCTGCAGTGGCAGAGCCCTTTGCTTCTGGCTTGGTTTTCTCTCCTTTGGAGCCACAGATTTTCCAGCAGTTCCCCATCCAGCACTTTTCCATCTGATCCTGTCATGGACAGCCTGTTTGGAGAGCTGAATTTCCAAAAGGTGCAAAACATCAGAGCTTTGCTATTTGAAACCTGATGGAAGGATCCCCATCCAGCTCCAGGACACCTCCTCTGGGTACCCTGGAGAAGAGGTCTCTTGCTTTGAACTCTGTGAATTGGCCAAATTACAAAATGGTGATGATTTTTGTGGATTTGGGTGGCTTCGGATGGGTGTTGGTGAGAGTCACTCTGATTCTGGGGATCCTCTGAGTCACACAAGCTGCGTTTGTGGCTGGCTGCTGCGCTAATTCCAGAGGAGCTGATAAGGAGAAAAGTGGGGGTGTGGAGGGAGCTGGGGCTGCCTGGGGGTGTGGTGGTGCTGGGAGGTGACAGTGACACGAACAGGAGTTATTTGTGGTCAGGAATGGGCAAGCCTAAACCTGGCCCAGAACTGGGCTTTTGCAAAAATTTGCCTGGACTAGCACCAGTAAAGTGACCAAACAGAGATTTTTTTTTCCAAATCTGAGGATGTAAAATTACCCTGAAGCATCCAAAGAAACAGCTCCCAGCCTGACATCCATGTGATCTGGAATCACGGAATAGTGGAATGTCCTGAGTGGGAAAGGACCCACAAGGATCATCGAGTTCAACTCCTGTCCCTGCACAGACACCCCAACAATCCCACCCGGGGCACCCCTGACAGTGCTGTCCCAGTGCTCCCGGAGCTCTGGCAGCCTTGGGGCTGTGCCCATTCCCTGGGGAGCCTGGGCAGTGCCCAGCACCCTCTGGGGGAAGAACCTTTTCCTAATATCCATCCTAACCCTCCTCTGGCACAGCTTCACCCCATTCCACAGCCTGGCTGGCTGCCAGGACTCCCATGTATTTCTCTTTGGGGTTTCCCAGCTGGAGATGATTGGGGTACACAGAGATTTTCGAGAAATTCCAACCACTTCAAGCTCCTGAAGCGAAATTCCCTGGTGCCAAACATTCCCTGAGCGCCTGGAGGAGGGTGCTCCGGGAGGATTGAGCACAGGCTGATTTTTGTCCCGTGCAGGGCAGGGAGGGAATCCAGCTTCCTGCTGTATCCTAGGAATGCCAGGCATTACCAAACAGCCCGCTTATTTGTCCTACAGCCCGTTTGTACTCTCAAGAGCTCGGGGTGTGTCCGGGGCTCCGAATCCATCCCGCGGAGATGCAGGTGGAGGAGCCAGGGCCACACCCCGGCCTGCTCAGTGAAAAGGAGCCCGCTATGCCCAGAGCCGGCCCAGCCGGGACCAGCAGCCACAGGTGAGTGTCACAGGGTCCCCTCCGAGCAGGCTGTGCCACCTCCCGTCCCTCTGCCACCACGGACCTGGCTCAGGGCCTGGACAGCGATGAGCTGCCTTAATTAACTCCAAATTCTCCCCGTGCTTTCCCGGAGCCCCAGGAGTTTTTTGTCTCTTTCGGGTCTAACTTCGGGGTTTGTGAAGGGTGTTGGCGTGTCCGGATTTCCACGTGACACAGCCACCTTTACTTTCCTCCTCTGAGTTTGGGTTTGAATTAATTTATTCCCATTTGGTTTTTCCTGGCTGAACTAAGGTGACTCCTGTGGGTGTTCTGAACTGTCCAGAAATGCCTCCTCTGCTCCCAGGGCTGGGATTCCTCCTCCTGCTGGGTGAGTCTGGCTGTGGAGGGAGGGGTGTCCCAGGAGGGTTTTCCATAGCAGATATAATCCACCACAGGGGAAATGGTGCTGACAGACCACTGAATGTGACTTTGGTGGTTGCTCTGAATCCCCAGCTTTTTGTTGTTCTGTTTGTTATTGGATATGTGAGCAAAATATTTTAGTTTTGCTGATAAACAGGGTGGGAAGATACAATGGGATTGCTTCTCCTCTGTGTTTTCAGAGCTGTCTGCTCCCTGTTCCCTTTGCTGGAGTATCCAGGTGTCTCTGGGAAAGCACTTCAGGAATAATCACAGCTGATTGAATGTTGAATAATAAATCCCAGAGTGGTTTGGGTTGGAAGGGATCTTGAAGCTCATCCAGTTCCATGGGCAGGGACACCTTCCATTGTCCCAGGCTGCTCCAAGCCCCATCCAACCTGGCCTTGGACACTTGCAGGGATGGGAAATCCTCTGGGAAATCCATTCCAGGGCCTCCCCACCCTCACAGGGAAGAATTCCTTCCCAATATCCCATCTAGCCCTGCCCTCTGGCAGTCTGAACCGCTTCCTCCTTGTCCTGTCCCTCCATCCCTTGTCCAAAGTCTCTTTCCACCTCTCCTGGACCCCATTAGGGGAAGGTTCCTTCATCTGTTAATTAGTGGCAGTTCTCCATTAATTAAATAATTACAAAGGTGTAGCAGCTGGCAATCAAGAAAGGTGTTGTGCTAATTAAGGACTCACCCAAGCTGCCTTACAATCCCTCCCTAATGCAGTTTGTTGGGATTGTGAACTCATCCACACCCAGGAAAGCCTCTGCCCTCCCCCTCCATCGCCCTGTGCCATCCAACCGTGGCTGTGGAGCTGCAGCTGCCCCTCCCTGTGTCCCCTCCCTCTCCCTGCTCTCATTCCCCTGGTTCTGTCCCACTGGGAACACTGGGAAGCTCCACCTTTCCCTTTTTTCTGTGCATGAGGGATGCCGAGCGTGGCAGGCTCAGGGCATCACCCTCCAATCCTGTGTGTGCTGTTCCTGGGTTCCGACCCTTGCGTTTCCCAGCTTCCCAGCTCTGGAGCACTGGCAGGGAGGTGGAAGTTGCCGTCAGGATCACTCTGGAAGTTGGGAAAGGAGGGACAGCCGGGTGGAGGGTTGTGCACAGCTGCCAAGAAGGAGCTGTTCGACTTTTCCCAGTAAATCCCTGCCGGGCCCTGGGGCAGGACTGGGCTGAGGGCCGTCCTGCACTGGGGTCCCACACCAGCACAGGGGGTTTGATGCATTAGCAGGAGAAACAAGTGAAATCCAGCACAGGCCAGGCTCCAGTTCCCATGTGGAGGCACTGAAAGGAACAAGAAGCTGCAAAGCTAAAAGCACATGGAAGGAAAACTGAGGGGATTCCGGGGCTGACCCCTGCCTGTGGAGCAGGGATATCCTGGAGAGGAGTGTCCCCTGAGTGTTGTTTCTGTCCTTCCCCTGCTGTCCCTCTTTGGGGACAGATGCAGGACATCCCTCGTGTCACCTGGAACAGCCTGGCTGAGCTGGGGGGGCAGAGGGGGACCTCGTGTCTGTCACCCCTCAGGGACCACAGCAGGGAGGAGAGTGTGAAATCCCGGGTCAAAAATGAGCACTAAAACCCTGCAGAGAGCTGAGGGATGGCCGGGGCTGGGCGGGGGGAACGAGCTTTGTCCTGGGTTTGCTCTAAAACCACGGCATGTTGTCTTCCAGGGTGGCAGGGAGCTGCTGCAGCTGCTGCTGGGACAGAGCTGGTAAGGCAAATCCATGTGTTCAGAACATCCCAGGATTCCAGAATGGTTTGGGTTGCAGGGACCTTAAAGATCATCCAGGTCCAACCCCCCTTCCTCTAGAACCCCGCTCAAACGTGACCGTGCTCAGAGCATGAGGAGAACATTCCCTCCTCATGCCTGAGTGATGGGGTAACCTGGCACTTCCCAGCTGCTTGAGATACAGAGCAGTAGCATGCATGAGTTTTGCAGATTGGGAGCTCTGGATTTGGGATTTGAGTGTGTTCAGGTCACATCCCAATCCAAAGGGCTGCAGCTCCCCCCTGTCAGTCTGCAGTGATCACAAATAATGTTAGAACTGCATTTTAACACCATCTCTTTTCTCTTTCTCCTGGTGCAGTGCCCCAGCTCCCCCATCGATGGTGAGTTTCTTCCCAAATATCCTCCATCAGGAAAATCCAGACAGGGTTCCTTGTGCCAATTCCTCTCACAATTCCTTATCTTTGTCTCTCTTTTTGTTCTGGGAATCAGAATCTGCTGTGTGTGCCTCAGTGCAAAGGTATGTGAGCCATCCACAACCGGCTGTGGCAGCATTTCCTCGGGAGTGATTCTGGGTTCTTGGGGTAACAAGATCCCTCTGAAACCAGATTTTGTGACTCTTTCTCCAAAAGGTCCTGGGACTGCTTGTGGGCAGGGAGGGCTCTGGTTGCACTTGTTCAAACAGTGAAGGGAACCCTTCCCAGGGCTTTGTGTCTGTGCAGGACAAAGAAAGGCAGGGCCAGGCCCTGGGGAGGCAGCCAAGAACCTTGGCATTGGTGCTGAGCTTATCTTGGCTCCAAGCGGGGCTCAAACAGCTCCACTCCAGACCTTCACTGATCCTGATTTATACCTGAGGGTCAACAATCCACCCCTCCCCTGTCCCTGCTGCCAGCAGTCCTCATCCTGTGCTGTCACTTTGTCCCCCTGTGTTTGCTGTGTGGGCTGAGCTGCCTGGCTCTGCTCCTGCTCCTGCTCCGGTTTGGGAGGGCTGGATCCTTCCCCGGAGGGCTGTTCCTGCCCTGGGGAACAATCAGCCAGCAAAACGCTGCTCAGGGGCACTCGGGTGCCCTTGGCTACCTTGCCAGATGTGCTCTGGGCCGGGTTTGCAGCTGGGCTGCTGAGGGGTGCCAGTTCACAGCTGGATCTGTCCCCCTCCAGTTCTAACCCAGCTCCCCTCCAGTTCCATCCCCATCCAGATCTGTCCCCAGCCAGTCCTGCTTTCATCTCCCCACCCAGTTCTGCCCCCATCCAGTTTGGTGCCCAGCTCCCCACTCTTGTGCCCCCACCCAGTCCTGCCCCAGTGCCCCACAAGTTCTGTCCACACCCAGTTCTGCCCCAGCTCCCCTCCAGTTTTCCCCTCTCCAGTTCTACCCCCAACTCCCCACTGGTTCTGCCCCAGCTCCCACCCAGTCCTGCCCCAGCTCCCCATCCAGTTTCCCCCATTCCCAGCCCATCCTGCCCCAGCTGCTGCAGCTTTCCCAGTGCTGTCCTTGCTTTCCCCCAGTGCCAGCCAGGAGCAGCTCCTGGGGGTGGCCCGAGGCCAAACGTCCCCGTGCAGCCTCACCTTTGGCCAACTGGCCTGTGCCCAGGTAAGGACAATCCCCTGCTTCCCGTGGTGCTGGGATTTGTTTTCCTTGGGAATTCTGTCACTTCTGGCTTAAAAACAGCCCCGCTGGTGGCTGGGGGTGGCGCAGTCCGGGTTTTCATCCACCCCCAGCCCCGAGCTGTGGCAGTGCCACCCCCCAGGGGACACCTGCTCTGTGCCATGGGGCTCGGGAGTGGCCAAACCACCACGGAGACCTTTTGGAAGTGGGGATTCCCTTCTCCAAACCCCCCACGTGAGAAGGAAGGTGGGACGAAGGAACTTTCCAAATCAAATTGGCTCTTAAAAATTGGCATCACAGCACTGGAACAAATCTTTGCAGGAGGGTCACCCTGGGCCATTGGGATAAAGCACAATTAAGAGTGACAAAAGCACAATTAAAAGGGGTGCAAACACAATTAAAAGGGTAAAAGCACAATTACACGTGGTTGCAGTCTGGAAAATGCCACCTGGAATATTCCAGGTTTACTTTCTTCCCTGCTTTTGTCATTATCTCCTAAGTTGCTGCCAGTAATTGCAATTAAATTGACAGGAATTTGTGTTTTTCAGTAAATATTTCTAAGAAAAAGATGGCATTTCTGCAAATATTTGTCTGTGGGGTTCTCTTTGGGAGGGTTGTGGGTTTTGGGCTTTTTTTGGTGTTTGTTTTCTTCTTGGTTTTGTTTTTGTCTTCTACTGTTTGTAAACTCTTTGCCTGGAAAAACATTTGGGAATGAGAGCGTTCCCCATGGAAGTTTCTAGTTAGATCAAATGGCAATTTTGGGTGGGGTTTTTTTTGGATAAATCTTTTAAAACCTGTGCCAGTGTTTTACCCCTCTCAAGGGAGGAATCCTTTCCCAAACGCCCAGGTATGGATGAGCCCCCTGAAGGTGATTTCACCTCTAAACATGACCCATCCTTTACCACCTTTATTTGCATTTCCCTTTTCTTTTCCAGGGAACTTGGCTCCAGGACCTTCAGGATGATTTCCTCATATCCTTATACTCCTGCCTGGCCTCTAGACCTGCCACAGCTGTGGATGCAGAATATTCTGTTCTGTTCTTTTCCAAATATGATGCCAAGAAGCTTTTGGCCTCCCTGACCATGTTCAGCCAGCGGGTGAGTATTCCCAAATCCAACTGTTTTCTCTCCAGGAAAAGGCTTTATTTCAAATCCCCTGATTTTTTACCCTATTTTGGAAAGAGCCCCATTCCAACCAAATTTCTATTCCTGGCATTCAGATTTGCTTGGATTTATGTTGATGCCTGGTTAGAATTCCCCGGAATTCAGGGGTTTCTTCTCCTCTCCTGCTCCCAGTTTTCCCGCGTGCCCCTTTCCCTGGAGTGGAGCCTGATCTTCACGAACGGTCTGTGGGAGAGGATGCTGCGAGTGCCTGGCATTGAGACCCCCCCAGTGCTGGCCCAGTGGGTCCATGAGGGACTTCAGCCATTCCTGGTGGAGCCCAGGGTCTTTGGCTGCCTCCGTGCCAAGGGCATGTCCTGTGAGGAATTCCAGCTGGTGTAAGTGAGGAATGTCCCCTCCTTGGATGTCTTAAATCTTCATCTTAAATCTTAAATCTTCTGTGGATGGACCTTTTCCATCAGCATCTGGGGACATCCTGGGGGCTCCTGTGAGGAAAAATCCCTTTGGAAAAGGCTGGGATTGAGAATATCAGCGGTTTTTGTGAGACCCCAACCCTGACCTCAGCATGTTTGAGGTGTTTGCCTTCCTTATCCATGTGCAGAGTCGCTGCCCTGGATGGAATCTATTCCCAGCTCCCTGTGGAAGAGCAGAGGAATATTTACACTGGGATCAAGCACTTCCTCGTCCAGGATGGTAAATGACCTGATTTTCCTGGGATCTGTCGTAGGGCTGAGGCTTCATGGGGTTTTTGTGAATCTGCAATAGAAACAGGCTGGGAATGTTGGTAATTAGTGGATTCAGGATCATTTCCCTGCCTGAAGGCTTTATTAACCCAGAATTTTTCTAAATCAGCAGAGTCAGGGCTATGCTGATTTAAATTTACTGTGTTTCCTGCTTGTGCTGGGAAAGGGAGGGTGCAGGGTTTTGTTCTGAGTGTTGAAGAATCCAGCTCAGAAAGGGACCCAGGCAGGACACCCCTGTCCCAGGCACAGATTGGATGTCCTGCAAAAAGCTTCTGGCGGATTTGGAGGGAGGAAGAAAGAGGCCGGGGATGAAATATTTGGGGGGCTGGGATTCTTTCCTGTGGTGTTTGTCCTGTCCCACGGGAATTTGTGGTGTGAACACGTGGATTTGAGCATAAGGTGTGACCGGGGAGCTCTCCAAGTTCTCTGGTGGACTGAAGCCTCTTCCACCCCAAGAAATCCCCAGTTCCCACGGATTTCCTGACCCAGGCTGTAGTTTGATGGTGTCTGCTTTCCTGCCTGACTGCAGAATCCAGCCAGAAATGCTACAGTGAGGCCATTCCCAGTCTGAATTCCACCGCCTGGTTTCGGAATTATCTTGGATCCTTTCTGGAGCATGCCACTGTGGAGGACCTGCAGCTTTTTGGGGATGAACCAACCGTAAGTGCAGCCTCCTGGGGATGGAGACCTGGGAGGTCACAATCCTGCCCTGAGCAAAATCAGGATCCCAGAGTGGCTGGATTGGAAGGATTTAAAGCTCATCCATCCCATTCCACCCCCTGCCAAGGGCAGGGACCCCTCCCACTATCCCAGGGTGCTCCAAATCCCATCCAAACCAGCCTTGAAACTCCTGGAATGCTGCCAGCAGGAATATTCCTCTTGTTAATTTGAGATGAACAGTCACTGCAATTATTTCCCCCCATCATGTGATGAGGGACTTGCACAGGAGTTGGTTTCACAAAGGGAATCCTGCAGGGAGCAAACTGGAGTCAGTAAGAGGAACAACCCCAAACCTGATTGAGGTCCCAGTGTTTAGCTGAAAACAACAAAATAAACCTCAGCACAACTTTAAACCCTGGTGAAAAACCCTGCGGTTGGTTCGAGCTGTCCCGAGTCACTGTCAGGATTGAAGGATCCAGCTGAATTATTTTCCCTTTTTATTTTTTTCACCCTCAGCTTCAGAAATTTGCCAGGGATCCAGTGAACATGGAGATGGTCGGGAAACTCAACTTGCTCCGGGAGACTGCTCTGTACTACACCCTCCTCCTGACCTCTGCTCCTGGTTTTCCACTCTCAAGGTATGGGTCTGATGGGATCTGATTTCCTGGGGTGGCTCAGCGTGGGACTGTGACATAGCAAGAGTTTGAGTGAGGATTTCGTTTAAACCTCTTGAAAGGTTCCATTAATTTAATGTTTAAAGGTTTCATTTTCAAAGAATCCCAAAGCCCTTTGTTTTGAGGAGGGCCAGATCCCAAGTTCTGCTTCCTGGGGGATGATATCCCTGCAGTGGCAGCTCCAGCTGATGGCCAGCAGTGCTTCCAGAGTTTTTCAGCTCTCTGAGCTGGAGCATTGGCATCATCAGAGCCAAAAGGAGTCAGGGGAAACGTGCCTGGAAAAGAGCACCCTCTGGAAAAGGAGAAAGCTCTGATGGAGCCACTCCCTGACTGGCAGCCTCTCCTTTTCTCCCTGCAGCCTCCCAGACAGATTTATTTGCTCCCTGAGCCCCTCGGCAGTGAGGAACCTGAGCAGGGAGGAGGCTTTGGGCATGGCCCAGAGGCTTGGGAAGAGCTGCCCGTGGACCAAGGGAATGCCTGGAGAGAGAACTCTCTCCTCCCTGGCACCGCAGGAACTGCAGGTGAGCCCCAGGGAATTCATCCACCTGCACCAAACCTGGCCGGGCTGAGGCCCAGCTCTTGTGTCCCCTCTTGTCACACTCCTCTAGGTCATCTCGTGTCTTTGTTGTGGTGTCTGGCTGGCTTTTCATCACCTCACAGTTCTCAGTGGTGGAAATGGTCCATCCACAGCCTTCAGCGTGAAAACCTGAGCCAGAAATCCGGGGATTTAAGACCTCCAAAGGCTGTGGGATCCAGTATCTCCTCTCACTGCTCCTCTGACTCTGTTCTGTCTCTGTGGGGCCTTTGCAGGTCGCAGCCTCCCTGGTGAGGAACTTGGAGGATTTCTCTCCTGCAGTCCTGGGAGCCTTGGGCCAGGCTGCCCTGGGGCTCTCTGTGTCCAGCATCCAGAACAGCATCCCTGCAGAGCACCTGGAAGCAGCTCTTCCTGCCCTGGGAAGCATCCGTGGCTGGAACGCTGAGCAGTCCAGGGCTATTGTCAACAAACTGCTCCGCTCTGGCTACCAGGTACAGAGACCCACAAATCCAGGAGGAATTTCCTCATGGGGAAAGGCCTTGGAAGGGGCTGCCCAGGGAGGTTTGGAGTCCCCATCCCTGGAGGTGCCCAAGGAATATCTGGAGATTGCACTCAGTGCTCTGGGCTGGGGACAAGGTGGGGATCAGGCACAGCTTGGACTCGAGGATCTCAGAGGTCTTTTCCAGCCTGAATTATTCTGGGATTCCCTTGCAGATCCTGGATGGACAGAGCCTAGCAGAGCTGGGGAGTTTGGTGGGTGGCCTCAACAGCAGCACGCTCTGGAGTCTGTCCCCAGAAGTTGTCCTGGAGGCCCTCCAGCTGCCCGTGTTTGCCCAGCACATGGACCTGCTGCCCTCTGCTCTGAAAAGGACCCTGGTGGAAAAGGTGACCTCGTTTTTCCTCTTCAGCCTCACAAAGGAGCAGGACTGGGAGCCCTGGTCACCTGGGGCCAGGTGTGACACGCCTGCACGTCCCGACAGCGTTCCCTGTGGGAATTGTCGTGGCCAGGCAGGGTGGCAGCAGGACGAGTGACTCAAGTCCTGTCACTGGGCCTGTGTCGATGTCCTTGGCCTGCTCAGCCTGCTGGGGACATGGGCAGGAGTGATTTGTTTTATGGGGTGGTCCCAGAAACTACTTCCCAGTAGATGTTGCCAGGGAAAGAGTATAAATGGAGCAGAATTAATTCAAGGTTGGGCTTGATCCTGGAGGTCTTTTCCAGCCTAAACAATTCTCTGGTTCAGATATTGCCACGATTTGGACTAAAACTGTGTGAGACTGCCATGGTTTGTTCTGTTGGGTTTTTTTTTAAGGTTTCCTCCAGTGTTGGCCACCCCGCTGAGCTGGTTAAACTCATTCCCAAGGCTCTGGCCAGCTACATTCCAAAATCCCTGCTTGTTTTTGGGGAAGAGAAGCCAAATGTGCAGGACCTCAACAACAAACCGTGGACCAGAGAACAGGTAACAGGGTCTGGGGTCCTCCTTCCCCTGCCTGCCAGCCCTGGCCTCTGTGGGGCCATGAGTTCCACAAATCCACCTGGAAATGGAGCCGTTTCTCCTGGAACACCACTGACCTCTGGCTTTGCTTCCCAGGCTGCCATGTTTTTCAGCGATGTGGTAAAGGCAGAGCCTGACTTCAGCAGGTAGAGATTTTCCACCTCTCCTTCCGTTTTCTGATTGTTTTCCTGGCAATTCCTGTGGTGCATATGGCACATCCACCCTGCTGGACCCATAGAAACAGATGGGAAGTAAAATCTGAACCCAAACACAGACGTAGAACACTGGGATTTACCAGGGCTCAGCTCTAAAATATGCCCAGAGGCCACATTTTCTTTCGAAAATGATGCTTTTGGCTCAGGCTGCACCTGGAATCTTGCTCCAGATTACCTCTGGAAGGCATTTCCAATCAGGGAATGTGCCAGCCTTCCACAGGGCAGTTCCAGGGATTCATTTAGAGGTGCTGACGTGTCTTTTGAAATATCTGAGATGAAAATTATGAAAACAGTGATTTACACCTGGAAAAACAGTGGGGTCAACAGTTTCCTGCTCTGAATGCACTGAAGGCCTTCTCTGAAGGCCTTTCCCTTCTGATTTTCCTTCTGGAAATTCCCAGGCTTTCCCAGTCTGTCCTCCAAGGCTTCACCTGTGCAGCTGCCAGTGCTGTGGGAGCAGAACGGTTTCAGGAGCTGGCCAAAGTCATGAGGAAGAAGAACGTCAGGCTGGGACAGGACCAGGTAGTCCCCACATTCCCAAGTGTTTGATGTTGTCCTGAAGGCTCCAAGGCCGGAACAGCACTTGGAGTTAAGGGGCTGGAACAGGGATGTGTCAGGGGGGTTGAGATGGATTTTAAGGAAAGGTTCTTCCCTCAGAGGGTGACACAGGCACAGAGGGGATTTTTGGGGTGTCTGGGCAGGGCCAGGAGCCCCACTGGGTGATCCCTGTGGGTCCCTTCCTCTGAACAAATGTCCTGGGTGTCTCTCCAACAGTTGTGAATTCCCCTAAAGAGAGAAGTCCAAACCCAGTTTGGTTCTCAGGAGCCAAACTCTCTGATTTCCATCTTTTTTCACCTTTTTTTTCCCATTCTTCAGAGCAGCGTAAAATATTTATTTTATCTTTTTCTTCTGCTTCATGGTGGTTTCTCTCCTTGATGCAATCTCTGGTGTCCTTCCAGCTGAGCTGCTTACTGAAGATGGTGACACTGCATGGGATTCCCAAGGATTTGGACAGTTATCCTACAGACCTGTTGCTGTTTTTAAGGTAACTGTGCTCTGCTTTTCATCTTGTTGCCTTAGTACTTTGTGGAAAAATCAGGATTAATTTATAACCAGGCTGGCTAATTTGATTTGTATTTCGGAGCTTTTTAGGCCTCTTTCTGGGCAATAAAAAATGGGATTGCAGAAAGCTGAAGGAGGGTAGATTTATATGAGATATTGTGAAGAAATCCTTCCCTGTGAGGGTGGGCAGACCCTAGCCCAGATTTCCCAGAGAAGCTGTGGCTGCCCCATCCCTGGAAGTGTCCAGGGCCAAGTTTTAGCCTTCCCAGGCCTCTGAATGTGCTTTTCCCTTACACCATCAAAGAAAACGGGGAATAAAGTGGATTCCCATGTTCCAGTACCTTCCCACTGTGGCTCTGTATCCAAACCTTGAACAGTTTCAAGCTGTGTCTCACAGCAGTGTCCTTAAGGTGAGAACTGGTTTTTAAAGATTGTGGAGTAGAAGAAAAGTAGGGAAGAACAACCCATGGAGTTCAGGGTGCGGGTGTGGAAGGGGTTTTATCGGACACTCTGTGTTGGGCTTGCTCTCATTCCCTGGAATTCGTGGAGTGTTTGTCTTTGCAGCCCCTCAGACTACGCAGCCACAGGGAGCTGCAGCCAGTTCTTTATCAATATTGGGAAGGCAAACGTGGATGTTCTGCCCAGAGAGGCCCCTCAGAGGCAGCAGCTGCTCCTGGAGGCTCTGGCGTGTCTGGTACGTGGGGAGGGAGTGGGACCCTGCAGGGTTTGGGATCCAGGGATGTTCCATCCCGCTTAATGCCTCTGCCTTTATTTCAGAAAATTCCTGGCACACAAATAAATCAGGAAAATGCTGAGATTCTGGGGCGGCTGGTCTGTGACCTGGGTGGGGAATACATCAGGAGTTCTGGTGGGAGTCTGCTGAAGGATTTGAGCCAGTGTGGATCTTTCCTGCCTGACCAAGAAGAGGCGATCAGGGACGTCATCAGTAGTGGCAACACCACCTTTGGGTATGGGTTTTTCTCCTGGACATCACCAAACTCTTCCCTTAATCAAACCCATTGTCCTGTTAAGACCTGAGTGAACTCCAGCCAACCACCTTGATCAAAAAACCCCAAAAATTTATTGCCTTTGAGCTTTCCATTGGGTCTTTTATGTTGTTTTAGTTGAAATTATTTCAGCTAAAAAGCCTGGGTGAAATTCTTCTGAAAAATAAGTTGTCTGTCTTGCTCTAGTTATAAAAACTTTTCTTCTGGTTTTTTTTCATTAATCCAACTTCTCTGACTGGCCTGGCGATCACAGGTGAGTTCAAGATGTTTATTAGGCACCGACTTTGAGGAAACATTCTGTCTCTACCTGTCCAGTGACAGATGTTTGATGAATCCCTGATTCTAACACAGAGGGAAGCAAAATATTTTCCTTCCTGTAACAGCTGCCCCAAGATCTTGGCACTGGGTTGAGCCATAGTGAGCAACAGAAACTCTTTGGGTTCCATGCTTAAGAAAAGAATGTAGTTGTTCAAGGCCATTTTCCCACCCAGCTGCCCTGATTCACGTCCCTGACAGCTTCTGCTGCAATGAAGTTTTGTGCAGCAGGAAGTGACCAAGGTGTTTTAGGATTTAAGCCCTGTGTTTTCTTAACATCAAATGTTAAAAGGACATAATCCTGAGGGATTTTAGGGTGGTTGTTTTGGTTTGGCTCTTCCTTGAGAGCTGATCCCTGCTCATTTTTGTCTGCAGGCCTCCTGCAGCGTGGTCAGCCTTCACCCTGAGCGAGCTCAGCGGACTGATCCCTGTGCTGGATCACAGCATCCTGCAGCAGATTCCCAAGGTGCGTTCTGCAGACAGGGCTGGGGACTTTGGGAAGCACTCCTGGGGCCTGGAGTATGGGTGAAATATGCTGGGCGTTGTTGAGCCAGTCTCCTGTCAGCAGTTTCTCCTTTTAAAAGAAGCCTGGTGCCAAAGAGATGATGGTTTGTGAGAAGTGAGGGTTCCTCAAGCTGACAGCCTGGAACTGCGAATCCAGGTCACTGTCATCCCCTTCCTGTCACTGTGGGAGAGCAGGAATAACTCTCACAGTGCTTTGTGAGGAGCCACAGTCCCTGATGGGCTGGGGGAAAGGCAGAGTTTAAACATTTCAGGAATTGCGTTTGGCTCAGCAAGGCAGGATCCCCAGGCTCAGAGCCTGGAGTAGCAGGGGTAGTGCTGGAGGCACATCCAGGATTCCCAAATCCCCCTGATGATCCCTTTTCCTTGCAGAACACTTTGACCACTTGGCTGAGAAACTTTGCCTGGGATTCCCCCTTGTCCAGGGAAGAGCTGGGCACCGTTGTTGGGGAGCTGCTGCCCCGCCGGCAGAGGCGAGCAGATGGTATGGGAGCTCCCTCTGATCCAGAGGCAATCCTGCTGGGATCAGGGGTCACCCTGGAGCCTGTGGCTTGTCCAGCCTTGGGACGGGCTCCCAGGGAGGTTTGGAGTCCCCATCCCTGGAGGTGTCTGAGGAACTCCTGGATGTGACACTCAATGCTCTGGGCTGGGTGATGAGGTGGGGATTGGGCCCAGATCAATCTTGGAGGTTTTTCCAACCAAAATGATTCTGGATTCAAAGCTTGGAGTGACAGGATTTAATTCAACCCCGGGTTTGCCATGGCTCCACCAGGTTGCCCACCTGACAAGGAGATAACAGAGGCAGTTCTGGATGATGACCTGATGCCCACCTACTACACCCCCGAGGAGCTGCGCGCCTGCCTCCGGAATGTCTCCCTGGAAAATCACCTCTCCCAGATCCTCACCTACCCCTTCAGCATCCCGCAGCTGGCTGTGCTGAAGGAGTACCTGGATGAGGTAATACCAGCCCGAAAATGTCAAATTACCATAGATGGGATTGCTCAGGGCCTGGTGAATTTGGGATCTCCAAGGATATGACTCCACTGTCTCTCAGCTCCTCTCCCAGGTTTTTACCACCTTGACTGGGAGAATATTAATTTCTTATCTCTTATTTTTAGATTGAATCAGAGTTTTCCTTGTCTGTTGGCTCTCAGCCTTTCACTGGGCACCTCTGAGAGGAACGTGGCTCCATCCTCCCTCCAATCTCCCACTAGAGAGTTGAAAACAGCACTAAAATCATCATTTCCCCTTTCCCTCAGAGTAAACCCCAGCTCCCCCAGCCCCACTGCCCTGCTCTGTACCCATAACAGTGGTGTCTCCACAGAGGTATCCCAATGGTTATCCTGAAAACGTGCTCTCCAACCTGGACCCTCTCCTTCCCCTCATCACCCCGGAGGAAATCTCCACCTGGAAGATGAGCTCAGCTGACATGTTGGCTGCCTTCCTGAAAAATCAGCCCTCGGATTCCCTGGTAGGGGCTTGGCTTTGCTTTCTTGGTTTGGGGGCTGGTTTAGGATTAACTGAGTGGGTTCGGAGGTGCTTGAAGCATCTTTGGTGCCGCAGTGTTGGATGGAGGCCCGATCCTCGAGGCCCAAACGAAGAATTTGAAATGAGTCCGTTTTATTTTTGTAATTATTGCACCTGTTTCTTTTGGGGATGAGACCACGTGTTCTGATTCAATTAAATTCATCTAGTTAATTGTGTTTCCAGGCCTCAGCAGCAATTAAACGCTACGTGGGGCTGGGCAATGCCTTGAACGCCACGGCCCTGAACGCCATTGGCACGAGGTACGTGTGCCTGCTGAACGCCACCGAGCTGGAGGCCATCGACGCCCCCAGCCTCAGGTGAGTCAAAAATTGGGTTGTCCTTGGCTTCTTCTAAAAGCTCTTTCCCATTCTTTTACTTTTTTTGTTCTCAGGGAAAGGAAATATAGGAAGCAGCACAGAACCTGCTCTGTGTCGGGGTTTAAAACCTGCTGGTGCCCACCCTGCTGATCTCCATCCTGCCAGGCAGGGCTCAGATTTCCAGTCAAACTTTATTTCAGCTCAGCAGGCAGCAGATCTCACTCTGTGCCTGCTTTCATCTGCAAAAGAGTTAATTACATTTAATTTCATAGAGTTACTGAATGGTTAAGGTCAAGGTTGGAAAAGGCCTCTCAGATCATCACCCAGCACCATGGTCACCACTAAACCATGTCCTCAAATGCCACATCCTCATGGTTTTTGAACATTTCCAGTTTAAATTCCTCTGAAAGACTGGTAAATGAAATTAATTAATTACAGCTTGGCAAACACACACATTTATTGGGCACCACTGGAGCCATCATCACTTGAAGGACAAATTCTCAGCAGGAAACTGGGCCATTATTTTTCCTCTCAGCTTCTCTCCCTACATCTGGGAAGAAGAGATCACCTGCGCTGCGCAGAGAATCCCAGAAAAACACTCAGAATATGTGAAAATTGAACAGGTTGAAGATAATAAAAGCTTTTTTCTGCATTTTTCTGCAGATTGGCATCTCTGGATCCTTCAGCCTGCTCACAGGAGACAAAGAACATCTTGTACGAGAAAGCCAAAAGAGCTTTCTCCAACCAGCGCCATTTACCTGCTTACTATGAGCTGATTTTGCCTTACCTGGGTATGTAAACAACCAGGATGTTATGGGGAAAGAGAACTCTTGGCCACAAGCCAAATGGGTATCCAAATCCATGTAAAATTTGGGAATTTTTCAAGACCAAGTTGTTAAAAGTTAGTCTTTCCAACCTGCAGATGGCATAAAATAATACTGAAGGGTTCTGTGCCTGCTTTAAGTTGCCAAAATCAGTTGTCAGACCATCAAAGGGAACATCAAACCCAGGATTTATCTCACAGCCCTTTTCCATGTCACAAAATTGATTTTTTTTTCCCCATGTTAAGCCAAGAATTTTTCCAAACTCTTCTCACCCCTCTTTTCGCCGTCTGGTGTTGTCACAGATTTTTAATGCCCAACAAAATAACTCCCAATAAAAAAAGGAGAAGCATCCACATATTTTGCAGCTGGACCTCACTGTGTTATCAGCCCCAACCTGATGAATTTTAGAGAAATCCTCATTTTGGGCAGACACCCAGCACAGCTCCTTTGGGGTCTCCCATCCCTTGATTTTCTCCCTGCTTTGGTGCCAGGGGGGGCTCCTGCTGTGGATCTCAAGGCTCTCAGCAAGGACAACGTGAACATGAACGTGAGCACGTTTGTGACTTTGAGAAGAGAGTCTCTGATGGTGAGCTGGACCTTGGAATTCTTTAATTCCTTGCATTTTGCTCAGTGGTTGGGTTTGATTGTGTTGTTCATTGACTGAAATCAGGAGTGATTCCATCAAATCCAAATTCCATCAGATCCAAATTTCTACTGTTAGACCAGCAGAAAGTGGAGAACTGATCTGAAATTACTTTAAAAATATAGTTTGCAGTCCCAGCTGGATGCAAAGCCAGAGGAATTTCTTCAGGGCAGGCTCTTGTGGCAGTGGCAGGAGCCGGGGACAGGCCCACAAGACCGCAGATCTCCAGACAAGACAATGTCACCGATTTGGGCAGAAATCCCAGTGATTTAGGCAGGGATGGGACCCCCAGTTAGGTGCAGGAGATTTGGCATCAGAGGCCGACAGGAGCAGCCCTTGAGGAACCACCACCTCCCAAGGGAAGCTTGTTCCAGTGAAACCACTCACGGGAATCTGTCCTTGTTCTTCCCCCTCCTGCCAGTGGGAATCCCATCATTTCCCTGGCCAGAGGGGTCATTTCCATCCCGACCTTCCCAGCCCTAATCCCTGCTCTGTGATTCCTCCTAGAGCCTGACACCCCAGGAGGTTCAGGGCCTGCTGGGGCTGAACCTCCCTGAGCTGGCCCAGTGGCAGTACAGGGCTCCTGTCCGGGAGTGGATCCGGCTGCAGAAGCAGTCGGAGCTGGACAAACTCCACATCGGGCTCACGGGGGGCACGCAGGAGGGCTACATTAACATCGTCACCTCCAAATTCACAGGTATTTTTAGGGCCTCTGATGGCTGGGCTTTAAAGGTTTGTTTTGGGGTTGCAGCGAGGAGTAAAACTGGGGCAGTAAGTTCAGCTCTGCTGAGGAGCCTGAAGCCCTGCAGGGCAATTTCTGGGTCCAACGTGAGGAGCAATCCTGGAATCCCACTGGGAGCAGCCTCGCTGGCTGAACATCCCAACTGAGCGAGCGCTTCCAGGCCTTCCTCCTTGGGAGTGTTGGATTTGGGCTTAGAGTCAGAATCACAGAGTGGTGGTTTGGGTTGAAGGAAACTTGAAGATCCTCCAGCTCCAGCCCCCAAACTCAGCTTGGTGTTTGCCATGGTTAGAAAGGCAGAGGGAATCCCTGGATGGCTTTCAGAGGGATGTTTTCTGCCTGGAGAAGTGGTTCAGTCACTGATTCTTTGCTCCAATCCTCTCTTTGTCCTCCAGCACTATCCTCAGCCCCTCTGGGCACCGTGGCCATGGCATTCCACCTCCTGCCTGCCCTGCTCCTCAGTCTCCTCATGGTGTCCATCTTGTCTTGACCATCTCCTCCCACGAAGAACCAAGATGAGGGGGACCAGCCTGTGCCCTGCTCTGGGACCTGGGGTGAGACCTGGAGCTCCAGGCAGCTGGGATCAGCCCAGGAATCACTTTTAGGTACTTCTGGCTTTCAAATCCCTTGGAAAAAAAACCCAGTTGTGTCTGAAGGGAAGATTCCAGACTCCTTGGAGCAGGATCTTTGCCTTTGGTACAGCCCAAGCCCAGTTCAACCCCAAACCACTGCTAAATCACATCTTACTGCTGGGTTTAAGGGTGAGTTCTGCAGGTTAACAATGACATTTCTCAGAGCCTGACCTCGTGACACTGCCAAGACCTCAGAGTGGGAGTGAAGTTTTCCGGCTGCTTGTAAATAAATCCTGGAACAAAGTAAAAATGCCAGAAGCAAACTGATGATTCTCTGCTCTTCCTTGAGGCTGCCCTCACCTTCCTGTCTGCAGGAATCCCCCCAAATTAAGTGCTCAGAATCCCAGGATGTGCCTGTTACTTTTCTGGGGGTTGGCTGCTCAACACTTAAGAGCTGAGGCCATTCTCAGCTTCCTCATGTGGAGGGGAAAGAACTTTGTACAAGGTTTTCAGTATTTTTTCCCACTCATTGGAAATATCTGTCCAAAAAAACCCTCAGTGCAACCTGTATCCACCTGCTGCCATCCCCCTTTCCTTCAGGAGGAGAGTCTGGGAGGGAAAAAGGGATTTATATATTTTATATCTTATAAATCTTCATTGTCTGAGCTTTGTAGAGAGGGAACAGGTCTGTCCTTCACTGCAGACTTTGGATTTATGCTGGAAAAACTTCCCCACAAAGCACCGAACACCTCAAAAAATACATTGCATTAGGAAAAAATAGTTGATTTATGTTTTATTGTATAGAACAGTAATCAAGATAAATAATCTCCAGCTAATCATCCTGTGAGAGTCTGTGTGTGGTCTGAACAAACCTTGATCAAAAAGCAGTTCGTGAAAAAAGTTAAATATGGTTTTGGGGATCTCTCAGCTGCGGTGCTGGGCCACCAGTGGCTCAGATCCCTGAGCTGTCCCACTGTTTAACAGATCCCAGTGGGATGGGATAGACAGGAACTCCCTGGTGGGGCTGGGCCCGGTGTTCTTGCCTTGGCAGAGCAGTCAGTGCTGCTGGTGGCTGTACTACAGGGAGTAAATCGCTAGTAAGGACCTGTGGGGCTCCTTTGGGCTGGAAAAATCTGTCCTCCTTCACTGCCCAGCCCCACAAATAACCAAGTTCTGTCTTGGCATCAAATGTGGATGAATTCTCTTCCTTTCCTGGGTTTCTGTTTTCCAGCAGGGAATTTCCCAGCACTGTTTCTTTGGGATGGAGGGAGGGATGTGCAGGGTGGGTGGTGCTGAGGTGTGGGGTCAGAGCAGCCCCCGCAGCAGAGCATTCCCAATGCTGGCTGCCAGCACGGGCACGAGGCAGGAGGAGAGCCTGGAGCCTGATCCTGGAGGGAGAACACGGGGAATGGGATTACTCTGGCTTTCTGCAGAGCAGGTGGGGAGGGCTGTGGGCTCAGAAGGTGATGAGACACCTTGAAGTGCACCTGGCCAGATTTGAGAACCTGAGGGCAGCTCCAGGGGCTGCAGAGCCAAGTCCTCACCTGTTCCCCAGCACTGAATCCAGCCAGGAACAAGCGGGATCAGCCAACTTTGTCCTCACCATCATTCCCAAGCTTTTCCCAGCTCCAAACACCCCCATCTTACCAGGCTCAGGCTCAGGCTCAGGCTGCAGGTTGATGTATCCATTGGATGTTGGTCGTGGTGACTCCGGAACACCTCCAGGTGTTGGTTTGGTGGTGGAAGAAGGGCTGGGAAATTCCGGAGGGGAGCTGGTCTGGCACGGCAGGGTGGTGGGCTTGGCCGTGGAGGAGCCCAGGCTTGTTTGGGTGGAGATGGTGGAGTTGGGAGTTGGGGTGGGCTTGTGGGGAGAGGCGGTCGTGTGTGGGGCTGTGGTGGCAGCTGGGACAGAGCTGGAGTGAGGGACAGGGGTGGCAGTGGGAGAAG
>VYXC01000142.1:440207-465286 GCA_013397175.1 Platysteira castanea
GGAGGGGTGGGGACAGTGGCCGTGGAGGTGACAGTGGCCGGGGTGGTGGGGCGAGCAGGGCTGGCTGTTCCCGTGGGCTCCGGCAGCCCTCCCTCCAGGCCGATGCCCAGCACGCAGTCCAGCTCCCGCTGGGATTGTATCTTCACCCAGCTCACCACCAGGGGCTCGTTCTCGGCTTCCTTCAGCTTGGGGAGATTTTCCCCGAGCAGATTTTTCACATCGGTGACACTGAGTTTCTGCAACACACACACAACAACCCCTTCCTTCACCCTCACAGCCCCAAGTGCCTTGCTAATGGGGCTACAGAGCGACTAAAACTTCCTAAATAAAATTTATAGAGGTGAGAAAGTGGAGAATCAGTGGTTTGATGGGACTCTGGCCTTGGCTCTCCCTGCTCGGCCCTCAGCCAGCCCTGCCCTGCAGTGGGGAGAGGGACAGCAGCATCCCGGGGCTGTACCTGCAGTTCCTCAGGGTTCAGGGCGAGGAAGGTGTCCAGATCCATGTTTATGGCCACACCAGCATTAGCCAAGTGCTTCAGATCCTCTGCTGGAGCTCCACCTTAAAGAGAGCGCAGGGGACACCTGGAGATGTGCAAACCCTTCCAGCACTTGTGGGGAGGATTTGGAGAGGTTCTGGAGGTTGTCAGACCTGTCTGTGGCTGAGGACGAGACCCCGAACCTGGTGGAGGGGAAGCACCTACCCAGGTATGGCTGGATCTGGCAGTAGTAGGGCCCAGGGGTGCTGGCCAGGCCGGCAAAGGCCTCCCAGGCCTTCCTGTAGAGCTGCTCCTTCTTGGTTTGGGAGCACAGAGAAATGTTTAACTGCCCAGCAGTCCTGGAAGGGAGGGGCACAGGTCAGCAGCACCCCAAATTGCAGGTAAAGTGTTCTGGTGGCTGGGAGGGATGAGTGGGTTGTCCTTGCTCATGGTCTTGGGGCTCAGGTGGGATCTGGGACTGGGACATGGTGATCCCATTGTGCTGCCTGGGAGTGGGGAGATCCACACAGAGCTTGGGGTCTTCCATCCCAGCACCCACCTCCCCGCGGCCCCAGGGCCTCGCAGGGCTGGTCAGCATCCCTGAAGAGCAGCTCACCCGATGGCTTCAGCGGGGATCTCCTGGATCTGCTCCTCCCGCAGGTTGCACAGGCGTTTGCCTCCGATTTCCCGGAGCAGGGGCCCAGTCAGGGAGCCCCCCAGGGCCAGGTACCTGCTGAGCAGCTGCTGCACCTGAGGGGTACAGGGCACGTGGGGGGACACGGGCAGGGAAGGGAGATGCTCCTGGTAAGGATGGGAGTGCTGGCAACCCCCAAAAACCCTACAACATCGTCACCCCGAGCTGGGCTGGGGCACAAGTGATCCCAGTTTGTGTTCCCCAGCACCCATCCCCTGCTGCTGCCATGGATTTACCTGGGAGTCCTCCCACTCTCCTCCCGAGCTGCTGAGCAGGGCTGAGAGGGTGTCACTGGATGTCACCCACCACTGGCTGATCTCCTGCTCCGTGTACAGGCGGGACAGCCACCCCAGGCGCTTCAGCTGCTCCTCCGGGATCCCCGACGGGAAAAGCTGTGGGGCCCCACCGTGGGGCAGGAAAGAGGATAAGGGAAGGGAAAATACAGCAGGAATGGGTGTAAAGGACCCACTCAGGCACCTTCTTCACTGTGTTCACTGATCCCTGCTCCCACAGCATGTCCTGCCCCTCCCGGATCGTGTCCATGCTGCTGGGGGGGCTCCTGCCCTGTGTCACCCCTTACCTGGTCCACCTTCTTTTTCAGGATCTTGGCTGACCCTAAGGTGATTGGCTCGTCCAGCACAGCCTCCAGGTTTTCCAGTAAGACATCATTGCTCAGGCACAGGTCAAGCTCCTCAGGGGTGAGGTAGGGGACGGAGTCGGGGATGGAGTCGGCGGTTATGGGCTCGGATGGGCAGCCTGAGGGCAAGGAATTGTGTCAGGTAGAGGGTGTGTGTCCCGTGTGTCCCCTTCCCACCTGGCCCTGGGCTCAGAGCCCCTTGGAAGAGCCCTGGTGAAGCACAGGGAATCACAAACATGTGGCTCAACCCATCGTGGATCCTCCTCCTGTCCCCTGGTCCCCAACCCTTGGAGGTGCCTTATTTGCTCTCATTCCATGAAGTTATTCCTGAAGAACCAGGTGATGTTTTGCAGCCCACTTGTGCTTTGTCCTGTTAAACTGCTCCATGTCCCCTACACGAGCATCCTCTGAACCTGCAGTGTCCTGCCCTGCCTGGGGAGTGTCCCACTGTTCCAGCTCCTTCCTGACTGCTGCCACCACATCCCTGCTGCCGGGTAAGAGCAACCCTCCCCACCACTGTGCTCTAAGGACATTTCCCCACTTCCCATTTATGGGAATCCCAGATTTCTGCCCGGTCCATCTGGGAGCTCCCCGATGCCAACCAGCCCCGGGGCATTTTCCCCTCCCAGAGCTCTGGACTGGCCAGAGCGAAGGGAAGCCCTCACCGAAGGGGAACCCTCACCGTCCGTGCTCCGCTTCAGCCTGGGCTGCGAGGCGGCTGATGCTGCTGCAAAGGCCCTGAGGAGGATCAGGGATTTCTCCCGCTGGGAAGGTCCCTGGCTGCTGTAGGCGGCTGCGATGCTCCTCCTGAAATCCTCCCGCACGGCCTGCAGGGGCACAGGGTGCTGGAACCGGGGGGCACAGGGACCGGGGACAGAGGGTGCTGGGTCCCCCAGCCTCGGAGCTGACCTGGCTGACGGACGTTTCCCCCCGAGAAGGGATCTTACCTCGGCCACCAAACTCAGCGTGGTCTGGTTCAACGCCCGCACGAGCGGCCCCAAATCTTGCAGAGTCCGTAAATCCCAGCTTGAAGGATCCCTGCGGCAGCAGGAGAAGGGCCAGCTCAGCTTCCCCGTGGATGCCCACCCCTCCTGCCCGTCGCCCACCCCTCCAGGAGCAGGAAGGTTCCTCACCCGTACGCTGTGTCCCCCGTGAGGAGCAGGGCATTGAGGGCGTCCTGCTGTGCCCCCGTCAGCGCCGGGCAGAGCTTCAGGCTGTCCAGGATGGCGGGACCCGAGGCCGGGATGGTGCCCGGCTCCAGGTCACACACCAGCGCCCCGAGGCTGCCGAGCTGCTGCGGCTCCAGGCGGCTGCCCCGCACCCCCTGCGAGAGACCAACCAGCCTCGTACCCCGCCAGGAGCGGGGTGGGGGTCCCTGGTCACCCCCCGTGCCATCCCCACTCACCAGGCAGGTCAGTGCCCCGCGGAGCAGCCGAGTCCTCCGGGATGAGCCCCGGGGCAGCAGATCCAGGTTCCCGCGGGATGCTCGGGCGTAAAATTCCCTGCACGTGCCAGCGCGCACCTCGGACGGGCTGTGGGGACCAGGAGTGGTGGGGGGAGCGGGGTGAGGGGTTTTGGTGGGCACAGGGGAGTTTGAAACTGTTCCACTGGGCTGAGGGGTCTCGGGCACAGGAGGACGTTGTCCAACCCCCTGGCTCCTGAGGGATGAGAGGCAACCGGGGGATCCAGAGGGCTGGGAATGCCCTGTGCAGGTCGGAAGGTGCCCACACCATAGCTGGGTTCCCTGGGGCGTGCAGGGGCCACGCCAGCTGGCGCTGGATGCTGGCATCCCACCCCAAACCCACAGCATCCCCCTGGATACTCACTGGAAGAAGAGCAGCAGGTCCGGTGGGAAGCTGCCGAAATCGGCCGTCAGATTCTTGGCAGCGAGGAGCCGGGCCAGGCAGGAGAGCTGGGCACGGAGACCGGGCTGGTTAATGCCAAGGCAGGGAGAGTCCCCCCGTACCCCTGGTTCCCCCCGGCTCCGTGGGGTTTGCAGCCCCCTCCTGCCCTGCCCACCTGGGCGCTGCTCAGCTCCCCTGGTTCGCTTTGCAGTCCCCGGGCGAACGCGAGGATGTCGGCAGCGGGGGGATCGCTGGTCGGGATGCACGGGAATCCCATCGGGAGCGAGGATGGGAGGCTGTGGGGATGGGAGGCTGCGGTTCACCACCAACAGCAGCGCCTGGATTTCAGCCGGGAGGAGGCTCCCGCTGCAGCCCCGTCAGGGAAGAATTCTCGGTGTGTTTGTGTTTCAGCAGGAGCCAAACCCGCCGGAATCCCCGCACGGAACCGGCTGCACAAGGCTGTAAATCCCTCCCGCCCCGGTGACCCGGCACAGCGGCAGATGTGGGGACAAATGCAAATTCACCCTGCCGGACCTCCCGGGACCCCCCCCGGTCCTCAGAGCCCCCGCCGGGGCTGGCACTTACTGGGGATGCTCAGCGTTGGCCAGGACGGCTCCAATGACCAGGGCAGCCTGGGGACAGGATGGGGGATGCTCAGCCCCAGCAAGGAGTGGGAAGAGGGGATTTGAGATGCAGGGAATGGGATCTGACCCGGCTGGAGCACCCAGGGAGCACCCTGTGAGCCACAGACAGGAACTGCAGCAGCCCCTGGGTTACTTGTGGGGACAAAAGCCACCACAGCCACTCTCAGGAATGGGGACATTTCGGTGGGTCTGTCCCTGCTTCCCTGGAGTGGGTTTGGGGACAGGGAGGCTGCCGGGCAGCAGGTGAGGGATGGGACAAGGACAGGGCCATGCTCTGCACGGGAGGGACAGCAGGAGGTGGCAGCTGTGTGTCCCTGGAGCTGAGCACTGGGGGAATGGTGGCAGCTCCAGCACCAGCTGTGGAGTTTTGGGAAAGGCCTGGGACGGCGGGAGCCGGCGGAGCCGGCAGGGACTCACCGCTGCGGCTTTCACCGGGTCTGTGGAGACACCTGCAAGGAAGCAGGAGCAGGTTAGGAGACACCCATGAGTTATGTACAGCTGGTCGCGGGTGTTCCAAGCAGCTCCAGGTTTAGAGTGTGGGAAGAGCCTTTCCTTTGCTAATTTAGTGTTTGTGGAATGCTGGGGGTCGCTGTGCAGAGAGCAGCCCCGAGCCCGAGCACACCGGCTCCCTCCAGGTGGGTGTGGAAGACAAAAAGGGATAAATCTGTCCCTGGAAATCTGTCTGTGCAGGTCTGCCCCCGGGAAAAGCCTGCGGATGCTGAGGGGAGCAGGAGGCAGAGCGCTGGGAGTGCCGAACCGAGCGGGATTGGGATGAGGAGCAGCACGGCTGGAACATCCCTGGTGCCGGGGGGTGGCTGGGGGTCCCGGGGCAGTTTTTGGGGACAGGATGTGACTCACGGAGGCAGAGGGTGGCGGCTGCCAGGGCTGGGGCTGCCCACACCATGGTGCTGGTGCCGAGGCTCTGTCCTTGGAGCGGGTCTGGAGAGCCGTGTCCCACACTTGGAATCGCTGGAAGGGGCTGCAGGTCCTGGGGCTGATTCTGTCCGCCAGCACCGGGGCTGGAGCTGTGGGGTCAGGGGCTCTCAGCGTGCCCACCCCTGCTCTGTGATGCTGCACAGACCCCCCATGACCAAGTGAGAGATTTTAAATCCTATATAATAGAAAACAGGACTTTCCCCACCCATTATTAAAAGAAACCCCACAATTGTCCCCTCTGACACCCAGTGCTCCGCTCCTGCAGGGACAGGGTCCCGCTCCATCCCCCAGCTCCTCACCAGCACAGACTGGGAGAAATCCAGTGCAACCCAGTGGGAGAGCCCAGCAGGTGTTTCCCACCCCTCCACGCCCCACAGGGCCATCCCCTGATAGAAAATCAATCCCTGCTCCCAAAATTCCCTCCCGGCTGCCCACAGCAATCCGTTATCACCGTTTGAACTCAACACAAGGAACTTTCCCACCTAAACCTCATTTTCCCCCCGAAATCCTACCGTGGCTGTGCCGAGCCGTCCTCCTCCTCCTTGCCCAGGGGAATTTGGCTCCGTGGTGGGAGGATTCAGCCGGGAAGGTGCTCCCGGGGCTGGGGCAGGGGCTGGGCAGCGCCGGGAGCACTCGGCACTTTATCTGTGCGGGGTGGGGATGTTGCTCCGCACACGGGGTGTGACGGGGCAGTTTCTCAACTCTATTTTGTCAGGCTCCTTTCCTTCTCCCTGGTTTTGGTCTGGGGTTGTTTCCTATTCCTCGGTAAAGGGTCACTTTGAACTCCGGGTTCAGCTGAACCCAAAGTGAACCCAGAAGGGATTAAAGCCTCTGATTTGGGAGTTTCTGTGCTCGTAAGGGGGATAAAGGTGCTCCCGGTGAGGGGAGAACAGCTCTTTAGAGCTGCTCATAAGGGGTTTATTTTATAGGGCGGCTGGGGTGCAGAACAGACGAGTGCTCAGTGATGGGCTCAGCACCCTCTGGGAGGTGCTTCCACTGTGTCTCTCCTTTTTCCTTGGATCATAGCAAATCCCATTCCCTTTTTTACAGCTTTTTCCCTGATCATGCTCCAAAAAATGCTGTCCAGCATGTGCCACGAGAAGGAGACCAACACCAAAGGAATCAACTCCTTCCCGAGGCTCGGAGATGACAGCCTGGAGGAGCTGTGAGCACAAACGTTATCTGAGCGTTTATCCCGGGAAAAGGGAAGGGAGAGAGCAGGGCTGCACTGCCCTCTCGGCCAGGTTTGGGGGGTCTCAGCCCTCAGCGAGGGTCCCTGGAGCTGCTGCCACGGTGCCAAGAGGGGTTTGTCACTCCCTGGAGCTCCTGGCCGTGTCCTGTCCCCAGCCCCGCCCCCAACCGGTCCCGCAGCCCCAGGGCTGGGTCAACGCCCGCGGGTGTTGTTGGTTTCTATTTTGGAAGGATTTGCTGTAAAAATAGCTCCTGTTGGGGTGGTAAAATTACAGAAACTTGTTTGCTATGAGGCTGCTGGAGGGACATGGCCCTGCCTCAGGCTGGCTGGACAGAGGTGGCTGGAGCAGGAGGGCAGGGACACATCGGGGGCACTGCGTCCACTGTGTCCCTGCAGAGATCAAAACTGGCCCCGAAACCCCCTCAGGAGCTGCCACAGGAGGATCCTCCCTGAACTTGAACATGTGGAGGAGCATATGCCCAAGGCTATTTCTGAGGACATTCCCAGGTGAGTTGTGAGCTCCGACTGCATCTCCCTGTGCTGGGTGGGCTGGGAATGCTCCCCTCCCTTAACCAGCTGCTCCCTGCCCTTGCAAGGTTCGTAATCTTAAAAAAATTCTCCAAGTCTTGAAGAGTGCAAATAATTCCTTCGGGTCTTCAATCAGTTTTCCCACTGCTCCAACCTGAGGAATGAGTTCTGTGTTCAGGAGTTCCATAGAAATAAGAGACAGGGAATGGTTTGGCTTGGAAGGGACCTTAAACCCCATCCAGTGCCACCCCTGCCATGGCCAGGGACACCTTCCCCTATCCCAGGGTGCCCCAAGCCCCATCCAACCTGGCCTTGGACACTTCCTGGGATTCAGGGGCAGCCACAGCTTCTCTGGGCACCCTGTGCCAGGGCCTCCCCACCCTTGCAGGGAACAATTTCTTCCCGATATCCCATCTATCCCTGTCAGTTTGAAGTCATTCTCCTTTATACTGTTCCTCCATCCCTTGCCCCAGTCCCTCTCCAGCTCTCCTGGAGCCCCTTCAGGCCCTGGAAGGGGCTCTGAGGTCTCCCTGGAGCGTTCCCTTCTCCAGGCTGGACAATCCCAGCTCTCCCAGCCTGGCTCCAGAGCAGAGGGGCCCCAGCCCTTGGAGCATCCCATCAATGGATCGTTCCTGGTGGCAGCTTTCTCTGTGCGCCCCCTAAACCCCCTCAGCCCTGGGGCTGCTCCCCACCCTCTTGCCAGGCAGTATTCCCAAACCCGGAGCCTTTTCCCTTCCCTGCTCTGTGGCTGGGGACAATCCCAGTGGCTGGTGCAGTCCCAGAGGGCTGGCAGGCAGGGACAGGACGGGGCAGTGACACCTGCCCCAGCTCCTCCATCACCCCCGGCCATCGCCGTTACAAAACTCGGGAGGGCTCTGAGGCCGCTCATCCCGGCAGTTTCGGCCGGGGCAGCTCCAGCAGGGCGAGCAGGAATTCCGCTGCTCACACAACGGGTTGGCCGGGTCCGAGCCCCGGGGCCGCTCCCGCGGGGCCGGTCCGGGCTCATTCCTGGAAACCCCCGGGAGCGCGGGACGGATCCAGAAAGCGGAGAGCGAAGGGCAGAGACACGTTTAATACAGCAAATACACCAACACGGGAACTGCGGGGTGCACAGGACATCACAGCCACGCCACAGCCCCGGGGCACGAGAGGGGTCACAGCCCCGTGGGCAGGAGGGAGCAGGACGGGGACACGGCCCCGGAACGCAGCCGGGAAGGGCGCCTGGAAAACCTCTGCAGGGTAAGGAAAATTCCTATTTATCTGTGGTGCTGGGGAAAAGCGGCACACGAAGGCTGGGGTGGGGTGTGGGGGCTCCTCAGTGCAATCACAGGGTTGGGCTCGGGGTGCCCGCCTCATCTATGTCCCCATGTCACCACCCCTCATCCCGGCCGTGTTCCCAGCAGGGACCGCTCCCACAGCGGGGCCTCCGGGAAGGCTGAGTCCCCCCAGTGACGTGCAAATGCCCCCTGTCACTCTTCAGCACCTCCCGTGCGCGTCACCCCGCGGTTCTTTGGCAAACACGTTCATTGTGCTCATTCCCAGCTGCGGGACCTGCCCGCCCCGCCCGGCCCCTCCCGCCCTCCACAGGGGATGGGCAGGGACGGGGCCTGGCAGGAAGGAGAAGGGGCTCCTGCTCCTCCAGCTCCTCCGAGCCCTCTGGCACCAGCTCAGAGCCCACCGTGCCTGCTCAGTGCCCAGGCTGGCACCTCAGGCCATCCCCAGCCTGCAGTGGTGGCACCGAGCCACAAAAGGGACACAAAGGACAGGTGATCCAATTCCCCCCGGGGATTTTGGTGACTTGCAGGGTGTGCTCGTCCACACGGAGAGGGCTGTGACTTTTTACAGCCCCCCAGGGTGGGAATATCAGTTGTGCGAACCCCATCGGGTGCATTTTCAGCGGGATGGGGCTGGTGAGGTGACAACTCTGGGCACGTGCTGATGTGGTCCTCGAAACCCCTGGGATGGGGCTGTGCGGCTCCAGCCCCTCTGTCCCTCCCCAGCCGTCCTGTTCTCATTTCCAAACGTCCCCCAAGGGCTGCAGAGGACGAGCAGGATGGGAAGGGGAAAGGTAAGCAGGATGACCAGCAAAGCAAGGGCACTTTCAAGGAAATTTCTTGGCATCTGTCAAAGCTGAGCTCCTGCCTGCTCTGCCCATCAGTTCTCAGCCTTTCTTTCAGCTTTATCCTTTTCCTACTGCTCCAGAGCTTGTCCCAAACTGCCACCTGAAGGACCTGCCTCCAGGGCCCTCTGGAAACCTGCCAGGCAATGTGGCAGCCCAGAGTATCCCTCTGACTGTCCCGGGGGGTCTGGAGCCCCGCCAGGCAGTCTCGGAACTCGAGATGAAAGCCCAGAATTCTATGTTCGAGCCATGTCCTTGGAGAAAGCTACCCACATTAAGGGAAGAAATACAAAATGGAAAGAAAATGTGTAATTAGCTTATCCTATCACTGGGTGAATGTAGGTTTTAGATTTATGGAGGTAGGAGAGAAGAAAGAGCAAACACGGAGGGCAAAGGGCGGTGCCCCTTCCCCTTCCTCTTTCTTCTCCTCCTCCATCTCCTGCTGTGACGATGGTAATGGGCACTGGTGGAGGTAGCACTGTCATGTTAAGAAAAGGTAGAAATTAATTGGGAAAAACTGATAAACAATAATACGTTGTAGAACTTGGCTGGTTTTCCTAAAAGAGATAAAAAGGAGAAGGCAGCCTTCCTGGGTGTCACTCCTGCAGTGAATCTCAGTGGGGCAGGTCGCTGCATTGGCCAGCTCCAGACACTATGAGATAAGAAAAAATAAACAACCTGAACACGAAATCGCAGGTGTCTCCAGTCTTTCTTGGCTCTGGCATGGGACTTTCTAACATCAAGAAACAGCCATAAAACATCTTAAAAACCCACGCCACAAGGCACGAGCCACCCCATGGGACCAAGACAGGACTCTTATCCCTCCTCATGTGGATGAGCAGAAAGGGACTCGTGTGCTCTGACCTGTCTCAGCAGGGATAAAAGCAGGAAAGGCAGTGCTAGTAGAAGGAATAATAAAGTCCCTTAAAAAAGCTTTGGGCTGCTGGCTCTCCGACCACAGAAGTACTAAAAATACCTCATTCCCGAGACCACCCCTATTTTACAAACCCTAAAAGACTAGATTCTCTTCCTACAAAATTGAAAAAAGTTTAAAATCCATTGGTATCGACTCCTTCACCTTCACTAAACCTTTAAAACCCCCCAGGTGGGCTGAGGGAGGGAGGGGGCAAGGGGCAGGGACCTCTCCATGCCCATCCCAGCCCGGTTCCACAGGACACCCCAGACTGGGGGGCTGTCAGTGTCCCCAGGTTGTGCCCCCAATCTCCCACCTTCCACACGACACAGCAGCTGGAGGGAAGGGAATGGGAACAGGGGACATGGACACTGGAGCTGCACCCAACACGTTCTCCCCTCCCTGTGCTGGGCTGCAATTCCACATCCAGGCACGGAGAGGTTGTGGGAATGTCCATGGCAAAGGCAGTGTCCGGCTGTGCCCGAGCCCCAGGACAGGGATGGAAAGCTTTGGGGTCACTCTAAGCTGGAATGTGACACTGACTGTGCTGCTGAGGCCCAGGATTGGGAAAGGGGCATCCCGTGGCCAGACAGATGATGGACATTACAAAATAACCCCACCTCAACCTCTCCTAAAATCTGCCTGATCCCGGCCCAGGAGTGAGGGAAGCCATACAGGGAGTGCAGGTGTGGAGTGAGTGCTGGGCTCCGTGGGGACCCACTGGGACAAGGATGGATCTGGAAGTGCAGGGATGTGCTTTGTGCTCACTCCAGAGCCCACTCAGCCAACCACTGCTCACACTGCGCCCGCTGCTCCTCCGTCTCCTCCCTCCTGCCTTCACTCCCTGCTTCCTCCTCTCTGGCAGGATGCTCGGCTTCCCGGCCCTCCTCCTCCTTCTGCTTCTGCATCCCCTTGTCCTTGAGCTCCTGGATGATGTCCTCCAGCCGCTGGGTGACGTGCTGGGGCACCCAGTTGCTGTCCATGGTGGTGACAAAGGGGTCGGGCGCGCACACCTCGATCAGCTCCTTCCCGGTGGGAATGCGCAGGTAGTAGGCGTGGAGCATCATCCTGTAGGGATTGCTGTCCTGCCTCTGGCTGTAGGTGAAGTCCCCCACGATGGGGTGGCCGATGGCGCTGCAGTGAACCCGGAGCTGGTGAGTTCTCCCTGGGGAGAAAGCGGGAATCAGGGACAGGGAATCCCTGAATCCCTCCTTCAGGGCATGGTGACAACGCACCTAATGGCATTTGTCCCCTGAGGCAGAGAACCCTGAGCATGGCAGTTCTCAGCTTCCCTCATCCCTTTCCAGGCTCTGCTCCGTGTCAGAGCTGTCCCTGTCCCCACCTGTCAGCGGCTGCAGCAGCACTTTGGTGACAGGGTCTCCGCTGTAGGATCCGTGCTCCAGTACGACCAGCTCCGACTGGCACGGCTTGGGATTCTCACAGCCTGCAACGAGATCCAGAGGAGTTTGTGATCCCACAGGGCATCCCAGGGGGTGTGGGCAGAGCAGGGAATGGGGCTGCTCACCCTCTGTCCCCTCGATGCACATCATGTGGGTCATGCCCTCCGTGGTGTTCTTCCCGATGGCGTAGCGGATCGTCATCCGGCTCTGGCTCACGTGGCCCCTCACCTGGGAACAGGAACGTGGTTTGAAACTGGGCCCTCACCCACCCCTCAATGACAGGAATCACAGAAGGGGTGGGGTTGGAAGGACCTTAAAGCCCACCCATTTCCCAAAACCCAACTCCTTGTCAGGGGCAGGGACACTTTCCACTATCCCAGGGTGTTCCAAACCCTGTCCAGCCTGGCCTTGGACACTTCCAGGGATGGGGCAGCCACAGCTTCTCTGGGCACCCTGTGCCAGAATTCCTTCTTAATATCCAACCTAACCCCCCCCTCTGGCAGTGGGAAGCCATTCCCTGTGTCCTGTCCCTCCATTCCCTTGTCCAAATCCCTCTCCAGCTCTCTTGGAGCCCCTTTAGGCACTCGAAGGGGCTCTAAGGTCTCCCTGGATCCTTCTCTTCTCCAGCTGAACACCCCCACCTCCCCCAGCTTTCCCTCACAGCAGAAGGCCAAGGCAGGCTGTGGCAGGGAGGGCTCACCAGGGCCAGGTAGGCTTTGGTCACCAGGCGCTCCTTGAAGCACCTGTAGGCGCTCCCGGCCGCCGCTTTGTTGAGCGCCACACACAGGGCCCCGCTGGTGGAGAAATCCAACTGGTGGCAGAACCTGGGAAGCACATGGTGGGGGTGAGGAGCATCCTGGGGATCTCGGGAGCGCCCTCAGCTGAGGGCAGAGCCGGGCTCGGTGCCCAGCTACTCACCTGAAGCCGTAGTAGGTGTCGGGGTCGGCCAGCTCGGGGAAGCGGTGCTTGAGCTGGCTCTGCAGCGTCAGTGTCTCGTACCACATCTTGCTGTCGATGCGCAGGTCCCAGTGCTTGTTGACCACGATGAAGTCGGAGCTCTGGTACAGGATGGACAGGTTGTCGATGGTGCCCGGCTCCATGGCCAGTGCCCTGCGAGGTACAGAGATAGGGGGAATTGGTGCGAGTGGGGCAGGAGGAGCTGCCAGCTGTGGGATGGGCACAGCAGCCCGGGAGAGACGGGACGGGCAGGGAGCAGGGCCTGGAGGTGGGATATCCCAGCAGGGCATGGAGATGGACCGGTGCTGCTGAGGTACCAGAGTCACCCTGCAACACCGCTGTCACCCTGCCGGTGTCCCCGAGCCTCACCAGTGTCACACCATGTGGATGCAGGTCCCACAGCGGTGCGGATGCTACAGCAGCGCTACAGCCACCGCCATACCGGTGTCACACCGCACGGCTCCGCCACTGTCCCGCTGTCCCGGGGCGCCCCGGCGTCACGCGTGGATGGCCCATCCCCGTCCCGCTGTCACGCGTGGAGGCCCCGCAGCCGGACGCTGCTGGCTCTGCCCATCCCCACGGCGGCGATCGGCCTCGCCCCGCTCCCCCCTGCCGCCCAGCCGCGATCGCGGCGGCTCCGCTGGAGGGCACGGGACGGAGGGGAGGAGACAGGGGACGCAGGGCGGGGACACGCACGGCGGAGAGGACGCGGGACAGGGTTGAAGTGACCCGGGACAGGGCTGAGGTGAGCCAGGACAGGGCGACGGGGACCCGGGGCAGGGCGGAGCTGACCCCGGACGCGGCTGAGGGGACCCGCGCAGCGCCCCCGCTGCCCCGGCCCCGCCCGCACCCGCAGCGCCTCCCGAGAGCGCTCACATCGCGTCCAATCAGCGCCGCCCCCGCTGCGTCCGGCCGCACGCCCGTCCANCGAGCTGGGAGGTGGGCGCTGCTGCGGCGCTGGACCGGAGGCGGGGGCGGCGGAGGGAGGAAGCGGGCTTGATCGTGCTTTGCGCGCCCGCCGCGGGTCTCCTCCAGTGACCGGCCCCGTGGTCTGACCCCTCTTGCAGATGAGCTATCCCCACCCGCCGGCCCCAAAACCTCCCAGTTCCGGGGCAAGAGGCAGCCGCCGGAGGAGCCCGACCCCCGCGGTGCCTCTCCCATCGCCAAGAAGAGGGACCGGGACTGTGTCCCCGCCGTGTCCCCGGCAGCGCCCGAACCCCGCAGTAGGTTTGACCCGGTTCCCCGGGTGCTGCTGACCCCTGTCCCTCCGCCCCGAGCCGTGCAGGGTGCTGAAACATCCCCTGGGTACCACCGTCCATCAGTGGTGCTTCTCCCCTTCCTCCCGCCCCGCGTCTTCCCCAGCCCCGAAGCCGAAGCGGCAGCGCCTGGAAGCTGTGAAGAAGCTCGATTTTGGCGCAGGCGATGAGTTGGCTCTGGATGTCTCCTGGGATGGTGGCCCACAGGCACCTCTTCCTCCCCACAATACCAGGTTGGCCACTCTGAACCCCATTTTTAACGGGAACCAGGGAAAGGGCCTTTTCCCTACTGAAGGAGTTGGTGTTTTCCAGCTCGAACCACCTGGAGATGAGTGGAATGACCCCTCTGCAGACCACACCACCCTTGGAAAAGAAGAGGGTCCTCAGGAGACCCCCCATCCTGGAGGATTACATCAACGTGACATCCACCGAGGGCACCAGGGTCTTCCTGGTGCTGAAGGATGATCCCTGCAGGACAGGGGTGGAGGTGAGGAGGGATCTGAATGTTGGGTTTGCTTCTCTGTGGCCTCCAGGTGGCTTAGGAGGGGCTGTTTGTGCTGTGTCCTTGCAGCTCCCGGATTCCCTGGGCTGGAACGCTCGCAGGCCGCTCCACTTGCTGGGCGTGCCCTTCTCCTACCTGAAGGAGCAGGTGCATGAGGAGGTACCACATCTCCCACCGACCTTCCCCTGTCCCTGCCACCCCTGCTGGCCACGGGGCTGGCTCCCAAATTCCTGTCTCCCAGCCATGGATTGGGGGCTATCTCTGACCCCCTCTCCCTGTGTTTGTGCTCAAGCGTCGCAGGCAGGTTCTGGAGGCCTCACAACAGCTGACAGAGATCATAAATAGGTGAGATGTTGGGATGAAATCCCACTGCAATCCACATTTGCCTCCCAGGTGCTCTTTCAGGATCAAATTTTGGGGACCTGCAAGCAGAGGAGCATTTTTGCCCTTATCACCCCCAGCTTGGGGAGTCTGGGTGGAATTCTCAGCCCTGCCCTGACTCCCTGGGTGGTTTGGGGTAAATGAATTCCTTCCTGCAGCTGCCTCAGGAGCGAATCCAGCACTGAGAGCCCAGATGCCAGCACTGAGAGCCCAGATGCCAGCATGGACACGGATCCTGCAGCCGAGGAGGAATCTGCATCCCACTGCCTCTGGGTGGACAAGTTCACGCCCCGGCGCTACATGGAGCTGCTCAGTGATGATGTGAGGTGCTGGGATAAGTGGGGACTTGGCGTGGGTGGGGTTGGCACCTCTGTAACTCTCCCTTAATGCCAGGGGATCAGGAATTGCCTTTGGAAGTGCTGGCTGTGGGACTATGTCCGTGCTGGCCCTGCCTGGGAGCAGTCCTGAGTCCCTGAGAGCTTGGGATGGCAAATTGTCACTGGAGGCTGTGGATGTTGTGACAAAAGAAGCTATGGAACGTGACCAAAATGAAAGAAAAAAGACTGGGAGGAGTTTGACCAAACAAATAGTTGGCTATTTCGAATTTTTTTGGGAATAGTTGAACTTTTGTAGGGAATCAGGGACAGCAGGGATGAGGCTGATGTGACTTATCCCAGGTTTCCCTGAGGGACGGGGGCTGAGCTGGGAAGGGAAGCGTTCCCACGTTGTCCCAGGGAGGTGCCAGGTGGAACCCTGAGCTGCTTCCTCCACGAAGGAGAGCCTTCCTCTGTCCTCAGCCAGATTTTTCCCGGGTTCCATGGGTTTTCCTTGCTTTCCTCCCCTCCTGCAGTACACCAACCGCTGCCTGCTGAAGTGGCTCAAGCTGTGGGACACGGTGGTGTTCGGCAAGGACAAGGCTGTGAAGAAGCCCAAGCCTGGCCCTGCAGCTCCTCCCCCACTCAGCCATCCCAAGGAGCATCCCAGCAAGTGGAAAACCAAGGTCCAGCTCACAGAGGAGGTTCTTGAGGCCGAGCTGGACCAGCACAAGAGACCCAAATACAAGGTGAGCAGGAGGGGACGTTGCTGTGGGTCCCTCTCCTGCTGCCAGCTGAGGAGCAGGGCTGTCCCCTCCGTGGAGGAAGCTCTGCCTCACTGCCTGCAGGGGTGACCTCCCCTCTGTGCCACAGGTGGCCCTGCTCTGTGGCCCCCCTGGCCTGGGCAAGACCACGCTGGCCCACGTCATCGCCAGGCACGCGGGGTACAACGCTGTGGAGATGAACGCCAGGTGAGCTCTGGGTGCCGGGTGAGCCCTGGGTGCCAGGGGAGCCCCTGGGTGCCAGGGGAGCCCTGGGTGCCAGGGGAGGCTGTGAGTGCTGGGTGAGCCCTGGGTGCCAGGTTAGCCCTGGGTGCCAGGTGAGCCCTGAGTGCCGGGTGAGCCCTGGGTGCCAGGGGAGCCCTGAGTGCTGGGTGAGCTGTGAGTGCCAGGTGAGCCCCTGAGTGCGGGGTGAGCCCACGCCCGCTGCCCTGTTGGAGGTGATGGTGCTTTGGTGATGCTGTTCTAGAAGTGCTGGCGTCCCAGGGGTGACGCTGGCGGTGTCCCCATGCCCGAGGTGTTCCTGTGCCACCCTCACCTGTCCCCGTGTCCCCTCACAGCGATGACCGCAGCCCCGAGGTGTTCCGGACCCGCATCGAAGCCGCCACCCAGATGAGGTCGGTGCTGGGCTCCCACGAGAGGCCCAACTGCCTCATCATAGACGAGATCGACGGCGCGCCCGCGGTGAGCCCGGCACACCTGCACTCACCCCTTTGGCACGAACCCCTTAAATACCACCCCATTAACAGCTCCTCCTCTGTTCCATGGGCAAGAATCCATCCCTTCCGTCCTTGTTTTCCCCCCAGGCCTCCATCAACGTGCTGCTGGGCATCATCCAGCGGAAGGAGGCCGCGGGCGAGGCGGGCGCGGGGCGGCGGCGGCGCGAGGGGGGAATCCTGCTCCGGCCCATCATCTGCATCTGCAACGACCAGTGAGTGTCACCTGCCTGAGGGGGACAGGGACACCACACCCTGCCCACAGACACGAGGTGGCTGCTGGTGGTGTCTCTGTTTGAGTGCAGCTCCTCAAATCCTGGGGTTGGTTTGGGCCCCACAGAACAGGAGGGACTCTGAGGGGCTGGAGTGCATCCAGGGAAGGGAGCAGGGCTGGGGAAGGGGCTGGAGCACCAGGAACAGCTGAGGGAGCTGGGAAAGGGGCTCAGCCTGGAGAAAAGGAGGCTCAGGGGGGGACTTCTGGCTCTGCACAACTCCCTGACAGGAGGGGGCAGCTGGGGGGGTCGGGCTCTGCTCCCAGGGAACAGGGACAGGAGGAGAGGGAATGGCCTCAGGCTGTGCCAGAAGAAGTTTAGATTGGATATCAGGGAAAACTCCTTCATGACGGTCAAGTATTGACTGGACCAGGCTGCTCAGGGCAGTGGTGGAGTCCCCATCCCTGGGGGGATTTAAAAGCCATGTGGATGTGGCACCTGGGGACATCATTTCATGGTGACAGTGCTGGGGGAACGGTTGGAGTTGATGCTCTGAGAGGCCTTTTCCAACCTAAATAATTCCATGATTAAGAACGGAGCTCGCTGCTGGGCTCTCTCAGACCCCGCCGTTTCCCTCCCCCAGGTACGTGCCCGCCCTGCGCCCGCTCCGGCAGCAATCCTTCCTGCTCAGCTTCCCTCGCACCGCTCCCTCCCGGCTCGCCCAGCGCCTCAGCGAGGTCCGGGGTGTCCCGGGGCCCCCCTGTCCCCCTGGCTGAGCCTCCCCTCCGCGCTGAGCCCTGTCCCGCTCCCGCAGATCGCGCTCCGGCAGGGAATGCGGGCGAACACGGGCGCGCTGCTGGCGCTCTGCGAGAAGACGGACAACGACATCCGCTCCTGCATCAACACCCTGCAGGTGCTGGGGACACCGGGGTGGCCCTGGGGACACTGGCATAGCTCTGGGGACACTGGCATGGCCCTGGGGATACAGGGATGGCCCTTCGGACACAGGGATGGCCCTGGGGACATGGGGATGGCCCTGGGGACACACTCTTGCTGCAGCTCCAGGCTCACACAGGGACAGAGGAGACAAAACTCCCTTCCAGGCAGATCCCTGAAACATCCGCCCTGTCCCCTGGGGGGTTTGTAACCCTACACGTGGAGGAAGAGGGGGGTGGCTGTGTCAGGCTTTTCCCAGGGGTTTTGAGATCTCCATCCCCTCGCTCCTGTTGCAGTTCCTGCACGGCCGAGGGCAGAAGGAGCTGAGTGTGCAGATGGTGCAGACAATGAGGATTGGCCTGAAGGACCAGAACAAGGGGCTCTTCTCCATCTGGCAAGAGATCTTCCAGCTCCCCAAGGCCCAGAGGTAAAAGGAGGGGTTTGTTAGATCTGCTGGGTGCTTGGGGGGTGGTGGTCCCATTTCCCAGAGAAGCTGTGGCTGTCCCTGGCTTCCTGGAAGTGTCCAAGGGAGGTTGGATGGGGCTTGGAGCAATGTTCTGTAATTCCATGGCCTGCAAGGTCCTGTAGAGCAGTTTCTTGAGGAGATTTGTGTCCATCATAAAATCACAGAATGGTTTGGGTTGGAGGGGACCTGAAAGCCCATCCAGTGCCACCCCTTGCCATGGGCAGGGACACCTTTTGCTGTCCCAGGGTGCTCCAAGCCCTGTCCATCTTGGCCTTGGGCACTTCCAGGGATCCAGGGGCAGCCACAGCTTCTCTGGGCACCCTGTGCCAGGGCCTCCCTACGGTCATAGGGAAGGATTTCTTCCCAATATCCCACCTAAACTTTTCCTCTCTCAGTTTAAAGCTTTTTTACCACTCTGCTCAGCTCCCAATAATTCGGCATTGGCATTACCTCCAGTCCAGTTTCCAAGGATCCAAATATTCCTTGCTGGGCCCTTCAGTGCTGGGAAACCCTCAGCTCTTCCCTTTGGGCTCCCCCCAGGCACAGGATAGGAATGGACCCCTCTTTGCCAGCCCAGCTGCTGCTGGGGGAGGAGGAGCTGTCACACCCTGGGGGCTCAGCTGGCTTCAATTCCTCCTCGCACCGCTTCCACCACATCCTGCACCTCTCCATCTCCTCGGGAGAGCAGGAGAAGCTGGCCCAGGTGAGAGGGGGAAGCCCAGAATCCCAGCGAGGCGCTCCGCTGGAGCACCCCGCGCCCGTCTGATCCCGGCTCCGCTCCCAGGGCCTGTTTGAGAACTTCCTGAAGATGAAGGTGCGGGATTCCAGCCTGGGCTCCGTGTGCCTGGCCCTGGAGTGGCTGGGCTTCTCTGACCTGCTGGGCCGGGCGGTGCTGCAGGGGCAGAGCTTCCAGCTGCTGCGCTACCTGCCCTTCCTGCCCGTGGCCTTCCACCTGCTCTTCGCCGCCGCCTCCGCCCCCCGCCTGGCCTACCCCAGCAGCCAGCACGAGGCAAGTCCGGCAGGGCCCAGGACAGCCCGGCCACAGCTCTGCCCCTGCGGGGACAGCCTGGCTGAGGGGCCCTGCCCTGCCCTGTCCCCGGCCCTGGCCAAGCTGACCCAGATGCAGAACCTGGTGCTGTCCATGGTGTCGGGGATCGCGCCCAGCGCCCGGAGCCGTGCGGGGCAGCAGGCGCTGGTGCTGGAGGTGCTGTGCCTGCTGCTGGACATCATCGCCCCCAAACTGCGGCCCGTGAGTGTCCCCAGCCCCTGTCCCTGCTGGAGCCCTGCCTGGCTGCTGTGACCCCTCTGCAGACCCCACCCTGATGAGCGATCCCGGATTTCTGTCCCAAATTCGGGGTGGGTTTGGTGTCGCAGCTGGTGCAGAAGCTGGAGGGAAGCTGAGGACGCGGTGCTGAGGTGCCCAAGTGTGGGGAGGGGTCCTGGGTCCCGCCTGGGGTGGGATTGGCTGAGCAGAGCTTTGGGGAGCTGTCAGAGTCACCCCCACCCGGGAGAGGGTCTGTCCCTGCTCTGGGAAGGACGAGTGTCCCTGAGAGGGAACTAAACTTGATCTGGGTCCTTCCTCACCCAGAGACAAACCCCGTGCTTGGGCTATTTTGGGGTTTTTAAGTTCCCTGCTGTCCCCTGGCCAGGTGAACACGCAGCTCTACAGCCTGAAGGAGAAGCAGCAGCTGGCTGAGCTCATCAGCACCATGCTCACCTACAACCTCACCTACCTGCAGGAGCGCCTGCCCGAGGGCCAGTACGTCTTCAAGCTGGATCCGTGAGTCCTGGGGCTGGGGAGAGGGTGTGGGAGTCAAAATCCTTCCCTGGGAGGGTGGGGAGGCCCTGGAATGGAATTTCCAGAGAAGCTGTGGCTGCTCCATCCCTGGAAGTGTCCAGGGCCAGGTTGGACAAGGACTGGAACAAGTGGAAGGTGTCAGGGTTGGAGCTGGATGATTTTAAGATGCCTCCCAACCCAAACCATTCCAGGATTTTGTGGTGATTCTCAGCAAGGAGTTGGGACTCTGGGCTTTGCTCCATCCCCAGTGTGATCCAGCTGCTCCATCACTCCCTGGGGCTGAGGCTGAGCAGGTTGAGCTTTAATGGGATTAAAGGGAAGGGAGCAGCTTCCTTTGGCTCTGACCAGGGGAGGGGCTGGTGGCAGGACAGGGCTGACCCACCTGGCACATCCCAGTGGCACCTGGGGGTTGTGTCCCAGCATCTCTCTGGCAAACAAATCTGACATCACCAGCAAAACCCGTGGTTTTTCCTTAAGCACTTTTTAAAGGATTGGTTTGACAGCTGATTCCTGAATGACTGCAGAGCCACCTGACACAGGGCTTTGCTCCTTTTGTTTTAGGGGCAATAATGGTGAATGAGTAGTGAATAAAGAGTGAGTAGGTAGGGAATAAATAGTGAATAAGTAGAGAATAAATAGTGGATAAATATGAACTATTCAGAGCTGGCAGAGGGACTGGTGGCTCCTCAGTGCTGGGGATACTGAAACAGGCCTAACTCCAGACCTGGTGCCCCAACCTTGTTAAGGATCCCGCTGCTCTGATGATCCCAAATTACTGTTCCTGGCTGGATTCCCATTAAACCTGTCCCCAGGGGCACCTCGAGGTGGCTGTGAAGGTCATGCTGCTGCTGTGCCCGTGGGCTTTTTAGGGCACTCTGCCCAGCACAGACCTGCTGCAATTCCCTCTTTCTGCTTTCACCCAGGTTCAACCCCTGCAGTCCCTCCCACATTCCCGCAGCTCCCAGGCTCCGCACGGGGGAAACTGAGGCAGCGAGGCTGGAATCGCACTGGGATGCTGGGAGGGACAGGGCTGGGAGCTGCTCGGGCTCCCAGGCTGGACAGGGCTGGGGTGGCATGGGTGACAGGGGGCTGTTTCCTGCAGGAACGTGGAGGCCGTGTGCCGCTTCCCGGAGCTGCCGGCCCGCAGGCAGCTCAGCTACCAGGCCAAGCAGCTCATTGCCAGGGAGATCGAGCTGGAGAAGATGAGGAGGATGGAGGCACGGAACCTGGGCCAGGTGGGGGTTTCCAAAGGGGTGTCAGGGCTGGGGATGAGGAGGAAATCTGTAGGGATGTGTTTATTCCAAAGCCGCTGGTGGCTTTGGCTCCGCGAGTGGAAATCCAGGATTAACCCCCCCGGCTGCAGCTGGTTCCCTGCACAGCTGTGCTGGGGTGCAGGGCTCAGCTTTTTGCAGGAATTCTGGAGGGAGGTAAAGCTTTGAACCCTTCCACTCTCCAGTGAGGGTTGTGAGGATGTGGGAATTTTAGGCGGGAATTTTTGGCTGTGGTTTGTATTTATCCATGTGGGAGGTGAACTGTTCCCTGCCTTCCCTTCCCTGCCTGCTGCACTTCCAAAGGTCCCAAAGCCCCCAGGAGGAGCAGAGTGGCTCTGCCCAAACCCTCCTGGAGGCAGGAAGAGAGGGGAACAGGTGGAAGAGGTGGAGAAACATCCCAGGTGTAGCCTGTGCCTGCCCTGCCCTGGTGCCAGCAGGATAATTAATCCCTGGGAGCCCCTTGGAGCAGGAGAAGGGCTCCTGGGGGATGTGTGGGACAAAGAGAAGCTGCAAAAACATCTCTGAAGGCTCCTTGTTTACCTGGTGCTGAATGTGAAGTCCCAGGGAAAGGGGCTTCAGCTGGGGCTGATCCCACGAGACAGAAAATAATGGAAAAATCCTTGGGATGTTGCAATCCAACCTGGGTGGCATGGGTGACAGGGGGGTGACAGATGCTCCGTGCCATGTCCTGGAGCTCGGACATGCTGAGGGGAGCTTCATTCAGGTGTCTCCTCCCTGCAGGATCCCGGGAATGGCCTCGGGCAGGAGCGAGGGGACCCAGAGCCAGCGGGGACCCCCAACCAGCAGCAGCACCTGGAGCACATCGTGAGGAGAGTGGTGGTGCAGGACAAGGTCAGGGGCTCAGTTCCTGCCCCAGTTCCTGCCCCAATTCCTGCCCCAGTTCCCACCAGCCCTTTCCTGGGCTGCCAGACACTCCCTGGCTCCACTGGAATTTGGTTTTTTAGTCCAGTTTCCTTTAATAGCCCAGCTCAGCTCCGTGTGTCCCGTCAAGGCATCACTGGGATTGGGATGAATTGGATCTGGGTGACATTTTGGATGCATCCTGGGAGTTTCCAGGGGTGGGGAGGGAAGAGCTGTGGGGATTTGGGCTAAAATAGCTGAATTGGGCTCTAGGAAAAAGCAGCTTGGAAAAGCTGCTTTGGGATATGGAGAGGTGCATCCACCCATCCCTGATCCCACCCTGGCCTCCAAGAGGAGCAGGGATCATTCCCTGGCACTGCCCCTCTCCAGGGCTCAGCTGCCAGCACTTTCCTGTGTGTAAAACCCCACATGAGCCTTAAATTTTGTCTTTTCCCACAAATTTGAATGCTGTTTGCATTCCCAGGCCGCTGGCCCTTCCTGCAGGATTTGCATTCGGCTCCTGCTCCCCTCGGAAGTGCCTTGGGGTGGCTGAGCCTTGCCCAGGGACGATCCTGCCGTGGTTTTGTCCCTCTCCGAGCGGGAGCTGGAAGTGCAGCTGCCTCCAGAGCCAACCCCCTTCCTGCTTTTTGCTTCCCACAGCCTGAGACGGACTTTTTCGGGAGGCCACTCCAGCGGAAAGAGGCGGCCACGGCCCCGGGTGGGTGACACAGGGATGGGGTGGGCTCAGAACGGGGTGGGTGGCACAGGGACAAAGCGGCTCCAGCCCCAGGTGGGTGGCACAGGGACAGGTGGCCCTGGGTGCCACTGGGGGCTCTCCCCATGCCCAGTGCCAGGACCAAAGGGGGCAGCAGTGGGGTGGGTGGACACACAGACCCCAGCCGAGCAGGCAGGGAGTTCCTGTGAGCAAATCCATGGATTCTGGCCCCAGCCAAAGGGAAGTTTGGGTGCTGGAGGCTTTGCAGGATTTGGGATCAGCTCCATCTTTCCCAACCCTCTCCCTGCTCCCCAAAGCCCCCCTCTCCAGCCAGGGCACAGCTTATCATTTTAAGGTCTCCTGCACGTTTTTGAGGTGGATTTTCCTCCCGCAGCCCCTCAGGTGTCCAAGGAAGAGGCCCTGGAGAGCCAGATGGGAAAGGCCGTGGGGAAGAGCGACGTCTGGTTCCGCTTCAACGAGGGCTTCTCCAACGCTGTCAGGAGGAATCTTTACATCAGGGACCTGCTCTAGCAGGGCTGGGATGGAACCAGGAATTCTGAAGTGGGAACTGAAGGGATCCGCTGGTTTTTGGCTTTCTAACCCCTGGCTGGGGTGTGTGGCCATGATCTGGGTGTAGTGTTTTGTATTACCCACTTATTTTGTTTAAAAAAAGAAATAAAATATAGCTAAAAAAATTCATAATGCGTTATTGCTCTGTTTATTTCATTAATAAAGCTTGAGGTGCCATCTTCTGCCTGTTTTACTGCAAACTGATACCCTACTGTGTACAAAAGTATCTAAAATCACTGAAAATGGGGCTTTTTTTATAAAAAGCTTTAGAAGTTGCAAAATCTGCCTTTTTAGGTGGCAGGAGTGTGAGATGAAACCCCAGCAAACCTTGGAGAAGCCTTTGCTGCTCCTGCCCCATTCCAGGGGCTTTCCCCATATCCCCTCCCATTTCTAAAACCCCTTCTAGGACTAAAACAGAAGAAACGAGGTGAGGGCAGGGTTTTTGTTCAGGTTCTCGTGTTGGAATTGGAACTAACTAATCAAAACTCCACTCTGCAGGGGGGATCCCTCAGAGGATGATGCATTTGCCTTTCTCCACCCAGGGGTTGTTCTTCATCAGCTCCGGGTTCAGGAAGGGATCTTCGGGAATGCCGTCCTCGATCCACTTCACGAACCTGCGGAGAGGGGAGGGAGGGTGGGCACAGCCCCAGGGGGTTCAGGGCACCAAAGTGGGGGGCTTGGGGGGCTCAGTGTCCGGGGTAAATCNTCTGCTCTTGGGGGCACAGGGGTGGGAGGGAGGGTGCAGGGGATAGGGGAAGGGGGGCATCCACTCACTCAGGTATGGTCTTGGAGGACATCTCCCTCTTGTAGGCCAGCTGGTACTTGAGGCTTTCCACCTCTTTTTTCCATTGTGGGAGATCCCACTCATCCATGGCGCTCTCCGAGGGCTCCGTTGGGCTGGGAATGGGGATTTTGGTGCCTTGTCCTGCCCTAATCCCTCAACTCTGCACCCCAAAGGAGCCCCCCGGATGGGGACAGCATGGCCCAGGCTCTGAGGGAGGTTTCCAACCCCACAATGGAGCAGCCAAAGGCTCCAGGAGCTTTTGGTGTTGTTTTGGTTTAGGCAGAGTTTGCTCGGTGTCCCTCTCATGCAAAACCCAGGGACTGAGCCAGATTTGACTGAAATTTGGGTGGTGGCACTGCTCGGGGTGGGGAGCAGCAAACAGCAGCCAGAGGCTGCTTGAGAACGGGGGTGCTTGTCCTTTTCTTGGCTGGCCACGGCTCTGAAGGGACCAGGAGGGAGTTGGGGCACCCCCACGGCTGCGTGAAGAGCCCTGGACACGGCTCATGGGGGTGGCCAGCGCTGATTTGGGGAGCAGAGCAAACCCCTCTGTACCTCCCACCCCACTGCACCCCAGCAGTGGCCCTGGGGGAGGACGGGCGTGATGGGGAAACTGAGGCACAGCAGCTGCGGGGGCTAAAGCAAGCACCCGGCACCCCGTGCCACCCCAAAAGCTGGTGGCTCAAGGGGACCTTCCCCTGCCCCGGGGCGATGAACCCCAGGGGTGCCCAGCTCGGGCAGAAGGTCAGGGAAGGGCTGGAGGTGCTGCGAGGGTGAAATCCTCCCCGCGGGCACGGCTCCGTCCCAGCCCCGCTCCATCCCAGCCTTGACATTCCCCGGAACTCCAGCCGGGAGCGGGATCAGCCCCTTCCCCGCTCCGGCCTCCCCGGGAGCAGCCCCTCGATGCTGCTCCAGCCATCCCGGCAAATTCCCGGCGCGTCCCGCTCCCACCTGGCTTGGGAATGCCGACAGCAGCGAGAAATGGGGCCGTGTCCGCCGGCCTGGCCTTGCCCGTGTTCCTCCCGCGAGCGCTTGCCTGGCTCCTGGCGATCCCAAATGCTCGGGATAATCTATTAATGCACGGCTGGTGCGGCTGGAGCCGGATAATGGGAGCGTCCTCCCCCCGCCGCTCCCGGGGGATTTGGCTCCGCTGGAGCGCCCGGGATGGAGGCACGTCCTGGT
>VYXC01000142.1:473050-487352 GCA_013397175.1 Platysteira castanea
AAAAAAAAAAGGCAAAAAACCCCAAAGCCAAAAACCCCCAAACAAAATCCAATCCCAAAAATCCCACCCCAAACCAAGGAAACAACCAAGAAACCACCCCAAGTGCCAATGTAACAATAGAACTTGGACAGCTTTAATTAAGAAGGTATCAAATTTAGATCCAGGTGCATTTTTTTGTACAAAACTTGGGATAAAAAGAGCTGCAAAAGCCCCCAAACCCCTGGAAATGTGCAAAGTGCAGTTGGTCACATATTAAGGTTTGTTTTCCTGCCTGCCCAAACAGTGCAGAGAGGGATCCCAGTGGGGCAGAGCCCAAACCAGGCTCCAAACAGTTCCTCCACCTGCCCAGCTCAGACTGAACTCAAAATTCCCACCAGATTTAGGATCTGGGAAATGCACAGAGCCACCAGCACCAACCTAAACCTTATTTTCAGCAGAAAGTAAAAGCCCAGCCTGACATCTGGATTATTGACACACAAACCCAGCTCTTCAGTGCCCCACGCTGGGGCTGGCTGAAGTAAAGTTCAGTTTTATCTTTCAGCCTCAAGAGTGGCTCTTGGTTTAGAATTAAACCCAAAATCAGAGGTGTGCAAACAGCACTTGACCCCAAACTGCTGCAGAGGGAGTTTTAAACTCCGTTTTCCTGCTTTATGCTTTTCCCTCTCAGCAGTTGCCTCCTGCAAGGTTTGTGCCCCAACAGGAGGAAAAGCTCTTTGGTGCTTCCTGCTCCATCCGTGTTTCCCTGCATTTCTCAGGATCCCCATGGATCAGCTTCTGAAAACAACTCCAACCTGCTGCCTCTTCCAACAACTCCTTAATATGTGGAACTGCAAGAAACTCCCCAAAATGGCTCTGTTCCCACTCCAAAACCAGCAAAGTCAGCTTTTAGCTGACTGTTCCTGGAGGTGACAACCAAAGCAAACCCAAGGAACTCCAGGAAGAGATTGCTTGGATGAAAAACAACTGGAAAATATTCCCGAGGATTTTGTCCAAACTACAGCTTCTCAAAAGCACTGACGAACTTTGAAACTTCTTGGTGAACTGTAGTGCCAAAGGGGAGCTGCCTCAACCCCTGGGAAGAGACAAAACACAATCAGTTCCCTTCAGGAATTCTGGTTTTTATACAAAATGATACATTTCAATATCTCATTGATAAGGGGTATCATTGTCATTGATCTGCTTTGCTGTTAAATCCTACAAATACTGGGATACTCACCGAGTCATGGAAAAAGGTGCAGAGCTGCTTTATCCAGGGACATCTGAAACAGAGAGAAATTCCCACTCATTCCCTCCCCGGGACACAGCTGGCCGCAGGTGCAGCCACTCTTGGCTTTGCATTACTCAATCTACAAAAATCCAACAATTCACGTGCAGCTCCAAACCAAGGTGGTTTCAGATATAATTAAGATAAAATAATTAAGACAAAAACCAGAAGAAAGAGGATTTCACCAGACTCTCCTGGCTCACTGCTGGAGGATAAGAAAGAAATCCAAAAGGACAGTTCATGGGACTGTAAATTTGTTAAACGCAGCCTAGCTCATGCACAATGAGTGCGTGAGGATGGCACATCCATGATTTCACCTAGGGAAGTTCAAGAGAGGAATTCTTTGCTGGCATCACCTTCAAAGTGCCAGAGAAGCGCATTCTCTGCCCCCCAACCATGAAGTCAACTGATTTTACAACTACTCTATCAATGTATTGAAATCTATCACTCTAAAACTTCCCTGCAGGACTCAGGAGAGCAAGGATCCCAAACAGACAGTGCTTTCACCAGTTTATTGTCATTTATAATCTAAAAAAGCACTCAGAGTTCTGAAAAAGTGTAGTTTCCTTACCCACTGAGGCTCTGAGCTGCTGCAGAGCCAAAGGGGCTCTTCTCCCTTTCAAAGGATCAGTGTATTCCCAAATCTTTCCTTTTTGCTGAGGGTTTGCTCTCACCACGTGATGATTTTTGTTCCAAGTTTAAGACACCTGCACACCCATTGTGGTCTTGCAGAGGCACAAAAATAAACAGTTTGGGCTAGTCTTCTCTAAATCAAGTTTTATCCAGTGTTACACCCAGGAACTGCTTTGCTCTAAGCCTTAATTTGAGGAATTTTGGCTGTTGGTGGTGATAGAGATGTTTAAAAACTCATCATTTGATGGCTGCCAGGATAGCCAAGAGCTGCCAATGTGTTCTCCAGAACATTAGGCACTGGGAAGTTGGAATGGAAATAATTCCACATCTCCCCAAAACCCATCATATTTGATGTCTTTCCCACTGCTAAACACAGGGAAGGATAAAACCAGGAATGAATTGTGAGTGAATTAAGAGAAAACTGCCCCCACAGCGAGGCAGCCCCAGGATCTGCAGGAGTCTCTGGGCAGTCCCCACTCACATGTGCGGGTTGTCGATGATCACGTTCAGGGTGAAGAGCCCCACGGATTGCATCCTCTTGTGTCTGCACGTCAGGAAAAGGCACAGGAACTCCCCCACGTACTGGGGGCCGAGGTTCTGCCACCTGAACAACAAAACCAGCAGCTGTTGGGACACCTCCACCCGTGCATTGCTGGGATTTGCATCCCTGACTCTGCCAAAGAGCCTGGCTGCTTCCCAAGGGCTCAGGATTATCCCTCTGCTGGATTTCCGTGGCCACACAGGCTTTGGGAGCAGGGGCTGACTCACACTCTCAGCATCATGGCTTTCTCCCGGCTCAGATCCATCAAAAGCAGGTTGGCAGTGCCACAGAGGATGTGCTCGTCACAGGAAAGCTGGTCCAGCAACAGCCTCAGAGCCCAGAAGTTTTTCTAGGAAGAGACGAAATATGGTCAGTGATTTAACCTCAGTGCCAAGAATGACATAAAAATCAAAGCAAAGTCAAATTAAACGTGGCTAAAACCTCCAGGATGGTGTCACAGAGATTTTTAACATAATTTCCTTTGATCTCTTCGAACAGGAATCAGTTTCCAAGACTCACCCCAAAAGCCAGGACTATCTCTAAGAAGGAAGTCAGGTGGGGAAGGTCACAATAAAGCATCTGCTGCACTGCTTGCACTGCCAGGATCAGAGAAGCCTCGTCATGCAGCTACACAAGACACAGCAACAAGGAAAGAAATGTATTTTAAAGCCTATTTCCTTTTATTTATCCACTACATCCACTCAAACCAGCACTGAGTTATTCCAGTTCAGCCAGAGAGCTTGGAGGCCACACAACAAATCCACAAGAACCTTCTCAAGAGCTAAAAACGGGAATGGAACAGGGACTTTATTTCTGCAGCATTTATTTCTCATGCTCTCAAAGTGCTCACAGAAACATGAAATCTCACACAGCAGCAGGAACAGGGAATTAAAGGGAAAAAAAATCAGCTCAGGAGTCAGATATTTGGAGAATAAACTAAAATTTCCCCCAAAGAATTAAAAAAGAACAAGGCAGCTCCTTAGATGACTGCATTGAATATGGAATATTTTTCTTGCCACCTTCAAACAGGTTCCACATACTTGAAATCCTTAATTTAAAAGGAATTTAGAACTTCTGGGCAGTTTTGAGTTTTGAGACAAGCCCCAAAGGACAGTGTCCTGTTTAAATCAAACCCTGGGGGAAGTTAAGACACAATCAATTATTCCCAGCCCTCCTCCTCTACAAATCTGTAAATTTGGACAGGGATAAAGACTTCTCTTGGACTGAAGATATCCAGAGTAGAACAGTCCCTCAGTTCTCACCTTCAAATCTGCTCCAGAGTTTAGACTCTGCTAATCCTAAGATGATCCCCCCCCAAAGAAATCTTCCAGGGCCCTCTTCAAAGCTTTTTTTAATAATCCAACATTTTTCACTGCTGCTGTGTCTTTAATACAACACAAGGGATAAACTCCCGTGTTGCCATCACTCACCTGAGCAGAGAAAAGAGCAGATGGTAAAGAGACATGAACTCCAGCCTTGAGATCCTCCAAAATGCTGGCACTGGCAGCCAGCACACTCTGCAAGGGGACAGTGAGGGACAAGGATGTCAGATCCTCCCCAAACAAACCCCAAACAGTGTCAGAGATGGGGGTTTAAGGTGCTTTTCAGTCATTTTTTTTAGCATTTCTGCAGAGGATCGTGCCTGTTCCACATCATACTCAGGGGAAGTTGAGGCTCTCCAGCACCAACCAAACCGACCAAAAACCTCTTCATTTTTGTAGGGCCGAGATGGTTTGGGTTGCAAGGACCTCCAAAATCACCTCATGCCACCCCCTGCCTTGGGCACGGACACCTTCCACTGTCCCAGGTTGCTCCAAGCCCGAGTCAGCCTGGCCTTGGACACTTCCAGGGATCCAGGGGCAGCCACAGCTTCTCTGGGCACCCTGTGCCAGGGCCTCCCAACTCTCCCAGGGAGGAATTCCTTCCCGATATTCCACCTCTCCCGGCCCTCTGGCAGTGGGATCCATTCCCCCTTGTCCAGGCCCTTTATGATCTGATCCATCTCAGCATTAATAGATCCAGAATCAGTCCCAGGCACTGAGCTTGGAGCAGAATGAACCCATTTCCAGCTGCCTTTAACATTCCTGAATCCCAGCATCCTGCAGAGTTACCCTCGGCACAGGAGCACTGCATGAGACACTGGAAGTAAACTTTGGCATTTGGGAGAAGGAGCCCATTCCCACATCCAATGGAATCTTGTCTAAACCCAAGCCAGGAGATTCTCCCACCTCCCAGCACTGTTTGGTACCTCTTGGAAGTCAAATGAGGGCTCTTCCAGGGATAAGGGAAGGAGGTGCCCCCTCATCTCCAGCAAATTGCTACTGCCCAAAATCATGATCAAGGAACTCCAACATTTGACCTGGAAAACAACACAACATTTGTCTCACAAAGTGAAATCTGTTCAGAGGGGTGAATTATTCAGAGAGAAAAGGGGTCTGAGAGCAAATCCTTGCATTCTCAAGGAGCGGGAACAGGACAGAAGAGGGAATTTTGGCCTCACTCACATTCCTGTAGAGTGCCTTGCTGCTGTAGAGCAGTTTGAGTGCCTGCTTAATTAGCACACTGCTCGTCAGGGGAGAGCCTGCAGGAATGGAAATGAAAAGAATCAAACCCAGATCTCACCTACCCCAAGTAAATCCACAGCAGGAACACAAACAGGGCATTAATTTAGTCACAGATCTGTTTCTACAGGAACCTCACAGAGACAAGAAGTGATTACAGCTATTTTACACAGGTTTGTTGGGAGAATAGGTAAGTATCAGCTACAAAACACAGTTCTGGAAAGCTGCAAAGAACTGGACACAGTCCAGACTGAGCCATCCCAGCAGGTGAACCCAAAGAAGTGTCTGTTGTGGACATCACACCACACTGAGGGATCTCACACTTCCAAGAATTCTGCCAGTAGGGAACAACTCCCAAATAAATCTTTCATGGCAGAAGACACCCTGAGAAGCAGCAATCCCCAGGACAGATGATGACAACTATCAGAGGCTGAGTTAATGATTCTGAAGATGAAACATTTCCCATCGGGAAGTTTTCTCCTCAAGGTCATGGCTGAGACATAAAGCCAAGTCCCCCACTGACAGTGGCAATGCTGCGAGGGAATGAAGGGCTTTAGATTTTCTTTTAATACTTTCTCTTACTTTGCTTTCAGCAGAACCTCACAGCTGACAAAATGAGTGTTTTGAGTGAACAAATTCATGCTCCAATACAAAATCATCCTTCCTGTCTGGTGTTTTCATGGTTTGGGCTGGAAAGAACCTCAAATCTCATCCAGTTCCAATCCAACACCTTCCACTATCCCAGGGTGCTCCAAGCCCTGTCCAACCTGGCCTTGGAGACTTCCAGGGATCCAGGGGTCTCCCCATCCTCACCCAATTCCTAGCTGGGCTCAGAATGTCACTCATTTGAATGCCAATTAAGAGCTGCAATGAAGTTCTCAGTGTAAGGAAGGAAGAAATGACACTTGCCAGCTCTAACCCAGGGCCCTGTCTCCAGCATGTCATTCCCAGAGGGAACACAGCCTGTCCTGAATATCTTGAGGTAGACCTTGAACTGGCAGGGAGTGATCCTGCAGGCAGAGCAGGAGGCCAAGCTGTTCACAGGGAACAGCAGGGAATGGGCAGCATCCAGGAAATTCCCAGTTTTGCACAGGTAGAACGGGATCATATCCTGAAGGTCTCGTAGCCTGGGAAGAGGAAAGGAAGGTTTGGGTTTCATTAGGATGAGGTTTTTATAGGATGTGTGGGTAGATCTGATTGTGCTTGACCCTAAAGATGAGAGGAAAGAGAGCGAAAAGGAAAGGGGGAATGAGGGAGGAAAAGGAAAGGGGGAATGAGGGAGGAAAAGGAAAGGGGGAATGAGGGAGGAAAAGGAAAAGCCATTTACCTTTGGTTTTCATTGCATTTCACAGCTCTCAGGTACCGAACAACTTCCCTGTATCTGGGGAGAAAAACAGAAGGTGAGAAGGAAGGGGAAGGAACTGCAAAACTCTGCACAAGTCAAATATTTCCTACATTGAATGAAGCATAGCAGGAGAGCTTCCCACACAAGAGACATTGCACAGCAGGACAGAAACACAGCTGGCAGCAAGAGACAGCTGAAAATAAATTCCTAGAAGTTATTCCCAGATTATCTCAACCCTGGCAAAGTAAAACCAGAGGTTGCCTTTCACTCGAATTCTTTCTGGGTGGACTGGGCTCTTTGAATACTGGGTTTTCTGGAGTACAGCCCTCTGAAGACCCAGAACACACTTTTCTGGCTGTCTTCCACTTGTCAGTCTTTGATGAAGAGAAATAGTTCGAAAAATCAACATGCAAAACCTGCAGGGTTTACGGAAACACAGAAATGAACCACTCAAGCCATATTATTTCAGTCCTGAGGCATTCAAAGGGCTTTGAGAAACTTGAAAAAGCTCCTGGTCTTGTTGAGAAGATGAAAAAAATATTAAAAAAATCTTTTTTTTGTGTTTCCCCAAAGTGCAGAGGTTTGGAGCAGTCAAAATACAAGAACTGAGTTCCCAAAATGAAAAAGCCAAACCAATCTCACTTCTTTTTGTCCAGCAGTTTCTCTACTCGAGCCTCCACGACAGGGAGTGCTTCCCACAGGTACTTTTTCCTTCCTTTCTGCCTCCTCTGCCCAGTTGGGTTCTGGCCTTTTAAAACTGTGGTCAGTAACACGTGGTCCCAGGGCACAACATTCAAGCTGGAAGGACAAAAATAAACTCAGTTTTAACTGTGCTTTGATTGTACATCACTATTTAGCTCCTTAAGGATCATGAAGTTTGATCAATAAAACATTCTGTGGTTTAGAGCTCAGTTCTAGGGGAAAGAAAAACTTTAGGGAGAACAACTCAGTCATAGCATCAAACAACAAACAGGGAAAGCAGCAAATACCGAAATATTCCTCTAAAATGCTCCCACTTTTATAATCAGGGAAAGAACATTCCACAGGCAACTGGATCCAAATACATTTAGCGGCCCAAGAACTCACCTGTTTGAGAAGGCGTAACAGTGGCAGGGAAGGGAGATGGACTGAAAAAATTCAATAAACTTTTCATACAGAACTTTTGGAAAGTCACACAACACCAGCATCCTCTGAAGCCGGGTTGTGATCCTGTGATTTGAAAAGAAAAACATATTAAAAAGAGTGTTTTAAAATGAGGTGAGTTACTAACAAATTGTCTTCTTTAATCATAGGGGAAACTACTCAAGTTTGGGTTTCTTTTTGTTCGGATCTGGATTTGAATTTCTACTTTAAGTTCTGTAGTCAACAATGAAATTATTATTATTGTGCTGTTATGTTTAAAAACAAGGTTCTATGGGGTTTAAGCTTTAAAACAAAGATCTCCATGGAATTTGTACAGGAAACACTTCAAACTGTGCTGGACCTGGGCTGCTGCACCTTCCCTTATACTGGAACCATTTCTGTATTAACTGATAAGTGGAAATAAAAAAGAAGAGTTTACTCTTTAAAATTTTGGGAGGGAGGTAAAAAACTCTTCCCCTGTTCTTTCCAAGCAAGAAATTTAAAAAAAACAAGAATAGCACTTTAAAATGAAAACTGCTGAAGGATTTAGGTTGTACTTGTCATTAGTTCCAGATAAGGTGAGAATATAGAACTGGGTTTGAAAGAAGTTAATTCTTCACTCATCAACCTTCTGTGGCAAGTGAATTTGGGGGGAAAGGTGAAGGATAGAGCTAAAATGGGAAGTGAATTAAGCCATGGGAGCTGGGTGTCCTCATTCTCCAGCCTCTGGGGGAACTTTTCCATGCTCCATCCCAGTGGAATCCTGCCAGGCTGCTGCTGTGACCTCTCCCAGCCACTATTTACTCCTGGTATAACAACCACAACTTGCTCTGGCCTCCCACAACACCCCACGTGCCTCTGAACACAAGATTTGTCACCTGAAATGCATTTTAAAGCCAAGAAGAAAGTTTGCAGGCAGCAAGGAAACCGATCTTACCTTTGGAACAGAAATGGGACAGCAATCCTTAGGGAAGCAGTGTGGCCAAGGTTCTGACAGCTCCTAAGACTGGAAAAAACCAGCACTAATTAATGCCTGGCTTCTTTTCCTGCCTTTTCCCCTTCTCTGTACCCAACTGTTGAAGAAAACACGTTTTAAGGAAAAGTCTTGGAAGCTGGCATGCTGATAGAAATTACTGCAGAGTAAAACAAGTGCTGAAGTGCAAAACACAGTGCAAAACTCCCAGTGCTTTCAGCAGGGCTTAACCACTGTCAGTGCAGAAGGAAAGACATTCCCAGATAGCAAATCCAGCCTGCTCCACGCACACCTGGATAAATCCTCAGCATGAATTGTGGGGGAGCTGTTGTTTCAGGCCTGTTAAACCAATCTAGACACCCTTTCTTTCTCTTTTACCAAAACCCCTGAATTTAAGCCCCAAAATGTTCAAGTTTTTGCAAATAAAGCTCTTTGTGTTGTTGAAAAGAGTTCTTTTGTTGAGCTGCTAAGTGTAACTTGGAAGTTTTAAGTTAGGTTAAATGCTGTTCAGTGTTATTCCTCATAAATTGTGAATTTTTAAGTTAAGATTAAATTAGGTACAAGCTAAGTGTTGTTTCTATGTTGAATTGTTAAGCTTAAGGTATAAGTGAAGTTAAAGTACTGTAAGCGTGAGTGCTGTTAAGCTTTTAAGGCCCTGTTCCTTTTCATCTCTGCCCTCACTATTCCTTTTGTCACACACTCCCCATGGTAGTTCTTGGTTCATTTCCCTTTTTGAATGCCTGGATTATGTTTGGTTTTGTTGTTGCTTGTTTTCCCTTGTTGTGCCTAAACTGTCCTGAAAGCAGCAGAGCGAATCTTGCCAACCAATTTTGTTGTTCACTATTTAATCTGGCTTTGCTGATCCCCTTGGCAGGGATTTTTTAAGTGATCTCAAGCACTCATTCCCGTTTAACTTCTCCCTCTCACATCCAACCTTCAACATCTTTTCCCCCAAATCCCTTCTGTCCCCAGTCCCACTGCTCCCTCAGTGTGTTCAACTTCCTCTTGCTGTGCTGCAGCCCACGCTGGGATTTTGACACTCTCCTCACCCCTAATAAACAAAACCCCAGGATTCTCTCACTAATTCCCCTCCCCTGGAAGAAACAAGGCACATCCCCACCCTCTGTGGCCCCGGGTACTTACAGAGCAGGGTCCTTGTGCAGAGCAATCTGTTTAGCTGCTCCCAGGAGCATGACAGCAGCAGCTTTGGGGCTTTCTTGTTCTGCCTGATTTAAAAATCTTGTCACCAGCTTGAAAACACCAGAATACCTGAGAAAGTCAAGTGGCCTGTAAGATCAAGGGTCTGCAACAATGGACTTCCTAAACAAGTGGTACCTGTGGCCATCCTACAGCTTGAGAGCAATCAAGAGCCCGACCTTGCCTTCAAAAGATCTCCAACATGCTGAGAAGTTGCTTGCACAACCAATACTTTGGGGATTTTAAAGGCTTCTAACACCAGTGAAAAGGTGAAACTTATTCTAAGAAACAAATCAGCAAAAATCACAGAATCCCAGAATGGTTTGGGTTGGAAGGAACCTTAAAATCATCCAGTTCCAACCCCAACCCCTTCCACTATCCCAGGGTGCTCCAAGCCCCATCCAACCTGGCCTTGGGCACTTCCAGGGATCCAGGGGCAGCCACAGCTTCTCTGGGCACCCTGTGCCGGGGTCTGGCCAGCCTCCCAGGGAAGGATTCCTTCCCAATATCCCATCAGAAGGCCAGGTTTTAGGTTCGCATTTTCCCAGGTTATAATAGAGAGATCATCAGGTGTCCTGTACAGCACAGGAGATTTATTTACAGACACATTTAAGAGAGATTTTAAACTACAGCCAAGTGCAACTTATCTTGCTGGCCAATAAGTTCTCTCAACTCTATTTTTGCTGTCTCAGCTGCCACAATTCTGATTGTCACTTTATTAAATAAATCAGAGCTGCCCTGACAAACCCAATTCCATTGTCACTTACACGTACACGACCTCCGCGTTCTGTGAGCTGCAGACGTGGCACTGCCCAGGGGGCAGCTTTAGCTTGCAGAAGCATGCCTGTCCTGGGAGACAGATCCTTTCTCCTGTTAGGTATTTGTTATATGCTAGAGAAAGTTCCTTGATAAATTTTTCTAGGAGATCTCCTAAGAGACAAGACAAAAAAAAAAATTGCACAAAGAGTTTTGCATCTGTTTTTTTAAAACTGAAAGAAAAAGTTCCCCATGTGAAATTATTTAGCAAATTCTTTGCACCCCATTTTATTTGTCAGGAAAGCTTTGTTGCTGGAAGAGGGAAATTTTAGGTTGGATATTGGAAAGGAATTCCTCCCTGTGAGGGAGGTGAGGCCCTGGCACAGGGCACCCAGAGAAGCTGTGGCTGCCCCTGGATCCCTGGGAGTGTCCAAGGCCAGGCTGGACAGGGCTTGGAGCACCCTGGGATAGTGGAAGATATCCCTGCCCATGGACAGGGGTTGGAGTGAGATGATCTTCAAGCTCCATTCCACCCCAAACCATTCTGTGATCCTCCCAAAGAGAGAAAAGCTGAACCTGCAAACCTGTGCCAGGTCCAAGCATGGAAAATGAAAGCAAGCACAGCAATTTGCTCCTTAAAAATTCCCCAAGGACTGGTGTGGAGCAGCCAAGCTGCTGCCCAGCCCCACCTGGGGGCAGAGCACCCACCCCCGTGCCGCAGCTCCGCGTCGAGGTCCAGCAGCTCCAGGTTGAACGTGGCCAGGACCCCGGCCAGGGCCAAGTTCCTCTGCGCCTTCCAGAAGTTGCTTTTGTTGTGGGCATTGCAGTGACACAGGGAAGGGGTTGTCCAGTGCGGGCACTGTGTCATGAAAGACAGAGAACAGGCAGAGGTTGTTGTATTTTCATGTTTTCCCCTCAGTTTCTCTGAGTGAGGGCTTACAATTCCTTTCATCCTTCTCGCACCCGAGCAAGTATTTTGACAGGCACTAATTTGATATCATGGCAACCATTACAAAAAAACCCCCTATTGATTAGCTGCCATTGCTGAGCACTTCAGAGACACCCTCAGGGCTGGCACCCTGCCCACTGGAAATTGGGGACAGAGCCTTGTCCCTGCATGTTCACCCCGATTTTGCTCACAGCTCAACGTCTTCTGAAATTCACAAAAGATCCAAGCAAATAAACCACCCTCACACAATTCCCTCTACTCCTAACTCCAGTTATGACAGTCTAAAAAGCTGACATTTCTCTAATTCATTATAAAAAAGTCTGATTTAGTAATTTGATTTTATGAAATGCACTGTGTGCCCAAAGCAAACAGGAGACAAATTTATTTATATTTTATGCTTACTCCAACTGCCCAGACTAGAAATAACACCCAACAGAACCACACTTAACTTAGCAGAGTTATGAGGAACTGTTAATCAAATTTCCTGTATCATTTATTCTCTCAGTGCCCTTAACTCCACCTGTGAGGGTTGGGAAGCCCTGGCACAGGGTGCCCAGAGAAGCTGTGGCTGCTCCTGGGTCCCTGGAAGTGTCCAAGGCCAGGCTGGATGGGGCTTGGAGCAATCTGGGATAGTGGGAGGTGTAGCAGGACCCCTCCTGCCACAGGACAGTTTATCTGTTGCTTGTCAGCTGCTGCAATGACCCAGGGCATCTCCCCCTCACATGAGTTTGCTAATTGAGGAGGTAACTCAATCAGGACAGCTTGTCTTGCATGGAGTTATCCCAGCACCATGGGACTGATGCTTTCAGCTGACAATAAACATCCTGCTGGGGAAGCAGATGTGAAAAGAGAAGCTGGAATTTCTGACTGACACACACTCCACTTTACAAACTGTAACAGCTACACCAAACTTTCACAAAGTAGAGATATTCTGCACATTTCCCAGAGGGTGTGGGGCTTTTCCCCAAACCTGGGATGCTGCTCTGTGGTTACTCCTTGCAGGGCTGAGTGAAGGACTCTGTGTAGGCATTTGGTGCTGAGTTACACTGACTCCTAATCCATCCTATTTCTTTGCTAGCTTTAATTTGGGTACCTTGATATTGGGCACTGTTTTATGTAGCCTACTGTAGTTCTTTGTTTTATCCTGTGTGATAAATACTGTTTAAAGCCTTTTGTTGTTCCCTCACATCTATTCAATAAATAACTCATTTTATAACAGACCTGACCTGCCATCCTTAAGAACTTGTGAGCCAGAGTGATTTAGGTGCAGCCACCTGAGCGGAGCTGCTGCCAAAATCTGAGCCTAAGGCAGGGCTTGTCTAAAGCTCTCACTTGATCCACAGCAGAAGGTGTCCCTTTGTCTCCTGCAAGCTGTGCCCTCCCCTTACCTCGGCAGCCAGTTTGTCACACATGTAGCAGTAGCACTGGTCACAGATATCCGCGTTTTTCCCAAGGGGGGAGCAGGTATCACACTCTGTTCTCCTGCAAGGTTGAAAACCAGAAGGTTATTTAGGAAAATCACATCCTTACCCAGCTCTACTGCTGCTTCCAGCTAATGACAAAACGGACTAATCGTGGAAAATGAGACCCCAAATGGAACTGCCCAGCTCTGGACATACTCAAAGGGGTGCGCCGTGCAGTCGTGTCTTGCATGAGGCATCACATTTGCTTGTTTACAGTAGGTAACCACTAAATCCCCCTCCTCATCCACCTTTTCTTCTGATTTCTCCTCTTCCAGGGCAGATTCCTCTGCAGTAAAGAGAGCAGGAGGTGTAAATCAGTGTAAAGGTAGCTACAACTTCCTTAGAAATTACTACTATTTACTTTTTGAACACCTCAAAGCACATGTTTCATTGGGATTTGACAGAAGAATGGTTCACAGAACTTCCATGAACTATCAAACCAAAGGACATGAAATCAAAAAGGACCCAGCTGACACTGAAAAGGACAAGTCTCAGCTCAATTTGAAGTATTTAAAACTACACAGCAGCATCCTTTAAAGTAGTGCTATCAAAGATATCCCTAAAAATTGCAGAGTTCCTCCCGGTTTTATTCACTTGTGCAGTACAAAGATTTCAAGCATAACTCATAACTAATTCAGTTTACTCCCAAAGCCTTTCAGAGAATGCCAGCAGCAGCAAGTGAACAGCTCTTACCCTGTGGCTCTACAAACAGGACAGAACTCCCTTGGGTGCCCTCCGCTTCATCATCATCATCATCATCACTGATCAGGATTATGTTCTGCTCTTCCTCCTCCTTTTCCGATGGCCACATGGCCACTACACGCCAAACTGGAACTACTTGGTTGCAACCAGGGTAACAGAGACCGTCCATTCACACTTCTAATGTGCTTTCCTCACCAAGGGAAGAAAAAGACTCATCTAAGACCCAAATTCTTTGTCTCTGTTGGGTAAATTACACTACAGACAGAAATGTTTCATCCTCAGTGCACTCAGCAGCTCAAAACCCACTGGAGCTTCCATCCAGAGCTGAGAGAACCCTAGAAACAAGGAGAGGGGGAGGAAAAAAAAGAAAAAAAACTCAAAATATGAGATGTGCTGGTCTTCTTGGTTTTGGCGGGACTGGCTGTGGAATAAGGACAAGGGGAATGAGTTCCCTCTGACAGGGCAGGGTTAATGGGATATTGGGATAAATCCTTCCCTGTGAGGGTGGGGAGGCCCTGGCACAGGGTGCCCAGAGAAGCTGTGGCTGCTCCTGCATCCCTGGAAGTGTCCAGGGCCAGGTTGGATGGGGCTTGGAGCAACCTGGGATAGTGAAATGTGTCCCTGCCCATGGCAGGGGGTGAAACTGGATTGTTGGAAATCATACAACTTTTAATTTGGGACCAATGAACGGAAACTGCTTTGGGTTTTGTGCGTATATATCTGCTGAAAGTCTAATAAAAAGCCATCTGTATATGGAATATTTTCTGCAGCACATCCCGGCCAGAATAAAGTACAG
>VYXC01000142.1:487377-610187 GCA_013397175.1 Platysteira castanea
AGACCCCTCGCACCCCCCAACCCCAACCGCCTCCTCCAAACGGCCACAACGCACCCCCCGACCAACCGCCCCCCAACGAGCCCCCCCTACCCTCGCAGCCCCTCGGGCCGCGCCGTTTTCCCCGGAATTCCCGGTGCTTTCCCGCAGTTCCCGGTGCTTTCCCGCTCACCGCGCCCCCGGCCCCGCTCCCGCCACTCTTTGAAGGCCCGAGCGCTTCCGGGACAGCGACCCCGGGGGGCCCCTCGCGCTGAGGCCGCGCGCGCCACTTCCGCCCTCACAGCGCCGCCTGAGGGCTGCGGGGCGGCCGCCATCTTTGGTGGGGGCACGGTGTGGGGGCTGTCACAGCGGTTAAATGAACGCTTTAAATAAAGCGCGTCAATAAACCCGGCATTCTCCACAAAATCGGCATCCGCGCAGCGCCCTGCGTCTCCTCTCCCTGTGTCTCCTGCGTCCCTGGGGCCGTCATGGCAGCCCCGGTCCCATCAGGTGCTCCCTGCACGCCGCGCTGAGCGGCACCAGCCTGTGATGGCAATCCCGCTGGGACAGGCCAGTGTCCAACCAGAGGCACAGGAGTCCTGCAAATATCAACTTTATTCGGATAAAGGAGAGAGTCCCCTGGGCCATACCTCTGTGGGGTCTCTGGAGTTTTTGCAGGACGCAGCCTCCTTTTATCCTCATTTCCCGACCTAGTATCCCTCCTCCTTTCCCCCCTTGCCCGGGGTAGTAGGAAGGTACAGTCTCAAATACTCCATATTCCCCCTTTAATATGTATTTCCCCCCTATCACGCGTTTTATGACGCTTCAAATTAGATTTAAATCCACCCTGGATGAAAGTAATACTCACAAGTCTATTAAGCCTGCACGTTTTCCCCTGAAGTTCAGACTATGCTCAACTCTACTACAAACCTGCCCGGTTTGAGGTTCTTAAACCCCCCCACACCCATTCCTCCTGAGCCTCATTGATTTTTCACATTGAGTCATTAGTGAAAATATTAACATCCATTTCTCCTGTAATTACTGAAGACCCCCACACCCTTTCTACCAGTACCTGATACTTCTTTTGATACACTCTTTCGCATTTAGTCGCTAGTGAAGACATTAAGAGCAATTGCTCAAATGATTACTGAGACCCCCACACCCATTCTTCCAAGACCTGATTGGTTCTTACAGGTAAGTAGTTACAGATTTCGTTAGTGAAGACCCCCACACCACGCTCTGCACTAGGGTTGGCCTCACCTCGAATATTTTGACCGGTTTTAGTCACCAAAATACATGATATTAAGCTGTGAGAGAGCATCCAAAAGAGTGAGACAAACATGGTACTTTGAGGTGAAGCCGTAGGAGGAGCAGCTGAGGGAACTTGGTCTGCTCAGGGGCTTGGAATGAGACGAACTTGAAGGTCCCTCCCAACCCAAACCACTCCAGAATTCCGTGATAAGCACAGTAATTCAGCTGTCCCTTACTCCGGTTACACCAGGAACACCCAGCACAGCAGAGGGGAGACTCATCGCCGCTTCCTCTCGAGGGGAAGAGCAGGGAAGTGGGACTTGGGATGGATCTGTGCAGGGCCAGGAGCTGGACGTGATAATCCCTGAGGTCCCTTCCAACTCAGGATATTCCCTGATTCTGTGATTCTGTTCCCCTTCCAGTCCCGCTGGACCTGCTCACCCCGAGGCACAGCCGCTGGAGGAGGAAACGCTGTCACTGCGTCTCCTCACCCCAATCGCCAGCTCCTGTCGCGACATCAGCGAGGAAAAGCCGCATCCAGCAGCTGAGGCTTCCCCCAGTAACACTAGATGGTACCAGAGCTCCACACAGGCTCAGACTCGACCTCAAAAAAATGGGAATGCTGAACCAGGGAAAGCTGGAGAGGGGAAACTGCAATGTCTTAATGTGCTGCTGGCACAGGGAATTGAGTTTTCTAAGGGAGAAAGCCGACGGGACCTGTGAATAAAATAAAGATATTTTCCGGTGTTCAGGGCAACAAGTGCAATGCATTTGTGGTTAAAATTGAACAGCAAAGTGATGATGTTACAGCACCTGGGAGGGGAAGTTTGAGGACTGATTTTAAGGGAATTTTTCACTACTAATAATCAGTTAAAGAAAATCTAGGAAAAATTTAAACTTAAGCAGTAGTTGCCCATGGCAGGGGTTTGAAACTGGATGATCTTTAGTGACCCGTCCAACCCAAACCATTCTGGGATTCTATTCCATGATTAAATCTTAAAAATGAAGTGTCCTGATACCTTTAATTCCTGATATCCTTAATATTAAGAACTATTTAAACAGCACTCAGAATATGATCACCTTTTCCTTCAAGCAACTGCACACCCTGCCTGAAATATTCATGCATTTTAAAAAAACCCTCTTCCTGCAAATGAATATTTATTCCCTGAATAATGTTTAATGTCTTCGTGGCTTTCAACACATTTGGGCAAAATGTTTCAAGTTTCTGTGCTTACAATGACAAAATCTAAACCTGACACCTAAATAGGTGGCCCAATTTCAGCTGTGTGGGGCATTTTTAGAGACATAATTTCCTCCCTGTTGCTGCCTCCTTAGCATGGCACCGTTTTAGCAACCTTGAGTAACTCAACACAGCAGTTTGGGAGATGAAATGAGGTATGGAGATAGCAGAGAGAAATAACAACAGCAGAACTGGCGCTTGGCCAGAAGATTTTTCACTAAAACTCCACTCTCATGCAGAAATTCCTGATTCCCTGCCCATGGCAGGGGCTTGGAACTGGATGAGCTTTAAGGTCCCTTCCAATCCAAACCATCCTGTGATTCCACGGTTCTCTGAAGTCCTGGGAGATGATCTTATGGCTAAATATGGTCAGGACTTGAGTGCTGTGCCTTGTCCAAGACACAGCGACATCCTCTTTCCAGATGAAGAGTTGGCGTTGGCGGCGTATTTTTAGGTGGTGTGGGTGTAAAATATGTTGGTTGAACTTCACATCTCCTGAGCTCGGTCTGCTCTGCCCTGGTGGGTTTTGTGCACAGATCCAGCCAAGCTCGAGGTCTGGGACTGACATCATGGAATCAGAGAATCCTGGATTGGTTTGGGGTGGAAGGAACCTTAAAGCTCATCCAGTGCCACCCCCTGCCATGGGCAGGGACACTTCCACTATCCCAGGGTGCTCCAAGCCCCGTCCAACCTGGCCTTGGACACTTCCAGGGATCCAGGGGCAGCCACAGCTTCTCTGGGCACCCTGTGCCAGGGCCTCCCCACCCTCCCAGGGAAGTGTCAGACACATCTCAAAACACACCTGGAAATGCCATCAGATTTATTCGTTTTACAGGTGATTCCCACATCCCTGCTCCCAGGAGACTCTGCACCAGTTGGGACATTACCTGGAGGCTTCTGCTCCGTGGGAATGACCAGCCGAGGGCCAGAGGAGTGGGATTCTACCCACCAGCTCCTGAAGTCAAAGGGAATTTCTCTCCAACCACAACAGCAAACAGACCATTAAAACATCTGTTTAAAAACCTTTCCATGTCCCATTTATACTCACTGCTGCTTCATTCTGCTGCAAGTCAAAGGTTTGCACCTGGTGAAAGGTTTGGGATAGATCAATGGACTGGAAAAGGCCCTGAGCATTGGAACCTCCAGTCCCACCTGGGCAAGTGCTAATCCAGCAGCTGAGCCCACCCGAGCTGCCTCATGTCTCAGCTTTTGGGCATGTTTGGCCCTCAAAATGATGTTCAGAGCTGGAAATGGAAAAGAGATTCTTAGAACTGAGCTTTTGGGAAAGAGTTGTGGGGTTTTCAAGCTTTCTCCCTGGGCAAACTTTCCATGGGGGTGTGAGGGCAGGTCCCCCCTCTTTCACCCTTGGAGAGCCCCTTGGTGCTTTGCAGTGTGGGACCAGCTCAGGTTTCAGGAGGAAACAGGGCTTAGGTGATTGTAACATGTCTGTGAGGGAATGACGGGCCCTGTTTGTACCCTGGTGTTGCTGAGATGGGAGGAAACCAGCCTTGGTGTCAAAAAAACCCCCGGATCCAGGAGGAGGGGTTGGGATGAGAATATGCCTCACTGTGCAGGAGGGAGATGGGAGCAGAGCAAGGAAAATGGGTGAACCTCAGGGCCTGCAGTAGGGGTCTGTTCCATCTAAATTAGAAACAAGTTTTTACTTGAACCCTGATTTTGTGAGGGAATGAAATTTCTATGGTGATGGCCCAGGGATGTTCCCCTCATAACCTCATCCCAATGTAATTCCTGAACTCTGGTGCCAAGTTCAACCAACTGGACAACAGCTCCAAATCCAAAAGGTAGCACATTTAAGAGATGAGTGAGAGAGAAACCCTCCATTTATGCCTTCTCTGAGTTCAACCACAACCAGAAAACTTCAAATCTGGGAAGAAATGGGACAAAAATTCCCAAACCATGGAAAAGCCTTCACACCTCTGAGATACCAGAGAGTCCACACTGGAGAAAACCCCCAAAAAGAGGACTCTGGGTGAGGTATAACTCTCATCTTTTTTCCCCTTCAAGATTTTCCTGGTGTGTGGGACAGGGTGAAAGCCTGATAGAGCCACAGTTTAGTTTGGTTTAAAAGTCCATCAGCCCTGAGGCACGAATCCATTGGAAACCAGGCTCCATCCCTTCCAGCACTAACAGGACTAACAAGGATTTTAGTGCTTGGAAGAAAAGGTTTCATTCAGCTCTTTCCCGCTGTAATTTCTTTCCTCTCCCAGGACCACATAAAGCAGAAATGAGATGCTGTGAGAAGGATGGTTCTCTGGGTAGTTCAGAACATACGAAATGCTCTTTTTTTTGGTTTTTCAGGAGGACACCAGCCAGGCCAGGGCAGGAGAATCACGCGGAGCCACCGGCGCTGATTCCCGAGCCAGGCCGTGTCCTGGGAATGCGGAGTGGAGATGCTCCTGCCTCGGCACAGCGGCGGCCAAGAGCTCTCAATTTAAGAACCAGATGAGTCTGAACCATGTTGGAATTCCTTCAAAAATCTGCCAGCACTCTCCTCCCTGCCGAAAACCGGATAAATCCCCTTCGTATTCCCAGCTCCGAGCGAGGCCCTGAAATATTAGCAGTGCTCTTTGACACCCTACCTGCCCCTCATCCCACCTGGCTTTCCACAAAATGCATTTCCTCTGCTTTCAGGGAAAAAAAGTCAGATTCATTCAAGCCCTGACACTCCTCCAGCACTTGGGTGATCAAGTCTCCTCCGGTTTATATTTGATATTTTAATAGGGTTTCCTTTTGGCCCTTTAATGAGTTTTTATTCCCCTCTGTGCATCAGACGCTTCAGTCTGACCGACAGTTTTACTCACCCCATGTGGAGGAATATGAACAGCCAGGACAACCTTTTCTTCCTGTGGCAAGCTTTGCTCTGCCAACATTTTTCTTCAGCTCGCAGTCAGGGGGATGTGTCCTGACTCTTTCCTTGCCCATCCTCCAGCCTTGGAGCAGGGATGCTCCCGCTGGTGCCGAGGCAGGAACAAACTCAGCCGTGCTGTCCACACTCTCAGCTCTGTAGCAAGGAAGGAGCGAGAAAGAAATACAAAATCAAAGCAAATGTGGGGCTTGGCTCATCTGAGCAGCTGAGTTTTGTTACTTCACCCTCAGCCCAGGCATGGGGGACAATTTATTACAGGCAGTCCCAGGCAGTGAGTGGGACAGGCTGGGACTGTCCTTGTGCCTCTGGAGAGCTCCATTCATAGAAATATGGAGTCACTGAAGGGTTTGGGTTGGAAGGGGCCTCAGAAACCATCCCATTCCACCCCCAACACCTTCCACTGTCCCGGTGCTCCAACCCAGGGTGCTCTTCAGTCCTGCCTGGCCTGATGGGGCCAGGGATGGGGCAGCCACAGCTTCTCTGGCACCCTGTGGCAGGCCCTCCCCACCCTCACAGGGAAGGATTTCTTCCTAATATCTCACCTAAACCTCCTCTCTTCAGTTTCCCCCTTGTCCAGTCATGACAGAAGTTATTTCTAACATCCTAACAGCCCCAAGCTGAGCATGGAGAGAGAGCAGATCTCATCCTGCAGGGCAGGTCGTGCTTTCCCTGGTGGGAAAAGATCCATGACTGATCTGCCTGGGAACAAGGCAGTCCCCACCAGCCTAGCCTGAGCAGGAGGTGCCAGATCCCATTTTTCCCCCATGGATGGCAGCAGTCACTGATGCTGCACAGAAGGGTTGGTGCAGGACACCTGGCTGGAGTTAAAAAGGATCACACACCCCAGGTGCTGCACAAATAAATCAGTGCCAGTCCAGGACCCCAAATCCTGCTGGACAAAGTGGCACAATGGGTGATGTGGGACGGGATGGAGATGGGACGGAGAGGGGGAAAGGCAGAGCCACCCAAGAGATTGAGAACCCACATGGGCAGACTACCTTGCTCCGAGTGATCCCGGGTATTGGAGTTCTCCAGCACAGAGATTCATGGAAAAATTTAAATAAAGCGAATTTTGGGGTAGAAAAGATTGATATGAAAATATGTGAACCCTTTTTTGGGTGTTTTGTTCTGCATTTTAGGAATTCTCAAGGTGCCTTCTGCTGTCTGCAGGCCCAGGGGTCCCAGCCGTGTCTTGTGCTGAACTCCACAGATCCACCAGAATGACAGAATTTAAAACCATCTGCCATTGAAGGCTACACATTAAACTTGGGCTTGGTTTTTGATGTTGCAGGAGGCTGGTGCTCATCTGCTGAGAATTAGGAGGTTATTATTCTGCGGAAGCTAATCCAAATTGCCTCTTATCCATAGGCAGAAAATTACAGGAATATTTAAGCCCATTCCCCAGATTACAAACGTGGTGGCAGAGCTCTGCACCCAGTAGAATCTTGCGTTTGATAGTTGCGAATAATTTCAGTCAACTGTTTAACATCTGGCATTACTATTTAATGTCTGGCTTAAGCTCAGTAACCTTTTCTTCCCCCCTGCTTTTAGAAAAGCTTTTTCTGCTTTGAGAGAATTTTGATTACTAAAGCCTTGCCCGGGACAGATTTATCCTGTGATTTAACATTTTCTGATGGAGTCTCATTTTGAATCAGTTGAATAATTGGCAGTGACTGTGGTATTAAACTGATTCATGATGTACATGCAGGCCCTTCAATAATTGAACATTATTGTCTTTATAATCGAAGCCCCCTTTTGACCATTAAAAACTATTGGAAACAGCCAGGTGATCTACTTTAATTAAAAATAAAGTGCAGAGGATTGGAAATGATCAGGGATGAGAGGCACTTTGTGTCTCCGTGCAGCTCCAAGATGGGTTGAGGAGCCCAAAGCCAGGTTGGATGTGCCTTGGAGCAACCTTGGGTAGGTTTAGATGGAATATTGGGAAGGAATTCCTGGCTGTCAGGGTGGGCAGGCCCTGGCACAGGGTGCCCAGAGAAGCTGTGGCTGCCCCTGGATCCCTGGAAGTGTCCAGGGCCAGGTTGAATGGGGTTGGGATTGTGGAAGGTGTTGGGATTGGAACTGGATGAGCTTTAAAACTCACATCCACCCCAAACCACTCCAGGATTCTCTGATTAAATAGGTTTTTTCTTTGCTTCTTTTGAGAGCTCTCTACTGGGATCAGTTAAGAAACCATGGTTTTGGTGAGCGCATGAGAGGAATCAACAACTCTCAGCACCATGAGGTGCTTTGGGTAAAAAACAAACATAAATGGCCCAAATCCCTCTCTTTTGGACTCAATGCAGCTGCCATGGCTGGATCTTGGTGCCCCTGGTGAGCTGACCCTGGTGGGATTCCTGGGATGAACGTCCATCTGAGGAATCCCTCCGGGAGAGGCCGGTGGGGCCTCGACTCCCAGAATTCTGAGGTGTCCTTTTCACACTGCAGCCCTGGCCGGCCTCTGGCAGGGCTCTGATCTAACAGGTTTTGCATAGCTGCTAGACATCTTCCTAATAGTATCCCCTGGGAATTCTAAATTTCACTCACAGCCTCTAAATTTTCATTAAGAGCAGTCACACATGGAGAATGATGGATTAGATTTTATTGTTGGAAAATCTCCAGATAAAATTAAAGTGCTTCTTTCTTTTCTGAAACCTTTACCTTTCCCCTGTGGTGCCCTATAAATAAAGTATCAAATAATGTTTATCCTTTTGAATTCTGCCATCTTACATGTTTCATGCTTAGTCCTGACCACTTTCCTGCCTCTGAAGAGATGTCACTCTTCAGTTAAATCCTGGGAACAGACAGCTACCTCATGGATTTCATTGTGGAGCAGCCTGACTGTGTCCCAGAGCCTTCACTTAAGCCCAATATTTATAAATACAGCGTTGTCTCCTTTGCTTTCCTGGAAGTCTTTCTTTCATTTCCTTCCTCTTTCCATCAAATTCCCTCTGTCCTTTCTATTATCCCGAGTTCTCCAGCCTCTCTGTGTCCATCTAATCTTGCAGACAGATGAGGCACCACTTTGGAATACTCTGGGATCACGGGGCTGAGGCACTTTCAGCCTCCACCAGCCAAACCCTGATAAGTGGGATCCGCTCCCGCTGCCCCTGGCGAGCAGATTTTTATAGCAGATGTTGTTTTTTCCTCAGTGAAATTTAAAAAAGAACCCCACTATTATTTTAGGACTTTTAGGTCTTAAATAGTTTGAGATGCTTTTAGTCTTCCCTTTAAAAAGCAAGAGCTCTGCAGGCAGTTGGTAGGAAGTGTCCAAGAGCTGGGAATGCTGGCATGATTCATACTGGTGTCAGCTCGGTTAAATTGAATTCCACGGGGATTTATCCAGCCAGGCCTCCAAACAAGTTTTAGACAGCATCTCCCACCCCCACACCTCGCACTTCACAGCATCTTAAATGAATCCAGAGAAAGGCCAGGGCTGGCCCGAGACAAAGGGCTGGCCAAGAGAGGAGGTTCCCAACCAGAGCAAAGGGTTCCTGCTTCCCACCACCAGCCCAGGGAATCAACAGCCATTCCCAGGGCAGGGAGAAAAGCAGGACTGTGGCTGGTTTAACACAAGTCGTCATTGTCATGGGGGTCCCCATGGCTTGAGTTGGAGTTGGGGTCCCACTGGGTGCTTACCTCAAAGGACATCCCTTGGTAGGGCTTCCCCAGCCCAGGAGGCTCTGGCTGCCCCTCTGCCACTGTGGGGGGGTCCTGGGCTTGTGCAGACCCCCAGGACAGGGAATTTTCCAGGCTGTGCCCTCGGAGAAGGGCCAGGGCTGCCCTTCCAGTGCCCCAGGACCTCTCCTGCTGCTGTTTCCCCACAGCACAGGCTGCTCTCACAGCTCATGCACACCATTGCAGGACATTTTCCTCCGGATTTACCCTACCTGGATAGGAAGATATTCCACACTACCACAGAGCCAAGCCAAATCCTTGTCTCAAAGATCCTCCAACCAGCTTGGATCAGCCAGGACTCAGCTTCCCTTCTGCACAGAGACAGTGGAAGGATTTCCATGAAGAATGGCTTCCCCTTCTCCTTATAATGCCTCTCCCCAGGAGCATGTGAGGGAGTTGCACAGGTGATTGTGGGTGTCAAACTCATTAAAATCTTAAGAATTTGGCCAGTTTGCACCAGCTGGGCACCAGGCCCTTGGTTTTCCCCCAGTTTTGATTACCGACCCCTGACCTAAGGGCTGCTTCCCAGAGCAAGGATCCCAGGAAGAGCCCATGAGCACCCGTGGCTGGTATCCCTCTATTTTCCTTTGTAAAAAGAACTCCAAGAGCTCCTCTTGCACCAGTGGCAAAATCACCCACCGGGGAACAAACAGAACAGGATCCCAGCCTCATCCTCTCTGCTGCATTTTTATGTCATCCCAAAGGAAGCAGCGAAGGGAAGAAAACTCCCTGGATTTATTGGCCACTTAGGGGTTTGTCTGTGCCACGTTCCGCGCCAAGAAAACCCTTTGTGCTTCCAGAGACGGGGCCTCCGAGGGGCAGAGGTGAGCCCAGGAGAAGAGGGAAAAGCTGGAAAGAGAAACCTTGTAAATTTGGTACCAGTGAGGCTGGAGAGGTGCCAGAGGTGACCGAAGTGTGCCACGAAAGGAGTGAGATCTCAGCCTTCGCCTGCCCTGCGCTGGAGTCCCGGCACCCATGGCTGGGAGAGCCGCCAGGGTTATTTTTGGGCAGGGTTTATGCAAGTTCCAAGCAGAGTGTCAGTGAAAAGGAAACAGAGGGGAGAGATGGAGCTTTCTTCCAAACAGAGATGTTGGAAACACATGGGAGTCATGAGCGAAGAGTTGGAGCACCCACTGTGAGGGTGAATAGCCCTGGACTGGGCAGACTGGGAGTGCACAGCCGTGGACTGGACTCAGCTGGCCCAGAGTAGCCCCTGAGCTGAAGGGACAAATCCAAGGAACCTGTCCCCAGGGCCTCCCTCAGAGCTGCTCCCAGCCCCACTGCACGCTCTGGGTGCAGGATCACAAGGCCACAGTTGCAAATCGAGTTTAGTGGAGCAGAGGGGGCTTCCCTAAAGGCCAATCCCCAGTGCAGGACGGAGGGAGAGCAAAGGGCACAGGGAAGCACAGGACCTTTAACTCCCTTTTCATTTGGGAGGGAGGTGTTCATGTTTTAAATGCCAGCAAAGATGGATAATTGGCAGTGTCTTGGATTCATGAGGTCACCGAGAAGCAAAAAAAAACCCCTTTTCCATGCCTGTGGTAAGAAGCCAGTATTGGGTTAGAAGTGACTCGAGCGAGGACGCCGCGATGGCCGGACACGCTCGGGGCTGGGAACAGTTCCCAGCAGGCTCCAGAGGGTGTTTCGCAAGGATCAGCTGGACACCAGCCTATCCTTGTCCTGCTGGTGAAGTCATCGTGCCTTTGCACCCCCTCCTTGTCCCACTCCCCCGAGGACGGAGCAGAGCAGCTGCAGCTCGGCTCATTGGGCAGAAAATCCTCGTGTTCTTGCCCGGTGCCTCTCCAGGGCTCTGATCTCAGGGCTTGGAGGGCAGATTTGCTGTGCCTGGGCTGAGCTCTTCACCTCCTGCCTCATGCCAAGAGCACCCAGAGCTCAGCAGAGCCAAATCCAAGCACTTTTTGCAGGAATGAAAATGTTCAACAAGTTCCCTCTGGCTGCCGTCGCCCCTGTGTAGGAACCTCTGAGGTACCACAGCTCCCAAGCTTGTGAGGAGAAGGAGGAACTTCCTTTCTCCTTCCTGGTTGTTCCTGGAATTTTGCACATCACCCCTGAAAAAGAGGAGTGGCTCAGCTGCTTCTCCCAGGAAATCCTTACTGGAGTCCCTGTGGGTGTGCACAGCTCTGCATCTGCAGCCCTGCACCTCCAGCTGCCTCCTGCGGAACCTCTGTCCCTCTGAAACCATCCCAAGGGTGGAAGGAGACCCAAAGGCAATGGTTTAGGGGCTCTGCCCACTGATCCTCGTGCCTGGATGGCTGCTGAGCATTCAGTGACATCAATAAAGTGTCACCACTGGTGACCCCGTTGTTGCAGGCCCTGTGTGTCCCATCCAGCACCAAACTGTGCCCACCCCAGGACTAAAAGATCCCAGGGAAATGCCATGGGAGCCACAGGAGAGGGGTCCCTTCTGAGAGCAGGAGGAGCAGAGCCACAGCAAAAATCCCAAGAAGTTCAGACTTTGGGGATTATGGAGGGATCTGTGCATTTTTAGCCAAAACATCTGAATTTTCTCTTTCTCTGGTTAACTCTTATCTCAGCACACTCAGATGAACCTGGAGACACGACACTGAAAGGAACAGGACAAAGGACATGTGCAGCCTTATCTTCCCCATGGATCCATTGAATAAATCTGTTCCAAAGGCACTTTCCAGAAAGGACAAACCCGGGCTCACCTCAAGGGAGTTTCTCATCACTGAATTTACAGAGGTTTTTAAGTGACTCAAATTGGCCTTAGGAAAAGGCTCTGGAAGTCAGAACCCCAGGATGCTCTTCCACCTCCTGTGCTAATTTTCCTATTCCTAAACCCAGACTAATTAATACTGAGTGACCTCTGTGGGATTTCACAAGTCTCACTTCAAGATCTGTTATTTTTCTCAGTATGGAATTCTGGAACAAAACTTTTGAGGAAAATAGTATAAAAAATGCACTTTTAATATTTTTTTCTTCATCAAAAATAAGGTTCTGATTTTTCCCAACAACAATAATGTGAAAAAAGAACGGGATTAACTCGAAAGCTCCTTCACTTTCACTCCATTTCTTTTGCCCCTCCACAGGGAAATCCTCAATGCACAGTTCCCAAATGTTAATGAACACCAGCCCTTTCTTGGTACCTTTTAGGGCCTGATTCACCAGGATCATCCATAAATATTCCTTTAAAAACCTTCCTGAGGAACTCCCGAGGGCAGCCGATGTCAGGAAATGTCGGATATTTCTCCCTCTCCTCCTTGAGCTGTTGGTAGCCTGCTTGGAAAAGAACAGATGCGTTAAAAGTTGGGAGATTTACAGCCCCCCCCACACACGGGAGCCATAAACCCACAATTTGTTCCATTCCCCAAGCAGCCTCTGCCCGCTGCAGGACCTTTCATCACTGCTGGAAAGCTGCCGTGAAAAAACCCGCCGTCTTTTATGGCAACACGGACACAAAGTTCAGTTCTCAGTGCCTAAAAGATGGAGATGGGGGAAGGAAGAGAGAAATTCACTGCCCAAATCCTGCCCTGGGCTTGCTCCTGTCCCTCTCTTGGGCAGGGAGATCTCCTGTGCTGGGAATATTTATGGGAACAGGGCCGGGAGGGTTGGAATCCCCCTGACACACAAGGTCTGCTCCCAGCTGTGACCCTCAGGTGATCACTGATGGACCTGGTGCCTGTTCCCGACCTCCAGTGCCACTGGGAGCATAAAAATCCCTTCACGACCCAGAAATTGGTGTCACGACAGGACAGGGCCAGTCCAGCCTAACAAAACCCAGCCTCGACAAAGGTGTTGGTGCAAACACCTGAAGACCAAAATCACCCTCAGTGTTCTGCATTTGTGACTTAAGTAGCTTGAAGTGATTGCAATGCAGCCAGATTTAATCCTTATATCCAGTGCTGGACTTATCCAGCTTCCAGAGGAGCTCCTTAATCTGCCACTGGGCTTTAACTGCTGAGCACAACCCGAACCTGCTTCTCCTTCCACCCACGGCCTCTTCTGCTCCCAAGAAGATCCCCCAAGCACAAAGGGTTAAAGCTTTGCCCTGCCCAGTCCAGTCTGCCCTTCCAGCTTCCCCAGTTTGCAAAGAGTGGAAAGGGAAGGATTAGAGGGGAGAGATTTATGGAGAGCCCATCGCGGAGCCTGCGCTCGCACTTTGATGCTGGGGAACAGCCCCGCTCTAACAAAGGGGCTGTAAAGCATTGCCCACCACTAAACCCTCTGTTGGGGGCAGCCAAATCCCTCCTGGGATTATTCCAGGCTTGGAGAGGCCTTGGAAAGAAAGGCTGCCCCTTTTTTATGGCTGCATTATTAGTAAAGAGCTGGTGAAATACTTACAGCCGCTCCGTAAATCTGCCGAGGCTGCACAGACGTTTGGGCTGGAAGGAAATGGAGGGGTTGGGGCTTGACCTGCATCCCCCATCCCAACCGGGGTGTCTCTGGAGTAGGGAGAGGAGATCCATGCCCTGGAATCCCTCAGGATGTCCTCTGGCTACTCCAGGGGAGCTGGGCAGGGAGAGGAGCCCAGCCTGGAGTCACAGCTGGGGTGGTCCCAGGTCGCTGTTCCCACCGACCCAGGGGGCTCTGAATCTGTCCCAGGGGATGCAGGGATGGGGCCTGGAGGTGGAAAAGTGCCTTGCCAAGGAACCAACACTGCAATTAATGGCTCTGGCTTTCATCTGACCCTGTGCAGCTCTACTTTGGCACCTTCAGATGTCACAACCCCTCAGGGTCACTGGAACTCACCCAATAAAGAAGGACCAAGTAACCTCTTAGAATGGGTTTTTTTCTCCCTTCCACTGGATTTTTTTTTTTAGCAGAGGAGGAGGAATTAATGGAAAAACAGAAATGCTCCATTTCAAGTGAGAAATGGCAAAAAAAGTCTGCTGGCACTCCCCAGCCAACAAGCAGCTGGTGTTGGATGTGGGCTCAAAGCAAGCTGTGATCCACAGGCTCTGGATTTCCAGAGGAGAGGAGGGAATAACTCCCACTTTGTCACAGCCACTCTGCTCACCCCGTGAGGCTGCTCCAGGCCGGACACCCAGGACCTGTGCTCCCTGCAGTGGGACATTTGCTCTCCCACACATCTGTTCTCAGGGAGCCACGGAACCCTTCCTGCTCCAAGGGGACCAGCACAGGGAAGGCATCACCCACCCCTCGCTCAGCGTCCCAACATCAGCACCTGTTTGGAGCAGCATCCCTAAAAACCCTGGAGAGCTCAGACCTGGCTGTGCTGTAGAAAAAGCAAAAATAAACAAACCCTCCTGACTGCCAACAAAATCCAAGCCATGACAACAACAACAAAAAGTTCCTTCCTAATTTCAGCTTCTGGTCATAAAATTTTACTTTCATGGAACAGCGTGAAATCTGCACAGCCCAAGCAGGGGTTTTTAATAAAAGGCAGAGTTGGTGGAATATCCCAGCCAAGGTGTTTTTATAAGCCAGAAGAAGAGAGACAGAAACACAGAAGGAAAATAATTTTCTTGACATCCTTCCAGAAAGGAATTTTATTTAGATTTCCTTTAGCCAGGCTGAAACTCTCCTTCCTCTCCTTGCATGGATTTTCCCCCTTCAGAGCCATCCCTGTGCATGAACCCCAGTGAATCCAAACCACTCATTTCTCTTTGCATCTGAGCCCCAATCTGAGCCTTTAAAATCTTGGAATTTCGAGGAACAGAGTGATTTGCAGTGAGAATTTGGCTCTCTCTTACCCCAAAACACAAACCACAGTGTGGAAGTTCAGTCCTGCACCCAGGGTAACACTCCTCTCCCAACACCCGTGAGGATGGAGGGAAAACACTTCCCAGCGTCCAAATCTATGAGGTTTGAGAAGAGAATAATGTCTGCTAAAGGGCCAGAAACAGCTCTCAGCCCAGTGAAAAATGACTTCCAAATGCCCCCTGCTCTGGGGATCCCTTAAGGGAAGATGGATCTTTCTATCCCTTTTCCCTTCTTCTTCGTTTTTCAACTCTTGACCTCTGCTGGGAACAGGGTGAGAGCCCTCGGCAGAGGAAACGCTTCCTCCAGTTCATTTGTCTCCGATGCTCCGTGCAGCTGAAGGCACTCCCGTGGCCAGAGGGATGCTGCTCCCAACCCTGCCCATCCCGCCTCCTCCGCCCTGGATTTGCAGCTCCAGCTTTGCCACTGAGAAAACAAAAGTCAGAGCAGTTTTGGCCCCACTTTGGGGCAGATTCGCAGCCCAAGACAGAGAGAGGCTGATCTGTTTAGGAAAATAAGAAGGGCTGAGATTTCCCTGGGCATGGAGGACCAGCTGGGAAGGATATTGTTGGGAACTGGCTCCCAGGTGCCTCAGATCCCAGGAAAGCTGCTCTGGATAACTCCAGCTTAAAGCTCTCAGGTCAGAGAGTGACACCAGCCACAAATTTCAGACACAGATTTCAAATCCTTTTAAACCCCCGTGACTCCCAGCTCAAGGGGCAAAGGTAAAATATTGCCCAAGATGTTCTTGCTTCCAGCACAGAATCCTGGAATGGTTTGGGTTGGAAGGGACCTCAAGAATCATCCTGTCCACAGAGCCAGGCTGGAACAGGAAAGAAGGGGAAAAGGAGTGAAAAGGGGGTGCTCAGGTGTCTCCCCATCTTTTTCTCTCTCTTGGTCTGAACACGGGGCCCTGATTTTCCTTCTGTTTCCAGGGAGCTCTCCCAGTGTCCAGCAGAGCCATTCCGTGCCGGCTCTTCCCATGGAAACAGGGAGGGATGGATCTCCAGGAAAGCCATTTCTCCTTGGAGCAGCACCCCGGCTGCACTTGTTCCGTGAGCTGCTGGAATGTGCAGGGGGTGCACAGCGGGGAGCACAGCCCCGACAGCCAGCCAGACAATTCCTGGCACAGGGATCAGGCATCTCTGGCTCCTGGGGACACACGGAGAGGGCTTTCCGTGCTGGATGTGCACAGGAAGGGGCTGGGGGCAGCAGTTCCCATCCTCACCCCCAATTACCTTCGTGGGAGGGTGGGGGTGAGGCTGGGCCACATCCTTCACATCTGGCACAAAGCTCCTGTGCCTCCTCAGCTGGAAGAGGAGCGGGAATGTCCTTGCAAGGTTTCCTCCTTTGCTGATGGGGCTTAGCTGATCCCATGAAATGAGCTCTCCACAGCCAGGGAAAGAGCCTTTAGATGCAGGTTTAGGGGAGGGAGAGAGGCAGCATCTGAAGAACCCATTGGATTTCAGCCCTTTTCTCTTGGGTTAGCTGTCCAGTTAAAAAGTAGGAGATGGAAACCCCAAGTTTCCAAGCTAGGCCTGGCTCCTCAGAAAAGTAAAATTCAAGAGAAGGATTTTTATAGGACAATTTGTTGCTCACCATGAAGGCTCAAGGAGGCCAAAGAGCCTGGCCTGCAGCTCTGCTGGGGAAAGGATCCTCCTGCCCTCTCCCTCTTCCAGACACAAGCTTCCCCTTGCTTTCCAGCAGCCCACGATCCAGGGAAAACACAACAAGGGCCGCTGTTATTCTTCATGGAGGCAGCAAGAGGAACAGAGGTGGCATCCAAAGCTCAATGTGAGATGGAAAAGGCGTCCAAGCTCCGTGGCGCTGGATGAAACAAAGCACACACAAAACCAGGGAAATGCTGAAAGACGGATTTCTTGGGAGTGGGAATAGAAGTGTCTGTGTTTGCCTTGGAGAAGGGGCAGGGAGGCCAGAGGGTTTCATCTCAGCAGGTGTTGCTTTTCAGCACAGAGATGTGGAGCGAGTCAAAGCCCTCCTGCCAGGCCTTTCCTCTCTCCCAGCTCCTCGGATCCCAGTCCCCTCTCCATGGACAGGTGATGCCCACACACCTCAAACAGATTTTTGCAGGAAGAAAAGGCAGAGTCAAGGCATCAGCATTCCATGAGCTTTATCCAGACTTTGCTCCACTCTCCCCAGCCTGGCTCCCATCCAGACCTTCCCGCGTGTCCTCACTCCTCTGGGCTGGGGGCTTGGATTGGAGGGAGTTTATGGGATTTGTCCTGGTGAGGTGGAAAGCACTGGAGCTGGACAGGAAAGAGCCACTGGAGCACCCTGATATCTCCAGGAGTCCCATAATGGACCAGACCTTAAAGCCCATCCAGTCCCCCCCCTGCCATGGGCAGGGACACCTTCCACTACCCCAGGCTGCTCCAAGCCCTGTCCAGCCTGGCCTTGGGCACTTCCAGGGATCCAGGGGCAGCCACAGCTTCTCTGGGAATCTGTGCCAGGGCCTGCCCATCCTCCCAGGGAGGAATCCCTTCCCAATATCCCACCTATCCCTGCCCTCTGGCAGTTTAAATCCATTCCCCCTTGGCCTGTTGCTCCATGCAGTCTCTCTCCATTTTTCTTGCAGGCTCCCTTCATGTGGACATCTGAAGGGAAAAAAATATTCCTGGATTGAAAGCTTTGCTCTTCCCGGGGCATTCCTTTGTCTCTGGAGTGACTGGAAAAGCAGCTGCCAGGCGCGGGGGCTTCGCTGTGGGATTTTCCTTGATACGGAGGCAACAAGAGGAGTTTTCACCTGATGCTGAAACAATGCCATGCACAGAGGGCCACATTGTTCCCTTGCCATTTGGAAGCAATTACCTGCATGTTACGTAAAACTTTTATTAAACGCCGGGAGAAATTCGGGAACGTGTTAATCAGGGGCTGAGTGACATCTGCTTCGTGCCCGAGGTTTGGGAGCTGCAGGAGGAGGGTCAGCAGTTCACCGTGATTACCAAAACATATTGCTCCTTTTCGCGGCCTCCTACGTGTTAATTTTTCAGATTTATTCTCCCCGGCTCCCGTGTCTCGGATTTTCACTGCACATCAACATCTGCTCCATCCCTGCCTTCCGCAGCTCCTCCGGCTTTGCCCCGCCAAGATCCCGAGGCAGCTCCAGCCCAGGGCTCGGGCAGTTTGCTGGACTAATCCAAAGGACAATTACCAGGGAAACTGGGCGCATTTCTGGCATCCAAAGGGATTTGCAGATGGATTCAAACCTAAAAAGCCCACCAGGTTTAGGGACAAACGTGGTGTCAGGGCAAGGCTCGGTCGGGCTGGGGGGATGTGGGGCTGCTGCTCCCTGAGAAATGGGGTGGGGAAAATGTCATGGAGAGATGCTCGGTCTGTTCCCATTCCTGTCTGCTCCTGCACACCTGGAGTCATTCCCTTCACACTGCAAGCCTCAGAATCCTCTGGGAATGCTCACCCTTTGGAATCAGGGAATGCTGGAATGGTTTGGGTTGGAAGGGACCTTAAAGATCATCTCATTCCAGCCCCTGCCACTTCCACCCTCCCAGGCTGCTCCAAGCCCGGTCCAGCCTGGCTGCAGGATGGGTTTGGGAGCATTGAGAAGCCCCACAGAGCCATGACAGAGAATTTCACCCCAGTGTGACTTCCTAGCAGATCTTCCTGCAGGTAATTCCCATGCATTTCCCTGGATCATATTCCAGGAGAAACTCCCATTATCCATGAGCCAAACGCTTTGTGCTCCTGTCAAACCCCATTTCTAATTTATGCTTTTCTGATTATTCTGTTCCCTCACTTGTGCTCTGCTCCCCTTTCCCAATAAAAATTACAGCTTCCATTTATCATTTTTCCAAAGGTTGCCATAAATTCCGCTTGTTCCATCCCTCCCTCACCTCAGGCCTGCTCTGTCCTCCTCCCTCTGTGTCACTGCTGTCACCTCACACATCTCCTTCCCTCCTTTTTGCAGGGGGAGATAAAAATTAAAAAAAAATAAAATAAAATAATCCCCCAGTCCTGAAATCTTTCCAAGCCATCTCCAAACCTGCAGAATGGCTGGAATTCCACACAAATAAAACTTGTGGGGTTTTATGGCAGAATTTCCTGGTTTTTTTCCCCTTTTTTCCCCAATAAAATGCTTTCAGGAATTAGCACCAGCTTGGAGAGGCAGGAGTGGCACTTGCTGCCCTCAGAACCTGTGGGATCAGGGGTCACTTCAGGAGCCTCCTGCCTGTTTTATCCCAGCTCTTTTCCAGCCTAAACTTCCCGAAGGTTTGCACCTTTTTTTTTGGGAGCACGCGGAGAACAGCTCATCCCGTGCTCTCCATCCCATCACTGCAGCGCCGTGTGCCTGAAAACATCATTCCTTCTAAAGTCCTGCCTGGAATAATTAAAAGAAATCCTAAAAACGTGGGAATGGCTGCGTTTCCCGGGGTTTGCAGTCCCGCATCCTCCGGCGGTGGCCGCGGCTCCAGAGGGAAGCGGAGCCGCTCCCCTGCCCGGGGCTGTTCTGGGATCGGCCGCTCCACAGGGAGCTTCTCCCTCCCTTCCAGCGGAGCCTGGCTCGGGGCTGTGCTCAGAGCTGGCCAGGAGTCATTCCTGCTCTCCCAAAACTGCTGAGGGGAACAAAACTTCCCTGCTTGTTGGGATTTGTTGCGTTTTGTCAGAAAATCCTTTTTCTCCATCTCGGAGCACTGCTTCCTGATTTTTTTCCATGGACAGAATAAAAAAATCAAGTATAGAGGGGTCAGTACCTGGCATGGGGGATGCAGGACTGGCTTCAGGAGGAAAACATGGAATTCTTGCAGAATCCTGGAATGGTTTGGGTTAGAAGGGAGCTTAAGGATCATCTCACTGCACCCCTTCCATGGGCAGGGCACCTTCCACTGTCCCAGGTTGTCCTGGGGAGCTTCTTCCAAGCCCAAACACAAGGAGAGAAGACAATTAATGCTAACAATTAATGCAATTAATGGACAGGAATTATTGAGGAGACTCTACTTTAATCCTTGTTTTTAAACCCAGCCCTTGAGGAAGGTGCTCTGACTTCCACATGATTTGAAAGCACCGAGCTCTGGCTGCACTTCCAGCGCCCAAATGTGTGACCTTGGATGACACCAATCTGCCAGAAAAGCAGGAAAAAGAAAAGGTGTTGCTGATATTTATTTATTTTCTGCTCTGATTCCTCATCCATCATCAGGGAAATTCACTCTTGGCAGCGCCGGCCACTTCCTCAAGCACAGCCAAGGTGACCACGAAAATTAGCATCAAATCCCACAAGGCTTTCCATCATGGACACGTTGTTTTTCACTGGACACAAATTGTGAGGTGTTTCCCTTTTGTTCTGCATCCACAGGGATCGGGTTGTTACTCCAGGCACTGCTCCATGCACTGATGGATGCAACCGACTCCAAGTGGGAAAGTGAAATTTGGTGTTTCACTGGAGAAATCTCCCCCGTCCTCCCCAGCTGAATGACTCAGAACGGCTGCAGAACCAGCACTGCCCCAGAGCTCAGACAGTAAAACTCCATTTTCATCCTCCCTCATAAATCTTTTGCTTAATGGGAAGCCCTTGAGGAGCAGATTTGCCTGGCAGAGCCAAGGAAAACAAACGCGTGCGTGGTTAAACAGCGCTGGGAGCGCCGACGGCCTGGTGGTGATAACAGCAGCACCCACGGCCCTGCTGGAGCCCCACCTCGGGCATTCCCAAGTGGGGAGCACAGGGATGCTCTGGGAAAGGGAGTCTTTTCATGCCAGAATTGCTGAGGTTGGAAAAATATCCAAGACCATCAACCTGTGGCTAATCCCCACCTTGTCACCAGCCCAGAGCTCTGAGTGCCACATCCAGACATTCCTTGGACACCTCCAGGGATGGGGGCTCCAAACCTCCCTGGGCAGCCCCTGCCAAGGCCTGACCACCCTTTCCATGGAGAAATCCTTCCTGATGTCCAACCTGAGCCTCCCCTGGCCCAGCCTGAGGCCGTTCCCTCTCCTCCTGTCCCTGTTCCCTGGGAGCAGAGCCCGACTCCCCCGGCTGCCCCCTCCTGTCAGGGACTTGTGCAGAGCCACCAGGGCCCCCCTGAGCCTCCTTTTCTCCAGGCTGAGCCCCTTTCCCAGCTCCCTCCTGTTTGTACCATGCCAGGAATGTTCAGTCCTCAATTCCAGAGGGTTTTCCTGGAGAGCCAGGCACCAACCCTGGCCTTTCCCTCAGCAGGAGATGAAGGTGTTTGGCTGAGGGCGTTGTGAGAGCCCCGCTGTGAGCAGGGACAGCGCGGGATGGGGCAGCTGAGGGTGCTTGGACTCATCCCTTCAGGGGGAATTTCTCCATGGAAAGGGCTGTCAGGCATTGGAAGGGGCCACCCAGGGAGGTTTGGAGTGCCCCACTCCTGGAGGTGTCCAAGGAAGGACTGGATGTGGCACTCAGTGCTCTGGGCTGGAGACAAGGTGGGGATCAGGCACAGGTGGGACTCGATGATCCTGGAGGGCTCTTCCAGCCTAAAAGATTCCAGGATTCTCATCCCCAGGCAAGACTTTGAGAAGTGAGGGCAGGCAGGCAGTGCCAGTGGGAGCTGGAATTCATGAAGTGCTGTTAAAGTTGGAGCAGCATCCAGGGATGCTCCCAGCTCACCTGGGCAGTGTCCAAGGAATTCTGAGCTCGGAGGGACTTGAGGGCAGGTGAGGAGCACCTGATGGTCCCTGAGCCTGGAGAAGGTGCTCAGGATTTGCTCTGTGGTTCTGTAGGATCCTCGTCCACCTCATCCACCTTGTTCTCCAAGAAAGCTGTGGGAATAAAATTGGGAAAAATCCTCATCTGCAACGGGAAGATGGAAACTCCCCGCAGGGATAACCTGACTGCCCCAACATCCCCAGGCATCGCCTGCAATGATGAACTGGGATGGAATCACGGCATCCAGAGGGCTGGAAAACATCACTGAAAAAACCTTAAAATCTAAAAAACCTAAAAAACCTAAAAAATATTGGGAATGCAACGGGTTCGTGTGGCAGGGGCTGGGCAGGGGGCGGGGGGCACTAGAGGGCACTGTCGCCTGCAGATCGTGACAGGGAGCACACGGAGGGCTCTGGAAGATATCCTGATATCCCAGCTCTGCATTCCGACCTTTCGATGGAGAGATTGGGCCTAAAAAAAAACCCCCAAGCCCCCCCAAAAACAACCAAAAACCCAACAGTAACAACAACAACAATAATAACAATAACAATACATATTCAATACATATCTCCTAATATCACCTATTTAATACCACAGTATCATATTTTAAAATAAAACCTGCTCAGGCTGCTGGGAGATGCTGTGGGGGATCTGTGGGTGCAGTATCCAAATCTCTGCTCCCTGAATTTTGCAAGAACCAGGATTTTTAACCTCTTCCAACCCACTCAGCCTTGGGCCAGCTCCAAAAGTAGCCAAGGAATTTCCTGGGCTGGAGAAAGTCAGACCTTTGGCAGTGTCTCTGCCTCTGGATTCCTCCTTCCAGGAGGGATTTTCTGTGGGATTTTGCATTGGAGCAACAAGCAATGGGAGGGGAGGGAGGCAGCACAGGGGCTGCCTGTGGAAAAGTCATGGAGCGAGTGCTCACAGGTAAAAAATCACTTGATAAAGAAAATAAATGAGGAAAAAAAGGAATTCTGCCCCTGCAGCAGATCCTTCCCAGGGCAGGGAGCTGGGCTGGGGTGGGAGCAGCTCTGATTTCCAGGGGTGAAGCTGTGGGGATGTGGAGACAGAACAGAAATTCCTCACCTGGAGTTCGGCCATGAGCCTGGGATGGGGCAGGATTTGGGGATCCATCAGCCCTGCTTGGAGAGGGAAGGGTTAAAGGCCTTGAGGACTCCCATGGAATCCCAGGTACAGCAGCTCTGGTGACTGGAGTTAATTCCAGACTGAAACCAACCATTAGTGGGGACATTTAAGGAAAAAAGGGGGAGAATATTTCCTTTGCCTCCCTGAAACAGCAGTTCCAAAATTCCCAGTGCCGCTGGTGAGGCTGGAGAGGGATCTGGGGGCTCACATTCCTGAGTGACCTCACTCCTGCCTCCCACACCTGCCCCAGTGCCAGCCATGAAGGCCAGAGAGACAGGAAAGTTCCTGCTGTGGATCCCAAGACATCCCACCCCAGCTGAGCTGCCCCTGTGGAGCGCGGGGCCGTTGGGAAGAGCTCCAGCTCCGGCCGCTCCGGATCCAGGTCCCTCGGAGCGCTCGAGGTGTGGGTGAGGCCCTGCTCCTGCTGCAGCATCCATCAGGAGCCCATCCCAAACTTCCCAGGGCTTGTCCTGCTGAAATCACCTGGCAGGAAATGAGCTCCCCCCAGCTGGAGCTGCCTTCGGAGCGGCTTTTCCCAGGTGTGGGGTGATGGGAGCAGGACGGGCTCAGGAGCACACGCACAGGGAGTGGGGTTTCCATGGAAGCCACGGGCTCCTGTTGCTGGTTTGAGACCCAGGAAAACTGGGAGAAGCAGCTTTTTGGGGACCCCCACCACGGCTGGGTCAGCCTGGTGCAGCTCCACCCCCCCCTCCCCCAGCCAGATCTTATCTCCCAGAGATTTATTTCCAGTCTTCTTTTCAAGACATGATGTCAGGATTGTAATAACCTGACTCAGGCAAATCCTGGCTGGAATTCCGATTGTGTTTATCAATTTCCTCCTTTCTTTTCTTTTCTTGTCTCGGTTAATCATGGAACAGCACCATGGAAAAGTGCTGTTAGCCCGACCTCCCAGCCAAGGCAGGCCTGGTCCCTGCTCCACCGTCTTCTGTTTCATCCAGGTTATTTTTAAAAAATTCCGCAGGGACCAGACTTGTTGAATCACAGGAGCGAGGAGTGGAAAAGACCTCTGAGCTCATGCAGTCTGTGCTGGCCAGGGCAGCCCGGGCCTGCAGCTTTCCCTGGTTCAGCTCCCACCTTGGGCTCCCTCGGGAGATTCTCCTGCTGGAGAGCAGATCTCACACTCAGGTTTTTGTTGATGTCATGTTGGAAAGGAGAACTGTCCGGTGCTGGCCTCAGCTGACTGAGGGGGTTTGAGGCTGATCTGTGGGATAGGGATGGGATAAAGGACTGGGAACTGCCCTGCCTGGACCGTGGGGCACACAGAACCTGGGATGCTGCTCCAGGAGCCTGGGAATTGCTGGGAAGGGACTTGTCCTACTCCAAACCTCTCAGCCTTCCCTGATGCCGTGCCAGCTCTGGGGCTTATGAACAAGGTGAACAAGATGGGCAGCCCAAATGTGGACAGGTTAATTAGCTGCAGCATGGCTGTTAATTGGTTTTGGGGCAGAAAAGGCACAGATCTCCCTGCAAACATCCCTGCACCCTGCCTGGAGCACATCCACAGCGCCCAGACCTGCTGTGCTTCCCCCTGGGCTGGGTGCTGGGCACTCCCACGGCTGCCAGGGATTGGGATGGGTGCTGGGGGCTCCCGTGGGTGCTGGACCTGCCCAAAGCACGAGGTGCCCTCGATCCCTGGTGGCGCACGGCTCTGCCCCAGCCTTATCAGCCTGGAGTAATCACAAATAATTGGTGGCTCCCCAGTGGCCTGATCTAATAGCAGCACGAATAAAGTTATTTTGAACAGTTGTTCATGAGTTCATCTCCTGGAAAGCCTCAGCCCCAGCTGTTGCTGTGCTTTTGATTAAAAAAAAAAATAATATATTAAACTCAAACTGGGGATTATCGGGGCTAAGCACGTCTCAGCCCTCCCTCCTCCCCGTGTCAGGTGCCCGGCCGGGCTATAAACCCCTCTTTGTGTGCGGCTGCCTCGGCCCTTTCTCCCGGAGCTGGCACCGGCACCGCGGCGATTTGGCAGCGCTCCGGGATGCCGGGCGAGGGATGCTGGCAGCGCCGGCGGCTCGCGGTGCCCGGCCCGGCTGGCAGCAGCGGCCGCGGCAGGCTCAGCATCCAAATGGTCGCCCAGGCCTCCGGCCAAGTCCATTTGTTAATGGTCAAGCTCTGGGGAGCTGTGCGGGGAGAGGAGAGTTGAATTAGGCACGAGCAGGGAGGAGGGAGGGCGGCAGCGGGGATGGGAATGGGGGAGCCGTGCGGGTCTCCAGCCCGCAGAAGTGGGGGTGGCACTGCGGGGGCTTGGGGACAGCCTGACGGCGAGGGACCTGCAGCACAGACGTGTCCCCAAAGCCCCGAAGTGGCGGGGTCACCCCAGGGGCAGCCGAGCCGCCGGCGCTGTCCCCGCCACCCGCCCCGTGCAGGCTGCGGAGCAGGTGGGCAGGGGGAGATCCCTGGAATCCCGGACCCCAGCCCATCCCGGCGATGTCACCGCGCAGGTCACCCCCACAGGTGCCCGGGCACTCCCACGGGACACATTCCTGGGATCTGCGGCGCTCACGGAGCCCAGCTCCTCCTCCCACCCAGCCCCTCCATCCGGACGCTGCTCCGGTGACCGCAGCCGTGGCTCAGCCCTGTGGCTCCAGCTCGGAACCTCTGCAGGCTCCAGGCTCTGCTTTTCCACCAGCCCAATCCCTGCTCTGATCACTCCAGTCCCTCCAGGATCCCTCCAAGGAGGGCACAGGACGGGAATGTCCCCTCTGCCCCGCGCCGAGGTGGCCGCGGGACCCCGCTGAGGTGCGGAGAGCCGGGGCTCAGGCCCCGAAAAATCCTCGCCGGAGCAGCTCGGCTCAGTCCCCTGCCAGAGCGGGGATGAGTTCAGCTCCCACCTCCTGCTCCGGGATCTGGCCGGGACGAGCCGTGCCCTGGCAGCAGCGGGACTGGGGTGGGTGCAGTCGGTGCCGTGACCCCCCCTCGCCATCCCCGTGCCCAGCACAGCTGTCGGGACGGGGCACGGCGGTGCCTCCCCCTGCCGCCAACATCTGGCTGCTCTCAGCCCGGCCCAGCTCAAAGTCCAGCTGGACACGCATCCCAGCAGCTGGATGGGAGAGCTCTGTGCGGGGTCAGCCCCTTCCCACATCCGCGGGGATTTGCTCGGCTCTGTCTGATTGCAAAACCCCGTGCCCAGAGCCCTCTGGATGAGCAGCGCCGGCGTTTGGAGGAATTCTTGCTGAGGCAGAACAATTAGGGAGGGACTGGGGCCTGCACATTCGGGGATGTTCTTGCTGAGACAGGACAATTAGGGAGAGGATACGGACAATAAGGAAGAGTTTCACACTTAACTTCCCTTGTCCAATCAATTAGGTAGGAACAGAGTCACTCCATACTTCCTCCCAAGGAGGTCCCCCCTCCTCCTGAATAAAGACAGTTTTAAAAGTGGAGCGATGAACTTGCACCAATAATTGTCTGAAGGTTGGGAAAACTTGGGAGCAGTGCAGTGAAAAAAGGGAAAATGAGATCAAAAAGCAATAAAAAATGCTTGATAGCACCAAATCCTCGATACATTCCAGGCTGGACATGCAGGATACTGTCTGAAAGCTCAAGCTGATAAGGAGAAGGGCAGTTGATCATCACTAGACTGACTTAATTAAGATATTAATTCCCAATCTCTGAATCTCCTTCTCTAACTCTTTCCCTGTTTCAAAAATAAAGACACAGAGCAGTACAGGTTTCCCCAAGCCAGTCCCACCCAGCATCCCCCTCTCCTGGATTTCTCGCCATGCCTCTTATTTTCCTTCTCAGCATCAGCCTCGAAACATCTGGGTGGTGGTGGAGCTCGGAGCTGGAAGCGACACAATCTAGTGAGAAAGGATGTTTTTGTGCTATTTCCAACCTTCCCAGAACAGAGACCTTCAGAAAGCCCCTCACAAAGGCCGCTTTCTTCCTCCCCACCACTTTGAAAAGCTGGGTGAGATCCTCGCTTATCTGCCTCCACCAGGCTTGTACAAGACAGAGACGATCAAAAAGGAGGGGGAAGGGGTGGCAGAAACCCCGGCCAAGTTGTTTTTTTGGTGGTTTTGTTTGTTTCTTTTTTAGCTTCTTTTGGTTCAAACTGGAGTTTTGGAGCCGCTCCAGCCCCCTCTGTGCTGGGGGAGGATGGGGGATCGCAAAGATTTACTAAAGACTCCACTGATTGGAATTCTGCTTTTCCCCATATTAAAATTTCTTCTAAATATTGAACCAGAGTGAATTTGGGTGGGGGGTTTAAAGAAGCTGCACTGCTCAGCAAGGTGGAAAATCCAGTCCTCTCTGAGCATCCCTGCCCAGCAGCCAAAATCCATGGGCACCAAGGCTGGCTTGGGAATTGCGGCAAGGCATTTCCCCTCTGCATCCAGGAAGTCTTGGCAAAGAGTTGAAGGATCAAAGCTGAGGGCCATGCTCAGCTCCATCCCCTTCTCCCACCCTTTCGGATGCTCCTGCACCTGCGGGAGAGACCCAGCGCTGACACCAAAAATGGTGGGAGTCCTGCTGTCCCTTCCTGGGATGAGAGGTCCCTCTGGCTCCCCTGGCTGCTGCAGGGGCTCCCAGCTGCTCCTCGGGGCGTTTGGGAGGTGGAGGTTGTGGAGCCCTTGGCCAGAGCTCAGCTCTGTCCCTGTCGTCTCCACCGGTGCTTCCCCTCCTTCCCCAGATCCCCACGGATAATCCCTGGGGCCAGAGCTCCATTTCCCAGCTAACCTCCAGTTCAGGAACTGGATTCTCTTCTTTGCCTCCCCCAGCCTGCTTTCCCAAAGGGAAAGTTCCTGTCCTGATCCCTTCCTCCTGTTTTTGTTCCTGCTTTGCCCAGCAGAGCCAGAGCAGAGCTGAGCAGCAAAGTCCGGCTCCTCCAGCCCTCATCCATCCCCACTGGATCCAGCTCACTCCCTCAGTCCTTGGGGACTGAGCTCCACATGCCCCCACAGCCTTGGGAAGGCTCCCAGCTGTATCCCCTCTGCTCCCCTCCCACCTCCCCATCTCTTTCGGGGTGTAATCCCCTGTCAGGAACACCTGGAGCCACCAGGATTTGCTGTCCCACTGAGCTGCATCCCTCAGCTGCCTCAAGATCAGCCAAACTCCATGGGCAGTGCCCAGGAGAAAGGGACAACACGGATAAAGCCACTCTGGGTGAGCCCCCTGCTCTTCAGAGCACCCTGGTGTAAAACCAGCCCAGCATCCCCATCCCATTCCATGGGACAATCCCTGAGGGTTCAGGACCCCTGGGAGGGCACAGGACCCCTGGCACATCCCTGGAGAAGAGCACAGGGACTTGGGGAGCCCAAACAGGACATTTTTGACCCCATTTGGCAGCACTGCCCACACCTCCCTGCCCACAGCAGCACCGAGAGGGCAGGGACAGGGAATAACCCCAGCCCCACACGGAGCTCCCGCTTCCCAGGTCCTGGAAAACCAGGCGCCGTCCCTTCTGCAGCACATCCCTCCTCGCAGGCAGCCTGAGAACATATTTTATCTTCTACATAATCACGAGGAAAAACAAAACCAAATCCCCTCGCCTTCGAGATTCCCAGACAGTTCCCTCAGCATCCTCATGCTACTGATGTCATCCTGGAGGAAAATCCCCTGGGCCCGGGGAGCTGGAGCTGCTCTGAGCCCGTTCCTGCACCGGGGGTGGGCAGCCCCCAGAGCCCCTCGGAGCTGCACCTCTGCAATACCCCGGGCACGTTTTTATGGCCCCGTTTATGCACTTGTTGAGTGCCTAAATTCCCCGTGCCCCCTTGGGGGACATTAATAGCTCAGCAGAGCTCTTTGCTAATTCCATTTTCTGTCCTTTGTGTTCAGCTGCAAGAAAAATTAGCCAGGAATAAAAAATGACCTCATAATAAACAGCACTAAACCCGGCACCGCAGATTCCTGAGGGTAACCCTGCACAACCAGGTACCACCTCCAACCCCAGGAACTTCACCCTGCACTAAAAGCAACCGCGGGGCAACCCCTGAGCTGAGGTGGAACAAGTGAAACACGAGAGAAGGCCGTGGCACGGGGCCAGGGGGCAGATCTGACCCAAATTGCTCCATCTCCAGCTGGTTGAGTGATTCACTCATCCGAGGGGCCTGGCCTGGCTCCCTGTTTGGGGCTGGTCTCCGCAGAGACGGAGGGGGCTTTGTTTTGTTTGTCCCAGCGCCTTGGTTATCCAGGGAAGCGTGACACACGTGGTGGGAACGCCGGCCGGCCGCTCCTGGAGCAGGCACACGTGGGATCCGAGCTGGAGCTGCCTGCTCCAGGGATCCCTCCTGCTCTGGTCTGACCTCAGGGGGAGCACGCCGGTCGTGGTGGGACCTGTAACTCTGTCCTGGTCCCCATAACTCTGTCCTGGCCTCTATAACCTTGCCCTGGCCTCCAGAACTCTGTCCTGGTCCCCATAACTCTGTCCTGGCCCCTATAACCCTGCCCTGGCCTCCAGAACTCTGTCCTGGTCCCCATAACTCTGTCCTGTCCCAATAACTGTCCTGGTCCCTATAAATCTGTCCTGGTCCCCAGGTGTGATGTGTGGGGTGCAGATGGAGAACACAAGGATTTGGCTGGATCCCGAGCACCCCTCCAGCCCAGTGCCTGGTATGGATGGATGGATGGATGGATGGATGGATGGATGGATGGATGGATGGATGGATGGATGGATGGATGGATGGATGGATGCCTCAGGGGCACCATCAGGGAACCCTCCCATGGTTTTGGAGCTGTTTGGGCTTTGCCTCAAGCACTGACACCGGGGTTAACTCCCACCACAGGTGGGGCTGGAGGAGGAACCCAGGCTGGAGTTGGGTTTTTAAGCCAAGGTGGCAAGCTGGGCAAGGTTTTAGGAATCAGGAATTACAAAATCATGGAATCATTCAGGCTAGAAAAGACCTCTGGGATCACTGAGTCCAACCATTCCCCAGCACTGCCAAGACCACCACCAACCCATGTCCCCAAGTGCCACATCCACAGGGCTTTGAAATCCCTCCAGGGATGGGGACTCCACCACTGCAAAAACCCAGGATTTGTGCCTTTCCACAAAGCAATTTTCCCAAATTGCCAACCTAAACTTCCCCTGGGGCGCCTGGAGGCCGGTGGGGCTGTGGGTTGGGCAGAGCAGCTCAGGGAGCTGGGCACGGTGGGGACCCTCAGCATCCAGCCCAGCCCGGCCCCAGCTCCATCCCACTGAATTTTTGGGATGCACACACAAACCCTGCAGGGCTCAGGGCTTGCTGCTGGCACAGTGACCCGAAAAAATGCTGAGAATGAAAAGGCAACAAATTCTACCCAGTTGCCTGTCCCTTCCCATTTGGGTTTTGCTCGGCTAAATCGTTCCTGAATCAGCCAAGCTGTGTCAGAAATGTCCTTTAATGAAGTGCAGCAGGGGCTCTGGCATTATTTCCCAAGCTCCAGCAAGGTTTAATCCCCTGCCTCCCTGAGCCACATATGCTTTAAAGAGGGTATTTTTTACTCCTGGTATTTCACGCGTGTTATATTTTAAAAGCTGCTGCCAGTTTAGTTTAGACCCCCAAAAAGTTGGTGGCACCAGGGGGGTGGAGGTGGCGAGGTGCTTGAAAATAATCCCAGAGCAACCTCAGAGGAGGGCGACCCATGGCCTGAATCTCCTGTGTTCTAGAAAGGCTGGGGGTGTCCCAAAAAATTTGGAAGGGGTCCGAAAACATCTCAGGGCTGACGGGCACCCTCAACTTCCAGCCCCAGGGATCATCCCAGGGGGCTCCACAGGCACCAGGAATGGACTTTGCTAATTAGTCCAGGCTTAACTCGAGCAAACTTTGTGCTCTCTTTGGTTAAGACCGGCCTGGAGCAAGTCAATCTGCAGCAGGGAGGAAAAGCCCTCCTGGCCTCTCTCTTCTTCCCTGGGAGAGCCCCACTCGGGGGGATATTAAAGGCTTTTGTTTCCAGGAGCTGTCAAAGCCCTCACCTTTCACAGGCACTAAAACGGCCCGGGGAAAAAAAAAAAAGAAAAAAAAAGAGATCTGCAAGTGGAATAATAATTCTGGACTCATAAATCTGAGCCTGTAAATCAAGGACTGACGGGGCGGTCGCTGTAATGTCTCGGGAGTTCACGTTTGAGGCTTTCTTTCACCTGAGGAAAAGGGGAAAAAAATCCCCAAGTCTGTGCCCTTCCACTGGGGGGATGCTGTAAATCACCTTAATGTTCCACTCTGGCTCTCAAACAGCCCGAAAAGAGCAGAGAGGGAAAGTGGCTGAGTGGAAAAGGACAGGGAGAAAGCTTTGATTTCATACAAGTAACCCCACAGACCTGAACCATTCCCTCTTTTAAAAGCAGAGGGCAAATCCTTCCCTCCCCGAGGCCAAGCCTTGCCCCTGGTCCTGCTGTGACCATGAGCTCAGGGATGGGGTGGGGACAGTTTGGCTGCTGCTGGAAAGCCACGAAATCAGCCTGTCTGTCTCCATGGGGCTGGATTTGGGATCGAGGGAACACGGGAAAACAGAGGTGAGAGCAGGGATGTGGAAGGAGGGATGGGGGTGGTGCTCGGAGGATGTGGCCCCCCGACCATGGAATCATTAAAAAATGATTGGAAAATGGTTGGGAAAGATCACCAAGTCCAACTTTTGAGCAAATACCAGCAGCCCATGGAGCAGAAAGTGACCCTGCAATGCCCCCATCCATCCTGGGAATGGGGAACATCATCCCAGTGTGTGCTGGGATGGCAACGGAGCCACCCAGGGGTGTCACAGCCACCCACCACGAGCCGTCCTCTGTCACAGGGCAGCTCATCCCCAAACTGGGGCTCCCTACCCAAACCGGGGCACCCAGCACACCCCAACTGGGGGTCCGGCAGCTCCAGGAGATGGGAGGTCCCACGAGAGGAGCCACCCCCGGCCAGCCCACAGAGGGGACACCTGCCGAGCTGGGCCACCACCCACCTGCTCCTCTCCCGGGAGGGTTACAGCGGGAAGGAGGGAATAGGATGGGAAAAGATGGAGTGGGAAAACCCCTGCAGTTGGGCCCTGGGCTGTCTCCACACGCAGAAATTAAAGAATGTTGGGGGTTTTTGTCCCTGTGATTTCCTACGCTTTTACCTTTTTGTTTTCCTGTGGCTTTACCTATTTGTGGGTTTACCTATTTGTTTTCCTGCAGTTTTACCTGTTTGGGATAAAAAGGCTCCAGCTCAGCAGATCTGAACCCGGTGTCCCAAGAGCTGAAGGTGCTGTGGGCCATCACCTGGGCATCCTCTCACCTCCATCCCCGCTGTGCCAAGGGCAGCCGGGGCCGGGAGGCTGCGGGAGAGGGAAGAGGAGGAGGAGAGGAGGGAGAGGAGTCGGAGGAAGGCGCTGGCAGGTGGGGCACAAGTGCGCGCAGGGAGCTCCGCTCCCTAATCCCGGTTCAAAGCCGCCGGGCGGGGCCGGGCGCAGCTGCGGCGTCTGAGCTCCAACAGGTGACAGCTCAGCTGTCCCCTCCCCGCGGGGCTGGGAGCCCTAGGGGGGTCCTGGGGGGACACAGGGTCCCCAAGGCCTGAGCCGGCTCCGTCCTGCCCTCGGGACACCTCCTGGGCGTGTGCCCGGCCGGCTCCTGCCCTGCTCCCGGCGGGACGGGGCTCGGCTGCCGGGAGGAATCCGGGCAAAATCTTCCTAAAAGTGCTCCGAGCTGCTGGGAGAGGTGGGAATGTCCTGTTCTGCATGGACGCAGCACCTAGACCCTGCCAGCAGCCTCTGGAGGCTGTGCCCTGTGCCCTGTGCTGGCACCCGGTGCCCTGCCAGCCCGCGGAGCGCTCCAGCACCGCATCTCCTGCAGGACGGCAGCCAGGGACACGGCGGGAGCAGCGCTTCCCAGCCCCGGCCTCGGGGAAATTCCTGCGGGAATCGCCTCCGTGGCAGGAGGTGCTGAACAGCCCCTCATGGGAAATGTTTTATCCCATCCCTTTGGAAAACCCGTTTGGGAACAGCATCCTTTAGTGCCTGTCGCTTCCAAAGCATCCAGCAGCAGCACCAGGAGAGGCTTTTTGGGCACACCCAGGCAAACCCAGCATCCAGGGAAACTGGAGGGAGTTTAGTTTCTGCTGCCCACCAGCAGTCGGGAGCAGGCAATGTGGAGCATCCCGGCCGAAATCCACATCCTGGTGTCACCACCAGGCTCGGGCTGGGACAGGGGCACATCCTAAGAAGGTCCAAGTCCATCCCTGGCCTGATGAAAACCTCAGGGCATCCCATTCCCACTGCAAAGGGATGGCCAAATTTCCCACATTTAACTATGAAGACAACAAAGCATGACCTGAAACATTCCCCCGGGCTGCAGCTCGGCACCACAGGCAGATAAACAACTCCCTCACCTCCACCCCCACGCCAAACACCGCTTAAACCCTAAAAACCGCAGGTGTGGGGGCAGCTCCGTGCCCCCCATCCCGCAGAGCCGCCGGCATCGCTCATTAAGACCCCGGAGCCGCCGTCGTCTGAGCAGCACCATTCTCTGAGCAGCCCCCAGCCCCCTTCCCCACTGGTAATTTCTCCTTATCTGCATATTTTATTGAAAATTAAAATCCTTTTGCATTTTTCCCAGGGCTCGGGCGGGAAGGATCTTTTCTCGCAGCCCTACTTGACTCCAATTAGTTGGGATAACAAAGCTGCCGCTGTCGGGGGATTATTGACAAATGCTCGAGGGGGGAAAAAAAAGGGCAGGAGAACGGTCTGTTAAGATGACAGCTTTTAAGGCTGGAAACAAAACCTCTGGGCCATGAACAGCGCTGGGGAGGCAAGGAAAATACCAATTCCTGGTTTTTTGATGGCATTTCCATTGATCGGCCCCCTCGAGCCAGGATTTTGTGTCGTGCTTCCCCGGGTCACCACCAGCATCCCTCCCTGCGTGCCCCTGGGAGCACCGGCCACAGCGCCGTGCCGGGAGCTGGGGAAGCTGCGAGGGTGGAAATCCATCCCATCCCGTCCCATTCCCTGTTTCCTCGGCCTCGTGCTCCCAAACCCAGTTCCCATGGGCGCCGTCGGCTCCTGCCCCTCCAAACCTGCTCCCTGCAGCTGCGACCGTGCACAAAAGGACTGAGGAGCATTGAGAGCAGCACAACTCCTTCACTGATAACTCCTTCATATTTTTTCCCTGACTTTTTTTTTTTTTCCCTCCTTAATTTCAACTAAAAGAATAGAGGGAGTAAAAAATGAAGCGCACTTGATAAAGGGCAGTGAGTGTTATCCCCGAAAAAAAGGAGAAAAAATATCAATAAAAACCGCACAGAGCGTTTTTTCTTCCCTAGGTGGCTCGGACAGCTGGCTCTTTAAATATTAATCAGGGGCTCATTGATATGCAAATACGGCGAGAGGGAATAATGCTGCCGCAGCTGCGCAGCCCCGGCCGAGTGTTGGCCTCCTCTCCAGGATGAATGGGAATATCTGAGGACACAGGTGCAGGGAGCCGCCGGCGAGCGGGATCCCGCTTAATACGGTAATTTGTGAGCGATGCTCTATAGAGCCCAACCAGGGCAATCTTCTCCCACTCGACGGTCTCTGACCACCGAACAAGGTGTTAATCTTCTGATTGTGCTGCTGGCTGTTCCCTCGCAGCCTCGCTGGCCTTTTGCCCTGACACTTGGCCAGTTAAAATCAGCCCCGCTGGCGGCTCGGCCCCGCGCCAGCCGATGGGCGAGGAATTATTTATTGTTCCCTTCCCAGAATCACCAGTAAACAGGAAAGACGGCGCATCCCGCAGGGAGAAGCGCTCGGGATGCGCAGCATCCCTGTCCCCTGTCCCCCGCGGCTGTCACCTCGTTCTGCCGGGGAGGTGAGCACACCGCATCCTCCCGGAGCAAAGCCGTGACAGGGCCGCTGGTGGCACCCGTGCCCAGGGACCTGCAGGTGTTGGGGTGGCACCCCCTGCTCCTCTTGCCCGATTCCCACCCTCCCGTGGGGGCCGAAAGAGAGAGCAGAGGCAAGGGCAGCTCCTGCCGGGCATCACCGCTGGGTGTCCTGGGCCCGTGGGACAGGCCGGGGCGCCCAGCCTGAGCTGACCCTCAGCCAGCACCGGGGCTTTGCTCCGCGCTCCCGCAGTGCCCGCGGTGGCACCGCCAGCTGCCGCAGGAGGGACGGGGGAAGGTGGCACAGAGCCCCGGGCAGCATCTCCCGTAACCAGAGCGGAGCTGGACACCCCAAAGTGCCCAGAGGGCTCCTCTCACACAGCTTGGTGTCCCCTGTCACTTGCCACACATCACAGAATTACAGAATCATGGAATACCCCCAGCTGGATCCGCAGGGATCACCCAGCTCCTGCACGGGTCTGGGACCCGGGAAAGGCAGTCAGGAAGGGCCTCTCTCCAGAAAGACGCCAAGGAAGGCCCCTCCATCACCTCCCAATAAAATCCAGTGCTGATTTACACACCCAGTCCTTGGGAAGGGATGCCCCTGCCTCCCCCTGCTCCCACCCCTTGGGGCCTGGGTCATTCCCCCGCTTCCAGGCTGCACCCCAGGACTGCTCCATCCCCATGAGACCCCACGGACACATCCTGCCCTTCCTCCTCCTCCAGCCGGAGCCAACACTGGGATGCTGCGGATACAACCCCGCTGTGGCAGGGGGTTTTTAAGGTTTGCCTCCTGTGGCTCCCATCCTCCTTTTTCCCTGCCAAGCCTCCCTGCCCGGGCTGCGGGTGATGAATGAGCCCGCGGGTGCCGCGGTACCAGGCGCCCGCAGCTGCTCCCGGCGGGCAGATGGCAGCTCCGGGCCACAGCTGCAGCCCCGCGCCCGCCGCAGCTGGATGGCCACAAAGGCACAGAAATCCCACTGAATCGCAGGAAAAGCGGGAGGGAAGCTGGGATGGCTTGAGGATGGGCACCAGGCACACACAGGGAAAGCTCAGCTCTGAGAGCCTGGCATCGCCGCGGCTGCTCTGGCCTTGGCTTGGATCGGCAAGGTGGGATCAAGGCAAGGGTTGTCCGTGTGGTGGGTCATTCCCAGAAAAACGAAGGTCTGCCTGGAGACAGGGAGAAGCCCTGATTCCCATCCCTGTCTTCTGACTCAGATTCTGGCCTGTCTGGTGCTGGTTCTTGGCCTCCGTGTTCTACTCCAGGGGCAAAGAGAGGAGAAAATTCCACCAAACTTTATGGACTGGCCTTCTGTTTCCTAACAATGTCTGCCTTAATATTTCAGGGTTCCAGTCCTATTAACAATTAATTATCAATGAAAAGTCACTAATGATTCCAGTTATTTTATATACAAGGGATTTGCCTCTTTCCACGCTTCACTGGGAGCAAAACTGGATGTCCAGCCTGGGGTGTTGGTCCCAACCTCCCACTCAGACCCCACTCCAGGGGAGCAGATTCCTCTGCATTTGGCCCAGCAGATGAGGATTAACGAGCCAATTAACTGCTCCAGCCCCAGGGCGGCACCTGGGGTAACACAGGATGGCAAAGCCCCCCTGGTCCTGCCTTGCTCCGGGAGCTCATCCCGCGGATCCAGCTCCCATCCCTGCCATGTGATGCCGCTTCCTTAAAAGATTTTTCCCTAAAAATCCTTTATCCACACCGAGGAGCAGCAGGGCTGCCCCGTGGCTGAAATGGTCCCAGAAAGGCCAAGCCTGGAGCTGCTGTGGGAGGATGGGAACACTGACATTCCCGGGATGCGCCGGGAGAGCGCAGGCACGGTGTTCACACTGCCGTGGGGGATCTTCTTTCCCTGGATCTCGGTAATGAACAAAAGCTTCGGGAGCACGGGCGGCCGGGCCAGACAGGGAATAAACAGGGATTAGTGGCACGGAGCTGCCGAGCCAGGATCGGGCTCTTTTCCCTTGAAATCCAGCTCCTCATCGCTCCTGCACCATCCCGGGACTGCTCCATCCCCTCCCTGCCACCGCCAGCTGGGAAAATCAGCTTCTCCAGGAGTTTTTACAGCTAAACCCAGCCTTGTATTCCTTGTTCTGTTTTCCTGTGCCTGTGGAAGAGCAGAGGCAGTGCTGGAGCTGTGGCACATCCCTGCCAACCCTGCTGCACCACAGTCATGGAATATCCCAGAATCCCAGAATGGTTTGGGTTGGGAGGGACCTTAAAACTCATCTCATTGCTGTCCCTGCCACTGGGACACCTTTCATTATCCCAGGGTGCTCCAAGCCCCGTCCAGCCTGGCCTTGAAAAGACTTCCAAGATGATTTTCTCCAAGTAGGGAATGCTGCTTCTCAAATTAAGGACCCCAAAGCTGCCCCTTCAGCCCCGAACCGTGGCGTGTCCCCACATTTGTCAGTGAACACCAGAATTTCCTCCTCTATAAAGCTGGAAAAACATCCAGTCCGGGTTGTCCCATGCTCCGTAACGAGCAATTACTCCTTTCCAGAGCCCAATGAAATCAAACCCGCTCCCGTAATCACCTACTGGATTTTATCAGCGTGTTTGGGTTACGCTTTGCCCCTTTGGCTAATTCCTAATTGATTCTTTAATCTCGACAAGTTTTTTATTGCCTGATACAAGAGGGATTTAGCCCAGGAGCGGCAGGAAAGCTGCTCCCAAACCCTCGGAGACGTGGGACACGGGGCAGGGATGACCTCATCCGAAGGCAAGGCTTTGTTTGATAATCTATCACTTATTTATTATTCCAAGTAACCACTTGCAGGTGCTGGGATTTCAGTGGAACTGTCCCAGCACCCCACACACGCTGGGAAAAGCTCAGCCCTGTGCAATCCTATCTGGAGCTGCTACTGCGGAGCCAGCGGGATCCCGCCTGGGCTGGGGAAATGTGGGGATGGACCCAGCAAAATCTATGGGAACATGGGACAGGGGCTTGTCCTGAGCACCACCTTACTGGGATGGTTTGGGTGGGAAGGGATCTTAAAGCTCATCCAGTTCCAACCCCAACACCTCCCACTATCCCAGGGTGCTCCAACCTGGCCTTGCACACTTCCAGGGATCCAGGGGCAGCCACAGTTTCTCTGGGAAACTTCAGGGCCTCCCCACCCTCCCAGCCAGGAGTTCCTTCCCCATATCCCATCTAACCCTGAGAAGGAGGCAGAGCAGGATGGACGCCCCGATGCCACCGGGAGGGAGGCACACGGGGTCTGGGTGGGATGCAGCTCACACAGGGACCCGTCCAGAGCTCAGCTTCTCCCTCCTCACCTGTCTGGAAAATGTGAACAAACGGAGGATTTGGGGCAGTGACAAGGAACCAGGACATGGATGTTCCCACAGAGCGGGCTGGCATCGCCCGTGTCCCTCCTTGGGCCAGCGCTGGGATCACGGGTGGCACCTGGAAGGCTCAGACAGGCACATCCCCTGTGAAATCCTGTGCAAATCCGGAATGTGGATTTGGGGGTTAGCTCTGGATGCCTCGCTGTTGTTTTTTTCCTCCACAGCCCTGGGGACAGGTGGGATGGACACCCCAGGGAGATGCCAGCACCAGGAAGCCCAAAGCCGCCCCAGTGCCACAAAGCTGCCACTCCTGCACCAGGCAAACCTGGCAGGGGTGTCCCCCTGGCACAAAACGTGGGATTCAGAGCCCTCCCAATCCCGGGGGATGCTGCTCCCACTGGAGCCCCCGGTGGTGCTCCCAAGGCTGGAAGCTGAGAGGAGGTGACAGAAACGAGCCCCTGGAGTGACAGCGCAGCAAGGGGCTCTTAACATCAATGAATCCTGCTGCAGCCTCCCACACTCTGGGGCTAGAAACCCCCCTGGGATTTGAGCCACTGAAGTGCTTTCCCAGCGAGGACGGGGCTGAGGATGAGGAGGTGGGCCCCAGGCAGCACCCCTGGAGCAGAGAAGGTGCCTTCCCAAATCATCCGGCCCTTGCTGTCTGCCCAAGCTCCTTCAACCAAGCCAACAAAGGAAAATGGGATTTTGAGTGGCAAGACCCCATTGTGGCTTCAATTTTAACCCCAACTGGGGGGGGGAGGGAAAAAAAAGCAGGGAGTTGGGAGAATAATTTTTTCATTACAATCAAAATTGATTCATAATGAAAATAGACTTGGAATGGGAAAAGCTGAGTGCAAATGGAAGCTTTTAAAGATTCTTTTGACTGACAATAACCTGAAGACCCTCCAGGAACTCCAGCCTGGAATAATCAGATTAAATGGAAACTAATATACGATCCTGAAATTCATCCCATGCTGCTCTAAACTTGGAGCAGCTGGATAATTTCGCCTACAGGTTTGTGCCTCCTGCCCAGCAGTTCACACGGAATTGTTTGGCCAAACTTAATCTACCAGGAAGGGAAAAAAAGCTTTTTCCTTTCATATGTGTTAAAGCAAAGCCAGCTTTTCCAAGCAGCTGGGAGCAGGGAATGGATATGGCTGCAGGTATTTCCCATGGGAATTCCCAGACTGGAGTTTGGCTACTTTAAAATCAATGTCTACAATTTATAAAAGATCCAGGAATAAGGAAATCTCTGGGTTGGTGCACCGTAGTTGTTGGTGGGGATAATTCCTGGTGATTCCTGCATGGATACAAACTCATCTTCTCCAGCAGCTCCTCACCACAGGGCCCACATGCCCAACACACAAACCAAATCCATGTTTTTAGCCAGAGGAATGTTTGAGAATGGAACCCGAGTGGATCCAGTGAGGCCCTGGCACAGGGTGCCCAGAGCAGCTGTGGCTGCCCCTGGATCCCTGGGAGTGTTCCAGGCCAGGCTGGATGGGGCTGGGAGCACCCTGGGATGGTGGAAGGTGTCCCTGCCATGGCAGGGGTGGAATGGGATGAGCTTTAAGGTCCTTTCCAGCCCCTCTGGGAATATCTGGATGGCCCAATCCAGCCTCCCACACCACCATGCCCTTAACATGGGATCATCCCTTCCAGCCTGCTCCAAAAGCTGCTGGTTCTTCCCAAATTACACAAGCACGGATCATTTCCTCATTCCCTACGGACAAGGGATGAGCTAAAGCCCTTCTGTCCGTACACATTCACTTTCTGCTCCCCCCAGGAACACACTTTTGGATGTAGGATTAAAGAGAACCTGGGACAATTCCTTTTTTGCGGGGGGGGGGGGGGGGAAGAGCAGCTGGGATGAGCTGGATCCGACCTCACCACAGCCCGCGGCCGATGGGCAGAAATGCAAACCCAGCTGGGCTTGTGAGGGGACCTCGTGCTTCCAAAAGGCTGGAATCTTGGGAAAAAAGGGAAAAAAGTCACTTCTACCTCGGTTATACCAAGTATAAATACTTGGGGTACCCCAAGGGTCAATAACTTCCGTGTAGGAAAAGAAAATCAGAAATAAAATGGATTATCTTGGATCCAGGAAGGTCCCGGAGATGCCTCCGGCCATGGTGGAGCCGGAGCTGCTCAGGATGGACGTGGGGTGACCACCCGGCCATGTCCTGCCTGTCTCAGCTCTGGAACCTCCTTGGACCTCACAGAGAAGCAGGAGGAGGGAGCGGGATGAGATTGGGCTCTGGATTGGGATGAGCTGGCCCAGAGAGGGGCGGCGTTCCGGGGGCTCAGCCCATCGTGGCTTTCACTGAGGGACCTGAACCCTGCACTCCAGAACTTCTGGAGAAGGCGGTGGGACCTCCTGGATGGGTTGTGGTGGTGTCCCCATGTCCCCTCCCCTCCTCAGAGACATACCCTCTGGCAGGAGCAGCCCCAGATGGAATTTTATCCCACGGATTCCAGGTGCTGACCTGGGAATGCCGCAGCGTTTTCCTTCCAGTGCTGGGCTCTGGGATAAAAACCCTCTCCACAAAACCCCTTCCAGTGAACAGATAACACAACGCGGTTCTGATTTCCTCCCCCCTCGGAATAACTGTTCCTTGTCTTTTTTAAACTCTTGTTCCAGGGAAAGGAATCCAGTGGGATCCCCTGCCTGCCCCTCTGGGTGGGTGCAATCTCCCAGGCACTGCTCCGGAGCGGAGCAGGGGAGCTTGGATTGAAAAAGGGAAAAAAAAAAGCTTAACAAGCAGCAAATAGGAATGGGAATGCTGGTCTGGGATCCATTATCCCTGACCCAGAGGTTGGAAAGCAAAAGAAATTCATTAAACTGGGCAGGGGGAGGCCAGCACTGTTGGCTGCCGGTGCCCAGTCCATGAGGGGTGCCTGGGGGTGTCACCTGTCACCCATCCAGGGGGTAAATCCCATCCTGAGCTGGATCCACTGGAGAAGGAGCAGTTTGGAAGGAAAATCTACAGAAACCATGAGGGAGCCCTGTGCAAATGTACCCTTGAACCCACGGGAGAAGGGGAGGGAGAATTCTCCTCTCATGGCCCTGGATCACCGGGATGGGGATCAGACACTCGGACACAGCACCAGATTCTCCCTAAAACACAAATAAATCCCACAGCGCCCAGGACTCACCTCATTCCTCACCTGTCACCCCATTCCCGTGGGAGCTCCCATGTCCCTGGTGAGCCACATCAGGGCAGGCACTGGGGCTCCTTTTTTTCCCTTTTTAGCATTTCCAGGAAAAATAAAACCCAGTGAAGCTCCCACTGGTTATTCCAGAACTGTTTGCTTTAATCCCTTTCCAGGAACACACTCCTAGTGCTGCCCATTTGGCACATGTGGTCAAAAAGGTGGGAGAAAACATGGAAAAGGGCATTCCTGTGCCTGCATCCGCAGCCCACACAGCCACAGAGTTGCCTCGTGGTTTGTTTTCCCCTGTTTTTGTTTCAAACCCATGTTCAGCTGCTTCTGGCAACAACAACACCTCCCCCAAACCAGTCATGGCTCTTTGCTTGCCTTTTTCCCATTCCAGCGGTGACAATTCCTGGTCAGAGCAGTCTGGCAAAAGAAATCAGTCACTGAGGTGAGAGAAAGCAGCTCACAAAGCAAGTGGGCAAACTGGCTGGGAATCTTCTGGGAAACAGGCATGAACAAGGATATGGATAAAAATAGAGAGGCAGGAGATGATCGGAAGGGAGCTGCCCGTTCTCCCTCTTCCCAGCTGGTCCCTCTTGTCCAGGCCATCCTCTTCCCTCAGGCCTGCACGGGATACGGCCAATTCCTGTCCTCAAAGAACTTCCTCAGGCCCTGCAGGTTGACAGGGGGGAAGTAGGGCCCGATCCTCTTCCGGATCCACCACTTCCCGTCGCTGGCGTGCTTCCCCCCGGGCTGGCTGAACTTGTACTTGAAGTGTTCCCCCCGGATCCACCTGTGGGAGGCAAAAACAGGAGCTCAGTGCTTGGCATGACTTCTGGGAAGAGGCTTGGACCATGTTTTTATTCCCTTGGGACTGGAGTTTTTGAGCCTTTCTGGATGGAGAAATCAGCTCAAGGGGCTCAGGCTGGCTCTACATCCCAGTACTCCATCCTTTCATCCATCCATCCTTTCATCCATCCATCCTTTCATCCATCCATCCTTTCATCCATCCATCCTTTCATCCATCCATCCATCCATCCATCCATCCATCCATCCATCCATCCATCCATCCATCCATCCATCCATCCATCCATCCTCAGGATGCCCACAGCCGGCAGCAATGACTTTAGGAAGGGTTTGGGAAGCTCCCAGGCTCCTCTTGGTGCCATTTAGGAATGCTGGCATCCAGATGTGCCTCGGGAATGGTGCAGGAGCAGAGGAGCTGTAACACCCCCTGCCCTGAGCACTCCCCACACCTTTCCACAGCTAAGTATGAAAGAATAGTAATAAAAGCAGGAATAGTAAGATTTTTTCCTTTCTGAGAGCCATCCTGGAGTATTTCTGCCCGGGAATATTTTGGAGCAGGGAGTCTGACTCCCCCAGCACTCCCTGCCCCAGGCAGCGGCCGCTCCGCTCGCGCGGCTCTGAGTGCATCTGTTTTCTGGCTGCTCCGGGAGCTGACAGCAAAGGAGGTTTGAAAGCAGTGCAGAAAGAAACATTCATCAGTGTCGGGAAACACTTCGGGAGCTGCCCATGCCGCTGGATCCGGGGGGTTTGTCCCCCTTGATGTAGGACATGCTGACAAGGGCCGGAGCGGCGCCCGCGCCGCCTTAGCCGGGAGCATCGCCGGCGTCGCCGGGCGAGTCCATAAAATACCCACAAAATAAAACTGTCAAAGTCGTGTCAGTGCTCATTTAAAGCTGCTCTGCTCCACTAGGAAAATACAGACCCTGCTACTGAGCAGGGCACCGCAGCTGTGGGATCCCTGGAGCGGCCGGGAAGGTCCTTCCTGCTGCTGAAGTAATTAGGGACGGCTCCGATGGATTTGCCATCAGCGCTCGGCTTTGGGAGCAGGGCAGAGGGCAGGGAACGGGCAAAGCTGTGCCCAACTCAAGGGAGCTGCCAGCACAGCCCAACAGCTCCCTTTCAATCCTGCTGGTACCCAGGAGAGCACAACAGGAATGATTCTCCTACAAAAACATGGGAAAACTCCAGGGAAGTTTGGAGTCCCCGTCCCTGGAGGTGTCCAAGGAACACCTGGATGTGGCACTCAGTGCTCTGGGCTGGTGACCAGGAGGGGATCAGGCACAGGTTGGACTTGATGGACTTGGAGGTCTTTCCCAGCCTCAGTGATCCTGGGGTTCTACGTTCATCCCACCCATCACATTTCCCAGAGAAGCTGTGGCTGCCCCTGGGTCCCTGGAAGTGCCCAAGGCCAGGCTCGACGGGGCTGGGAGCACCCTGGGATAGCAGAAGGTGTCCCTGCCCGTGGCAGGGGGCGGGATGAGATGATCTTTAAGGTCCCTTCCATCCCAAACTATTCCATGATTCCATGCTTCGATGACCTCCATGTTTCCCCCTCCTGCAAGAATGAAGGAAGATAAATGGGAAAAGGGGCCCTGAGTGGAATTTGGGGAGCACAAACCTGCATCTCACCCCCACAAACACTGCCCTGCAGCTGCTGCCTTCACTACAGCCAGGGCCATTCCTGCCCTCCCTCCTTTCCCTGCTTTCTGAGCCTGGGAAAAGCCAAACGGGGGCTGAAGTGTCATTCCCACAGGGTTTCCTTTGCAGGAGTAAAATTCCTGTTAATAACTGGGGTGTTACTGAGCAGCCACGTCCCCGAGGGTCCAGGTAGCCACAGGCTCCTCTCCAGGATGGTTTGAGATTTCCAAGCTGTGCTGCCTGGCTGCTTTCTGGAATTCCCAAAAACATGTCCATCTCCAAACCCAGATCCACCCCCTGAAAATGCTGCAGGGGCTGCTTTTGTGGCAGTGCCTCTCCTGTTCCAAGCATCCCTCCACCTGCCACACTGATGCTTTGGGGTTTTTCCTTCACTAAGTGACTGCAGAGCATCTCCCAAGCTGGATCCATCTCCATATATTCCTAAAAATAAATGTGAGAAAGGTGGAAAACCCGGAACCCAGGGCAATATTTCCTTGTGAGGCTCAGGATGTAGAAGCTGCAGCATTTTAATACCCACTGGAGCCCCTCATTTCAGGGCTCACAGAGTTTACAAGCTCTGCCAGTGTTTATAACCTGTTTGGGTGCCTCAATCCTGGAATTATGGGATTTCCCAGATCCTCCAGTGCTGGTCCTGCTCCCTCTTCCTGGGATTCAGGGAGGGAAGGTGCTACAAACTGAAACCCCCAAGTCCATCACTCCAGGGCTCACAGGGTTTGGGCAGTTTTGGGCCTCCCACAAAGATCTCCTGGCTGCTGGAAGGGATCTACAGGTCCTGGAGCCTCCCTGATGCTGGAGATTGAACCTGCAGGAGATTCCTTGATTCCTGCTCTGGAGAAACGGGAACAGCTTCAGAAAGGTCATGAAGGAGATGCCTGACCTCACCAGGATGTCCCAGGTGGTGACAGGTACTCGGAGAAGGATCAGCAAGACTTGTGGGTCCCAGGAGACATGGAAAGGTTGGGAAGGATGATCCCAGCCACCAGCAGTTTCCCAGGATTTACTGAGCAAACACAAGCTGGCAGCTCCTCCTGGCTCCCTGGGAAGCAACTGGCACCCATTAAAATATGTTTTTAAACTGAAGGCTTTAGATGGGATGTTGGGAAGGAATTCCTCCCTGTGGGGATGGGGAAGCCCTGGCACAGATTCCCAGAGAAGCTGTGGCTGCCCCATCCTGGAAGTGTCCAAGGCCAGGTTGGATGGGTCTAGTGGAGGATATCCCTGCCCAAGGCAAGGGTGGGACTGAATGACATTCCAAGGACTCTTCCAGGAGATGGAAAACCCTCTCTGCTGTGACAACAAGGAAAGGGGACAAAAAGGCCCTTTGGGCAACTTCTGATCCCACAGTGGTGCCAGGAGAGTGACAGCGCTGGTGGAGGAGGGAGGACTGAGCCACCCCAAGGACCCTTCTGCCACCAACTTTTGGGCATCCCCACCAGACTGGGCAAGGTGCTGGCCTCGGGGGGAGGCCAGAAAGGCTAAAAATAATCAGCATTATTTTTTAAATCAATATTTTCCCCTCAGCAGATGCCAGGGAGCAGCTGCCCCGTGGCGCTTTCGGGAGTCACTCGTATATCAGCCCCTCCTGACATCTCCCAACTGGACGTGTTAAAAATTAGCAGCAATATTGGAGTTGTTGGGATGGAGGCCTAAATCTCCCAGACAGCTGTAATTAGTTCCAGAGGGTGCAGCTGTCTCCCTGCAACAGCTGAGGGGTTCCAGGGAAAAAGCCAGTGGTGGTTTCTGTTAGAATTAATGGCCTGACAAGGCAAGGAGGGGTGGGAGAGGGAAGAAAGAAAGAAAGCAAAACATGGGGTGTCCTTTTGGGTTGGTGAAGGGGTTTTTTTTGGGTGTTTTATCTCGAGGTTCCCTGCTCTTTGTAAATCAGGTGGTGGGAAGTCCAAATTCCTCAGGGTAACAGAGCCTCTATCATCACTGTTCTTGCCCTGTTGGTGGGAGGGAGCGTAAATTAATCCATCCTGGCCCAAATTTGGGGAATTGGGGCAGTTTTGGGGTTGTTTTTTAGTGCTGCTGATTCCGAGGCTCCTGCAAGGTCTGGTCCTGCAGAGCCAGAGCATCCCACGGGCAGCTGAGCCTAAAATCCCCCTGGGAAGTGGCACAGTGGGGCTTTTCCTCTCCGGTTTTCCCTCTCTGGGTCGGTGAGGAAGGAAGGCTCAGAGGGTGGGACAGCGCCAAGGGCAGAGCAGACTGTGGGGGAAGAAAACCCGGCTCCAGATGGATCCAAGGCTGGAATTTACCCTGCCAAGGAAGAGAGATCCCATGGGACACCACGGGACACACGGGGCTGTCCTGCTCCACAGCTACCAGAGGTGACTGCAAACCAGATTTCCCAGCCTGGGGGAAATCCTGGCAGCTTGGGATCAGCTCTGCCTTCCCTGAAATGCTGAGGTTGTTTTCCCCCAAAGAAAATCCCTTAAACTTCCCTTTAGGACCACGGAATGTAATTTATTTCAATTTTTAAATTTAATTCAATTAATTTCATTAATATTCTGGTAATATCTGAGAGATTCATTTCCACCAACACCCCAGTGATGCCTGGATTTTGCAGGAATTCCCACTCCCTGCCTGCTCTCAGCTCTGCTCCCAACAGCTCCAGAGTCACCTTTATCCCTCTGGGGAGGGTCCAAGCCCCAAATTGGCTTCTACAAAGTGCAAATATGACCAAACTCTTCCCATGGCTTGGGCTGACCCCACAGATCCCATGGGAAATGGGATCCCACCCCCACACCTTCTGCCAGGATCCACGGGACTCACACAGCCTGGAAATCCAGGCCAGGTATAAAGTCCAGTCACTTTTAAATGGGAAATAAAAGGGCGATCCAATAAAAAGCAATCCCAAATGCCACATTCCCCTCGTGCTCCTGCAGCCAAGGAGCATCCAAAGGGAAGCACCAGCTCCCTCACCACCACCACCAATCCAGCTTTTCACATCCATGGTGGGGCTTTTCCAACAAAGCGCTACTTTAATTGGAATAAAAATCCTAAAGTGACCATGATTTAATATCAGAGACACCCAACAGACCCAAAAACCTGGGGCTTTTTCCCCCTCCTGTGGGCAAAATCTGATTTTTGCTTCCTTTGATTGTTGCAGCCTTTTCCATGGTGTGTTCAACACTTAATTTCTCAGCCCAAGCCCTCCCGTTCAGATTTATGAGGGCTGGGCTTTTAGGAGCTATCCACTGCCCCAGAATATTTGGGAAATCCACATTCCCCAAACATCCCGGGCCTCGAAGTCCAAGCTTCCCACTCAGCCAGGCTGGGCCCTCAACAATGCCCTCATTTTTAATCAGTCACCTGTTTCTCATTTGAAGTTTATCACACTTGAAAAAATACTATAATTTCTTGAGTTGTAAAGGACCCTCCAAACTTTGGTCTCCGAAATTTCATTTCGAAGGCATTAACTCATTCTGAAAGTCCCTTGGCTATTTAAGGTGTAGAGTTTCCATTAACAGAACAAACTCCGTGGAGGACGGAGCGCAAGGTTCTTATGGAAAACAGTCCCTACCCCTAATTATTTAGTCTAGCAGGGAATGAAAATAATTAAGTCTCAAAATTCCCTTTAGAGTTGAAGGAGGGGGGAATAATGGTAGGAAAATTAGGGTTTTTTTTCCACCCAGCTACTGCAGGGAGCTGGGCTGTGGTGGGAGTGAAGGGATCCCTAAGGTTGGCAGCAAACTTTCCCCTCAACCTGGATAAAAGTCCAGGATCACAGAATCACAGGATCAGGGATGGTTTGGGATGGAAGGGAGGTTAAAAATCACCCAGTTCCACCCTCTGCCAAGGGCAGGGACACTTCCACCAGATCACAGAGAGCAGGGTTAGATGGGATACTGGGAAGGAATTCCTGGCTGGGAGGGTGGGGAGGGCCTGGCACAGGGTGCCCAGAGAAGCTGTGGCTGCCCCTGGATCCCTGGAAGTGTCCAAGGCCAGGTTGGACAGGGCTTGGAGCACCCTGGGACAGTGGAAGGTGCTGGGGTTGGAAGTGGATGAGCTTTAAGATCCTCCCCAACCCAAACCATTCCCGGATTCTGTGCTTTTCACCAGAGGAAACATTTTGGTAAAAGTGGGCAGTTTTCTGTGCCTCAGCTGGAGAAGGAGTCTCTCCTCAGAAGGTCTGGGGGATGCACTGCCCTAAAGCTGGAAAACATCAGCGGGATCCGAGGGGAATTTCATTCCACACAGAGCTCTGGACCTGCATCCCTGTTTGCAGTGCATCCTCAGAGCCTCGAATGGAAAACATTAGCAAGAGCATAACATGACTTGAGTTGATCCAAAATGCCCCAAAAATGTTTTCTCAGCTAAAAATAACTCCATCAACAAAACAGATGCTTTTGGGACAAAATTCCTTCTGTATAAAACCTTGGAGTTTTTCTCTGTGCCTCTCCCTGGCTGATGTTGGCTTTGTCTCTTCCTTGAAAACACAAACAAATCCAAGACGAGTGTCCACAAATTCAATAATTCCTGCAGGGCATTTTGTCTTTGGAACACCTCAGGAGGTCCATGGAAATGGTGGGGTTTGAGCTGAGCTCATGAGGAGACCACAGCAAAAACCCTAAAGCTGAGGGGCAGGAAATCTCTGCGGAAGGGACCATTCCTGGCCAGGAGCAGCAACGCCGAGCCCTGCATGGATCTGCCTGGGAATGGGCTCATCCAGAGGGTCCCTGTGGCCCCTCCAGGGGGAATCGAGGTGCTGGCAGCACTCTGGTGTCCATCAAACCCACCCTAAATTCCACCATCAAACCCCAACCCCAACAGGGACCTCCTGTGCACATCCAGGATGGGAACATCCTGGAGCTCGCAGCTCCCTCGGGATAACTCCAGGCTTACCTTGGAGGGTCTCTGCCTGCGAAGGGGTTTGTGGCCAGCAGGGACAAGGTCTCCTCTTCCTGGGCCAGCAGCTTCCCAGCCAGGTGGATGATCCATTCGTTCTGCTCGTAGGTCTTGGGGAAGGAAGAAGAAAGGGAAATGTTAGGAACTGCTGGGCTTTTCCTGGGGTGTTACTGGGATTAAAGACGTTTGGGGAGAGATTTCAGCAGATTTGGGAGGAAAATGATGGAATTCCCAGTGTTTCAGCACACATTCCATGGGATCCTTGAAGTCCAGACAGAGACTGGCACCTGCAGGGACTTCCCTGGGTTTGTCTCATCTCATCTGCCAAATCTGCCCCCAAATATTTGATTTAAACAATTTATTTAGCAGCAAACCCCACAGGGGAACCATAATAGCATATTTTCTGTGGATAATCCATCCATCCTTTTTAATCCAGGTTGCTTTCCCCTGGGAAAAGGGTTTGGGTTGGTTCCCTGGTGTTATCCAAAGGAAAACAGAAGAAAGTGGCTTCTCTGTTCCCAGTTCCTGTCTCCTCTTTATTTCCTGCTGTGCGATCCATCCTCTTTAAAATTCCTTCCTCATGGAGCCACTTCTGGAGCAGCTCTGGGCCCTTTGGGTTGGACTGCAGTGGCAGAGTTTGACTCTGAATTTAGGCAGCCCTGAGGGAAGCAGGGGGTTGGACTGGATGATCCTTACAGATCCCTTCCAAACTGAGATATTCCCTGATTCTACGATTTCCCTCCCTGCAGGAATCCTGCTCATCGCTCTCGTTAAGGCTCCCTAAAAACATTTCCCCACGGGGACTTTCTGTGCCTTGGGCTTCGCCAAGATTTCCTCTTTCCCTGCTTTTTCCGCGAGTTCCCGAGTGGATTTTTGAGTGCAAGCAGCAGGGGACACTGTGGGAAAGGGAAACCCGGGAGCTGTACCTGCAGGGCTCTCGCTAAACCCAGCCCCGAGGCCGAGCTGCTCCGCAGAGCTCCCTCACGGCCCGGTTTGTTATTCCCGTCGCCAAGGGAAACGGGAGAGAACCGCCATGGAAAACACCGAGCGCTGGGGCAAAGGCCCGTGCAGGGCAGCTCCACCTCGCAGGGTTTCTGACCCCAGCTCATCACGATTTAGAGGAAAACCGCAGTTATTGCAGCCAGCGAGTTTTTCAAGATGATGACACTCTCCCCCTCCGCCTGCTTCCGTCCTGCTCCTTCCATCTGCTCTCATCCATCAGGGATGGGTGCTGGAGACAGGGATGCTCCCCACCAGCCCCGTGCTGTGCCTGCCACCCCTCCACCAACCCCCGGTGCCACCTCCTGACACAGAGTGGGGCGGTGGCTCTCATGAGGGACAGGGGACCGAGGCCACCATGGGACCGAGGCCACCGTGGTCCTGACACAACCATCTGGGAAAGGAGCCCTGGAAGCTGGAGCTTGGCATCGTGTGGGATGTGCCACACGAACCTCACCCATCTCCCAGGGCGAGCTGGCACCGTCCCCATCCCTGCCCGAGGCCTGGCTGTGTCCCCATGGGTGACTCACCCCAAGTCTCCGTGTCCCTCAACAGCTCCCAGTGTGCTGGAGGTGCTCGGGCTGGGATTTGGGAAGGTGGGTGCCACCCTGGGAATCCCTGGCTCGAGAGAGGATCCCCCAAAAGGTGCAACAGCAATTGCAGGGATCAAAGATCACGAGTGACACCTTCAGCATCCCGAGTCTCCCTGGACATCGCTGTGCTCTGTACGATGTTAAACAGTGTTTCCAGGAGAGCCTGGGAGATTTGAGGGTTCCTGTGTGAAAGCTGCGAAGCAACAGGAGGATGGAAACAGGAATCACCAGACTCCCCGAGCTGGAGCTCGATGGAGGCCCCCAAACCTTCCAAGCCTGACTGAGAACCAGGAGGCTCCAGGAAGGTGGGATCAGCTCCCCGGCTCCCGTGGTCTCCAAATTGTTAATTAGCAGCTCCGTGCGCACCAGAGTTGGACTTCTGGTTTGTAAAGTGTTTTTCTTGTAAAATTTACAACATGTCTGGCCCCAGCGAAGTCTGCGGTGAGAAATTTCCAGCCGGTGCAGCCCCCGCCCCCCTTCCCGCACGGAGCTCTGGATCTCGCTGGAGCCGGGAGCCGGGGCCGAGCTGCGCTAACGACGCTGCTTAACTCATTACTCTGGAAAGTGATACCGCGGCAAAAGGGGGAGAAAATAGAGTCCAGGAGATCTGGGCTGCACCCAGGGAAGCGTCACTCCAAGGGGTTCCCCTGTCCGTGGATCCAGCGGGATCCAGCTCTGAACTGGATCAGGACAGAGGGATCTGGCTGATGGTGCCAGCTCTGAGTGAGCAAAGCAGGACAGGCAGAGCCTGGACCATCCAGTGGGTTAATTATAACAGGAAAAGAAGATCCAGGCTAGATGCACACACTGCTGGGAGGTGGGCAGGCCTGTTTGGGGGTCATCTTTAGGGTTTGGATCTTCAATGAGCACGGGAAGCAGCCGGGACTGATCCTGCACAGCGATGGATCCCTGGGCTGCTCCATCTCCACCAAGACACGGACCACGGCTCCCACAGCTGCTCCTGCCCTCCACTGGGGCCACAGCTCCCCCCATGCCTCACACAGCCCGTGCTGCATCCGTGCTGGCATTACTGGGGAGCAGCGACTGCACAGCCACTGCAGGGAGCTCCATCACTGTCTGACCCTGCCCAGAGCACTCCGGGGGCGGTGCAGCCCCCCCAGGGCAGGAACACACTTCCCTTCCTCATCTTTTGAGAGTTTTCCTTCTGTCTTAGCACAGAAAGCAAATCAGGGACCTAAACACACAAAACCCCCACTGCCAACCCAAGTGCAAAGCCTGAGAAAGGCTCAGGGGGAGCAGAGCTGAGGGGTCCCAAAGTTACACAGCCCTAAAGCCGAACCCTTCCTGCGTTCATGGACACTCCGTGCAGATCCATGGAAATGCGAGGGGCAGCTGTCCAGCCAGATCATCCTCAGCTGTCCCTACAGCTGGACCAGCACCCAGAACCTCCAAAAATCCCATTTCAGGTACAACAGAGGGGACTAATGAAGAACTTCAGGCACTTGGTGCTGAGACCCCACAAGCTCTGATTTCCTGATGGGTTTCAGCCTCATGCAGTGCTCGGGCAGACACTTCCCCCATCCTTCCAAGCCAGTCTCACCCCAAATGCCACTTTGGGAAGGGGATTTGCTCCTTGTCCCAGCCACATGTGAGAAGCTGAGTGTCACCAGCCACCTCCTGAGCAGCGCTGCCCCGGGGCTTCCCTGCAGCTGTTGGCACTCCCTGACCTCTCCACTCCGACACTTTTCCAGGGAATAAACACGGTGTTCTCACCTTGAACGCATTCACTTGTGTCCAGGAGAATTTAATAACTGCACAGAACTGAAACCCAAAGCTCTGCTAAGTCAGGCACCAGTGAGGAGCCGGAGCAAAGCAGCCACAGTAGCAACCAAACTGTGCTGATAACAGAGTCAAGGGAACGTTATCATCCCAAAAAACCCCATATAAACTCCCCCAGTGCTACAGGGAACATGTTCCCAACTGAAATAATAATAATAAGGAGTCTTTTCCTTTAGCTTTAATTGGTCATTTAATGAAAAAGGACTGGGGATTTGTGTGGTGTTTTATGGAATCTCGGGGCTGGCACGGGCGCAGGAGGAGGTCAGGACGAGATGCACATGTGGGAACAGCTGGAAACTTGGCACGGGAGCCCGGGGTTATTATTTCACGTGGTTGGGAGCCCTGAGTGGTTTCACATCGGAGGCAGCGGCTGCCAGAGGGGCAGGGCAGGTTCCATTTCCCGTGTTATGGTGTGAGGGGTGTTTTTTGTGTCACAGCTGAACGACCGTGGATGTAACATGGAAATTCCACCATGGAATTCCACCAGCCTGGGCATTCTCACCCCATATCCACACTGCTGCTTGCATGGCTGTAGTCAACCACCTTCAACTGTTGCTGTTCAGGGAACTCGAGCTAGCAGGAGAAATGATCCCTGTCCCACAGAAAGGAGGCCACAGTTAACACCACCTTTCGTTGTTTTACGTAATTCCAGTTCACCATCACTTGTTACCATCCTGCTGTCCAAGCAGAAGGTCCATTCTCACTATCTCCAATAACCACATGGAATCATGGAATGGTTTGGGTTGGAAGGGACCTTAAAGCTCATCCAGTTCCATGGGCAGGGACACCTTTCACTACCCCAGGTTGCTCCAAGCCCCATCCAGCCTGGTCTTGGGCACTCCCAGGGACTACAGCTTCTCTGGGAATCTGTGCCAGGGCCTCCTCACCTTCAAAGGGAGGAATTCCTTCCTAATTTCATCCCCTTTTTCTGCTAGTTTCCCAAAAAGCCGTGTCTCCAGCCCAACGTGCAGTTACTCACTGATAGCCATCCCTCAGTCCATTCCATTAGAAAATCCTTGGGAAAGCAGCTGCTCCCTGAAGGAGGCAGGAATAAAAGGCTGCGTGGGAGAGCAGAGAGACTTTGGGAGCCAGCTCCTCGATCCCACCTATGCAGGGAAAGGGCGCACCTGGCACAGCTCCCGTATCACCTCTGGCTGGGGGAAGAAAAGTCCCTTTGTTCCCCAGCGGGGTCTGGGCAGGGACTCACAGTGGCCACTGTGGACAGGAATCATTCCCTGCACGGACAAGGTCTCACTCTGTATTTATCCAGCCCGTGGCACGATAGGATATCGGGCTGGTGTGGGATTCTGGGCACTCCCCTGGCACCGTTCCTGCTGGAGGTGAGGCTGCCCATGAGCCAGCCTGCGGAATTCTTCATGGTCACAGGGAGACAATAATCCTGGTGAAAAGGAGAACAGCAAACCCTTCCCTGCTGCACAAGGACCAGAGTGCTGCAATGGAAAATGGAAGCGAGCTGAGGCCTGTGTTTGGAGAAGGGGGAAGAAAGGAAATGGAAAAGGCTGAGCTGGGTACAGGGAGCACGAGGCTGAGGTTTGATTACGACACTCACACCTCCCCCTCCGGGCAGCTTTTCCCTCTAAGCACCTTCTGGCTGCGAGGCTGAGATAACAGGAGGCTTGAATCAAGAATTTTACAAAAAAACGAACCTGCCTTCTCCATAAACGAGTTTACTTTTCCTCATCTCCTCCAGCTCATGCACAGCCTGAAGTTTCCATCACTCTCTGTTACCACCCAGGGCAGAACCTCAGAGCACCTACCCTGCTGCTGGAGGCTCTCTCTGCTCTTAGGAACACAGCTGAAGGTTATTTATAAATAACCTCATCTCTGGAAAACACACATTGTGTCTCAGAGCAGCCCGAATGCTGCTCCACGGTGGTTTTACATCCAGAGACTTTTGGAGCAGCTTCAAGCAACAATCCAACAAACACTGGGCTTTAAAACCAATCTGAGTGCAGCAATATTGTGTTATTTTGGAGCAGTTATTATTTGATAAGCACTACGAGGGTGCCTTTGTGCTTCCATGCAGTCCCCAAACAGAATAAATACCCTTCATGCCACAATGAGGAAGGCAAAAGCCTTTCCCTTTGATTTTTCCTTTTCCACTGGTGGACAACAAACGTTTGGGGCAATAAACATCCAACTTTTGTAGAATCCAAGACATCCTAGCACCAGCAGACCTGACCAACTCGAAGCCCCAGAAGTATGAGCAGTATTTTGTTTTCTGGTTGTTGATCAGCGCTGCTGAATGCAGAAACTGTCATGGTTTTTGTGCCAGCCCAGCTCAGTGTTGGGCTGTTCCTGAAATTCCACCATAAACCAGAAGTCAAATAATTACAGGAGGGTTGGTATCAGTAGCTGGAGCACAGATAAACCTTTAACCATTTGCCACCAGCTCCTGTAAAACCAGGATGTTTCTGCACTAACACATGGAAGCGTCAGGGAGGGAAAAGTTATTCCTAATGCTTAACCTCACTTTTGAGGGATTAAATCATATTCTGCTGTTTCAGTCATTATTTCCTCCCTTCTCTGAGGTTGGTGAGGCCCTGGCACAGGGTGCCCAGAGAAGCTGTGGCTGCCCTGGATCCCTGGAAGTGCCCAAGGCCAGGTTGGAGGCACCTTCCCAGAGAATCCCGCAGCCAGTCCAAGGTGGGAAGTTCCGCGGGAATCCCGGAGCGCAGGAAGGCGTCGTTTGTCAAGTGCTGATGAGGTGCAAAGAGGAGCCTGTCAGGAGCAGCACCAAGGGATGGGAAATATCCTTCCCACAAGTCCGGGGCTTTTCCACAGCCTGTCAGAGCTGGGAATGTCAGCTCCGTACCTGGCCACTGCCAGGGAAGTGCAAACCCAGCCCTGGGAGAGCGGTGCCGGAGAAACAACCCAGAACTTCTGAAAACAACTTAAATCTAATCCAGAGGCTGAACTCGCTCGGTTTTACGGACTCTGCAAACTCCCACACGGGTTTTGCACAACTCCTCTGGCTTCACAAGCTCCTCCTGGGCTTTCAGCTCCTGCTTCTCATCCTTTCTGCAGCTCTGGGGGACTCCAAGTCTGAACACCACCCAGGGACTTCTCTGGCTGTGCAGGAGCAGCAGTCCAGGGAGGCAGCTGGCAGCAGATCTGCAGCTCTCAGTGCTCCAGCCGGCCAGTGGCCATTCCAAACGGGATTTACTTCCATGCTTAAGCAGGTATTTACATGCCTGAGCATTCGGGGCCCACTGCCGTGCCCAGGCACCTCGCCTTGCCACTGTTTTCCACAAGTCATCCCCACTTCCCACTTTCCAGAGGGTTTTTTTTTCCTCCTTTTGGTAACAGCTCTTCTAAGCAGGATCTGAAATTGCTCCACGGAGATCTCTGCGTGTGCTGGGGGGCCATGGAAAGTCCCAGTGGCAGGAGGGACGTGGGAATGCTGCAGTGGGATGGCGGGGAAGGAGCCCCAGACCCATTCCAGAGGGTGCTGCTGTAGTGGGAGGTGACAGACAGGATCCAGGGTGACAGATCCACCCCGTGGGAGGGATGCACCTCCTCCTGCCTGTGCAAAGAGACCCTCAACACTAATTACTGCTAATTAGCTGCTGTGGACACACCTCAAGAGACCAACACTCCAACAGGTGAACAGGAACACCTGGGGGAAGCTTTCAGTGAATTAAACACCAATAATAATGAATTAAACACCAATAATAATGAGTTTAACAATAAAGATGCAAAAAGGCTGAGTTATTTCCTCTTCCTCGTCCCAGGTACACCAGCATCCCTTGGCACGGCCCACACTCTGCTCTGCACAGCAGAACCTGTGTCCCATCCTCTTCAGCTTTAAACCTCAGATCCCTTTTATTTTAAACCTTCAGGACATTTCTGCCCTGGGCAGAGCCTTTTTCTCACCTCAGAAACAACCTCTGCCTGGGGGCGCTGATTTCTCCCCACTCAGAGCCCTCCCAAAACACAGCCTGACTTCAACCACCAGCTCCATCCACCCCCAGCACCTTTCCCTAATTCTGGGCACTGCTCCTGGCTGGAGTTTGGACCTTGGCTGTGCTTTTCATGAGGGATAAGCAGACCTAATGCAGATTAAATGAAATTCCAATTCCAGCACACACAAACTAGCGGGGTAAATATCCAACCATGGCCTGATGTCATGGCCCAGGAATCCCAAAGGCACCGAAATCAAAATACCACAGGGAAAGCAAACACGGGAGTTCGGGGCGGAGGGAAGAAGATACTCCAGGGGAGGATGCAGGGACAAAGAGAAAAGCCTGGGATACTCTGAGATGGGTTTGCTTCATGCCACTGCTGCCAGTCAGTTTTGTAAAACCCAGCCCATGTCATGTGGGTAAGATTTGCAAAATAAGCTAAACAAGAATTAACATTTCAAGTTCCCCCCTTATTTAATTTCTGGCTGTCACCTGTTTGCTGGTACCATGTGGGGAATATATTTAGAGGGACCAATGCCCATGTGTGGGCAGGTGGGGAACAGGAGCTGCTGTCCCCAGGGGTGTCCCCTACAAGGATTCTTGGTATTGCTAAGAAACCTTTAAAAAACCTCACATAAAATTGCCAAGAGTTTCATTACGGTAGCACAGTCCTTTAGGAACACAACCTTTGTCCTTGCTTTTTTTAAAACTTAACTAACTTAGCCACAGCTTCCAACATTCCCCCATGATCCCAACATGTAGTAAATCCATATAATTTGTTTTTCCTGGTCAAGGAAGGCCCCAGCTTTCAAAGGCACCTACCTGGAAGGCAGCAAACCACATGAGCCAGTCGAGGCGATAGTGGTAGGGGGAGATGAGGCACGGCCTCCTCCTCAAGTCCCCGGGCTTGCACTTGAACTCGAACTCCTCCCAGACTGCAGCGGGATCATTGGGATCCAGGCTGGATGTTCCCTGAAGGATGACTTCTGTCCTCTCCTTGGTGATGCTGTGGGATACAACGGGATGTTGTTGTTTGTCTCAAATCATGGAAAATCATAAAATCAGAATGGTTTGGGTGTGAAGGGACCTTAAGCTCATCCAGTTCTAACCTCAACACCTTCCACTATCCCAGGGTGCTCCAGGCCCCGTTCGGCCTGGCCTTGGACACTTCCAGGGATCCAGGGGCAGCCACAGCTTCTCTGGGCAACTGTGCCAGGGCCTCACCTCCCTCACAGAGGATTTCTCCCCAGTATCTCAACTAAAAGCTCTGGTTCATGAGAGTCCATGTGGAACACGACTCACTGGCCCTGTACTGGAGGTATGGTTGGGTCCTGAGATCCAGAGAACCTCTGGATCCTAGGACTTTCCTCTCTCCAGCAGCACAGTCAGATTCCATGCCCTTCCTTTTATCACCTGCAGCTGTTCCAGCCCGAGGGGGGGCTCTGATCCATAAGGATGACTCCTACGGAAGGGGTGGGTCTGTGGTTCTGGATCAGGGGCAGGTCATGGGCATCCCCATGTGGCTCAGCTGCACTCCCAGCACGGAGCAGTGGGAATGGCAAACTCCAGGCCATGGAAACACCACCCTGGAGTCCTGGGTGACCTGCCAGAGACACCCACCTGCCCCAAGGAGCTGCTTTCCATAAGGAACACGGAGCTACAGAAACCTGCCCGGCAAAGTTCTCCAGCTCCCAACACCCTTTGGATTTTTTTTCTACTTTGATTTTGCCTCCTCCAACCCAAAAAACCGAAAGTTTGGGAACACAAAGCCTCCACCTTCTGCCCCGATGGCTTCCAGGGAGAGATGCTCCCAACCCAAGGAATGCTGAGCATCTCCTCTTGTAATTGTTCCCTCCATTTAGGAGATCTGTGGATTCTCCAGCCAAGTTCCATATTATCCCCTGGGCTGAGTTATGAGCCGTGGCCGGCTGCCCAAGGCTTAGGAACACTCTGTAAATCAGGGACACCAAATTACCAATAAAAGCACGGTCCTACTGTGTGATTCAAAACCTGTCAGGTTTCACATCATCGGAGATTCATTATAAGCTGCAATCCTCTTTTTATTGGTTTACATAGGCTGGAATTGCAAACATATTACAGCAGCATTTCAGCACATGCTCTGTAGGGTCTGGTAACTGCTGAAACAGAAACCAAAGACTGAAGAAGAAAAAGAACAACAGCCCAAAGAAAACAATCTCCTGGAGCTTCACCACTCCAGCCTTCAAAGAGCTTCTCGGGTTATTTCTCTGTCTCTCAAAAAAAGAGGAAATTCTGGCATTTTCCACAAGTAGTGATGATGGTTTTAATAATTTCTTTCTCTTTTTTTTTCTGTCCACAGAAATTTCTGCGATTTGAAAAACTGAAAGATTATATTCATTTGATGCATCCTCAGCATCTCCAGTGCTTGTGGTGGGACTCGTTCCTTCCCTTCACCACCCGCCCAGCCAGACCTTTAACAGCCAAACTGCTTCACCTCCCTGGAAATGTATTTATTTACTGCTGGCTTCTCCTCTGGGGCCTTGTCCAGAGCCCATCCCAGAGCTCTGGAGAACATCCCATGATCACCATGAGCAGGTGGTGGCAAAGCCTGCAGAGAATCCCGGCCTTGTTGTCCCTGGAACAACCCGACGGTGCAGCCCTGCTTTTCATCATTTTTGCAGCTGGAAGAGGCTGGGGTGGACAGCACATGAGAGGAGTTATGCTGAGCCCAGGCGTGGCTCATCTAAGCCCCAAAAAGCCAGATTTGGATCCTGAAAACCCAGCCCAAACCAGTGTGTTTCCAAACACAGCTGGAGATGCTGTCCATCCCTTGTCCATCCCACCTTGCAGCCCTGGGCAGCATTTCCTGAGCTGCTGATGGCCCTGTCCTCTCAAATCTTTTTTGAGGCCATTTTACTTTGGTCTCCACCGTTTCCTGGAGCAATGAATTCCCCAAGCCACTCGTTGGAAAAAGCACTTCCTTTTGTTGGTGTAAAATCTGCCACCAAGAGCTGCTGTTGATGTTTCCAGCAGGGAGAGCAAAGGAGTGCAGGGGAAGAGAAGCTCACCAGAAATAAAGAGGGCTGGGGAGGGTGAAGTCTATCCACTGGATGAACTCTCCTATGGATATTTTCATCCCACTCTTACATTTGCTATGTTGATGGAATGAGCTGACTCATAAACAGCTCAGAGAAAATAAATTCAGTGGGAAAGAAACCTGCTCATTTTCTCCTTCTTTCTCATAAGCAGATATTCCATACATTTCGTTTAAGTGGGATAGAAACCTGTTCCTTTTCTCCTTCTTTCTCATAAACAGATATTCCATAAACTGTGTTTCAGTGGGAAAGAAATCTGCTCCTTTTCTCCATCTCTTTCATATTTCAGGTCTACTGGCAGGATTTCTGTTTAGGTTTAAGGCACACAGAACGTGTGGCTCTGGAATACCCTGGGGAGAGGAGCAGAGCTCCGGGATGTGCCGTTAAAGGCCCTGTACCTCCCAAAGGCTCCGTAGGTGTTGACGATTCTGAGGGGGTTGAACGAAGTGTTCATGACCTGTCTGGAGTTGAGCAGGTTCAGCACCACCGGGATGCTGAGGTAGATGATCAAGAGGCCAAAGGAGACGTTCAGCACTCTGCGGACACAGGAGCCTGTGGGGGACACAAAACCATACCAGAAGGAGGTGATTTCACTGCTCTGCTCCTATTCCCATTCCCATTCCCATTCCTATCCCCATTCCCATTCCCATTCCCATTCCCATCCCCATCCCCATCCCCATCCCCATTCCCCTTCCCGTGACAGCCCCACCGATGACAAAACCCTGCTGTAATCACCCCGACCTTGCTACGGGCCACTATCGCTGCCAGGATCTGCCTTTCTCTAAATAGTCTGAGCAAGGGCTAAAAGGAAAAATGTCTAAAATGTGACATTAATCATGGCTTTAATACAGGGGAAAAACCACAGCTGGCACTTGCACCTTGCTCAGGATCAGCCTCCTGCTCTGGGAGCCGGGTGCGGAGTCCCGGGGCCGCTCCTGCCTCCTCCTGCTGCCCCAGGCTCTCCCCATTCTGAGGGCTTTTCCTCCTGCAAAATCCCTGTTCCCCAGCGTTCCTGGAGGAGATGTGTGCTGCTCTGCCAGTGCTCCGGAATGGGGTTTGCAGGAGCAGCACGGGGCTGGGCTGGATCCCAGGCCGGGCAGACACCGCCACGAGCAGACAAATAAGCAGAGGTGACCCCCGAGGGGCTCCTTCCCTCACGGCCCTTTTCAATTTATTTAACATTAACAGCCAAAGGATCAGATTCAAAGCAATTGTGTGGAGTTTTCCCCTTATCTCTGCAGGAGAGGGATGTTTATTTGAACCTCCCTCAGAAGCTATTAATAATTGTTTAGTCTGAGAACATTTCTGGAGAATCATTTGAATCGGCCTTCCCTCACCCCCTGTGCTGCTGTGTACGAGGTTTTGGGGCATTTTCGGGGGGTTTTTTAGATGGGCTGAACTTCTTCCCTTTAATTAAAGAGCAGGTACAGGCATAGAGCCCTCACTTGGCCCCTCAGCAGTCCATGGCTGGTCCTGCAGCAGGGGTGATTCTCCTCCTGTCTCCAGGCCCTTGGGGTCGCAGCCACTCAATCCGACAGAAAAAGGGGCTAATTCAGGGGAAAAAATAACCTAGATGGCAAAGATGGAGCAAAACTTGGGGACAGGAGCCAGTGGGATCCGGATGGGACGTGGAGGCCTCAGTAGGAACCAAACAGTTGCTTCAAGGATGCGGCCTCACAAAATCAGGTCGTGAGCAGGACATGGCTGGGGGCCCTCCTGTCTTCTGCTCTGCTGGCCCAGGGCTGAGGGCTCCTCTGAGCCTCCTGGCACCCAGCAGCACCAGCTCAACAGCCCCTGCTTCCTTAGCAGAGAAGATACACAGGAATTCGAATTCCCGAGATATTACAGAGACCCCACCCCCTCTGAGGGTGGGACTCAGCTACACCCAGGGTGGGATGGATGGATATTGTCCTTGCCTGGACACCCTGGCTCAGTCAGATTTTCTGGAGAACATCACAGAAAAGGTGCAAGTTCCTCAAAACAGGAACTGCCTCCCCCTCACAGAGACTCCCTTTGGCTTCTCTCCAGAAGAGAAGGTGCAGCCTCAGTGTTGTTTGGGATTGGAGGCATAAATGGAGTTGGTAGAAAAGTTTGAGACTTTCACAGCCTCTAAAGCAAAGCTCCAGGAGGGGAAAAGCTGATAAAGATTTATTCCAGCAAAATAAGTTAAATAAAAGACACAAAAATTAACAAAACTGCATGGCTGGAACTATTAACCAGTTTTGGTTAATAAGCTGCTTCTTGGTAGAAAAGACTGGAGACAGATGCTGCTTCTTGTTGACATTTTTCCTTCCTCTGACAGATGTTTGGGATATTTAACCCCAGCAGCTGTGATTGTTGTTGATATTACAGGCAATTTGTTGCTTATATGCGGTTTATAAAAATGCTGCAAACACCACTCTCCATCTGTTATGCAGCCTCATGAGAAACATCCCAGTGCTGCTTCTTCTGGATCAGGGCTGCTTGGAAACTGCCTCTGGAAGGGGAAATCAGCCACCTCGAGCCCTTTTCCAGTTTCAACCCTCCTTGTATTTGCTTTTTCATATTCATGGTATGAACAGGAGTTCTCCTCCTCCCTGTTTTGGGGAATTCTCTCCCCACCACGATGGTGGCCATCAGCAGCTGCTCCTTCCACCATCCCAGGGTGCTCCAAGCCCTGTCCAACCTGGCCTTGGATCCAGGGATCCAGGGGCAGCCACAGCTTCTCTGGGCACCCTGTGCCAGGGCCTCACTATCTTCACAGGGAGGAATTCCTTCCCACTATCCCATCTATCCCTAATCTCTGTTAATGTGAAGCAATTTCCTGGGTCCTCTCCCTCCATCCCTTGTCACCAGTCCCTCTCCAGCTCTCCTGGAGCCCCTTTAGGAACTGGAAGGGGCTCTAAGGTCTCCCTGGAGCCTTCTCTTCATCATGCTATGGAGGAGAGCAAATGTGAGAACCCAACTTCTAACCCCACCTCAAGTCACACTGGGTGTTTCATCCTTGTCTTTCAACAGCCAAAATTAACAAACGAGTTAAAAACAAAACCCTAAGATAACGTGTACAACTCCACGTTCTTATTTTGAGTTCGAGTCACTGGGGGCAGAGCAAGCACTGACATTCAAGAGCTGCAAGCAGCTGCCTGGATTTGCTGTGACATTGGTTCTGCAGAGGACACGTCCCAGAAGCAATGTCCCCATGGCAACGTCCCCTCCTCCAGCAATGTCCCCACAGACCCTCATGAACCAACCACCAGCTTCACATGGCGAGCTCCAGGCACCCTCCACCCACAGAGGAGCACAGCTTTGTTTCGCAGATGAAAGCTTTGGAGCCAAGCACACCAAAATCCCAACTTTTCCCTCTCTGGGAATAACTCACCCAGGGACAGCCTCTCTCCCTCCGGCCCTGGGAGCTGCATCCGCGCCGCCCGTTCCCTCAGCCGGGAGCCAAAGAGCAGCCCCAGGCTGGCATCGTCAAAGCAGGCGATGCTGGGCACCATGGTCAGCCAGTTCAGGAAACTCAGGTTCCCACTTATGATCAGGAGCACCTAAATGGGAAACAAGGAAGCAGAGAGCGCTGCATCTCCCTAAATGCCAACAAAAACATGTGGTGATGGATTTTAGCATCCCAACACGGACCTTGCTGATTTTCCGGGATGGCAACGCCTTCCTGGAGCCCAGGCTCCAGCCCAAATGTGTCCCCCTGGTTCACAACGTGAGCTCTGCCCACAAGGGATCAGCCAGGGGATAGAGCAACTTGATTTCCACAGCGACCTGATTTCCACAGTGCTCCTGCAGGAATCACTCGCTTCCTGCTTATTCTGAGGGATCCGTGACAGCAACGCTCCTGAAACCCGTCAGGAGGAGATCTTGGAACTTCTAATTAAAGAGCAGCATTAAATATAGAAGTATGCATTTTAAGAGGCGTTATTTTGGTTCGATTTTAGCTTTTATTGGCCGTTTAGGAGAGTATCTTGCATGTGGTCTCCCAAAATACCACTCCACGTTATGAACACCTAGAACACAGGGACAATTCCAGTCTGAGGACTTTCAGCTAGTGTTCTGTGAAAAAAATCCATATTTTCTCATGAAAAATGACAACAAGTAAATGTTAAGAACGTGTGATTTCATATTTTATATGACTGGCACCATGGTTTTTGACATGGTGATTTGCAAGTTACAAGTTTTAAAACCCCAGCAGGACTCTCCAGAAAGTCACAGATCGTTAAAAAAAAGGAGAGCTCTGACCAATCACAGCAAGGAACAAAAATCCCAACTATTATTTAGTTTAAAAAGTAATAATTTATGCTGAGTTGGATAATTATGAGGGGGGAAAAAAGCGCTATTTCTATCTGAATTCCAGACACATGTTGAGTCCTGGAAGGGAACGTGTTACACTCGAGGTTTGGGGCTCGCCCTATGACCTGAATGTGATTTAGCTTGATGCATATTAATCATCCTGGATTCATTATCACACCTCTCACTTGGGGAACTCTGCTCCTGTTCTGAGGTGATTTTGCCTCGTGCAGTTGCAGTTGTGTTAAGAAAATCCTTCTGCTCTTTGCCACTTCTGGTTCCCAGCTCTGCTCTGGGTGGTCCACGGGAGGGTTTTTTCAGGAGTGATTCACCTCTCTTTATTGCTTGGAAGTCAGGAGCAGGAGATCTTATTTCCAGCAGCCCTGAGAAATCAGGGGATTCAAAAATAACAGGAGTTTGGCATTTTCTGGGCTGTGGAGGAATCATGGAGCCGACACATTTTTAATTTCAGCGCTTCTGGCTGAGGCTCGGAGCTCGCGCCAGCTCCTGCTCACAGGGGGTTGATGAGACCACAGACCCCTCGGATCTGCAAGGACAAACCTCAAAGGAATTCCTGCTTGAAAGCCAAAACCCGGGATTTTTCAAACATGCTGAGGGATGGTGTCCCAGCAAGCGGCTTTTAGAGCCAGTTTGATATTATTTCATCATCATCCTCATGGAATGGTTTGGGTGGGAAGGCACCTTAAACTCATCCAGTTCCAACCCCAACACTTTCCACTATCCAAGGGTGCTCCAAGCCCCATCCAACCTGGCCTTGGACACTTCCAGGGATCCAGGGGCAGCCACAGCTTCTCTGGGCACCCTGTGCCAGGGCCTCCCCATCCTCACAGCCAGGAATTCCTTCCCAATATCCCATCTAATCTTAATCTTTGTTCATGTCAAGCCATTCCTTGAGTCCTGTCCCTCCATCCCTTGTCCCAAGTCCCTCTCCAGCTCTCCTGGAGCCCCTTTAGGCCCTCGACGGGGTTCTGAGGTCTCCCTGGAGCCTTCTCTTCTCCAGGTGAACATTCCCCGCGCTCCCAGCCTGGCTCCAGAGCAGAGGGGCTCCAGCCCTCGGAACAGCTCCGTGGCCTCCTCTGGATTTGCTCCAGCAGATCCACATCCTCATGCTGGTGGCAGTGCTCCAGTGAGAGCCACCAGAGCAGAGCAGAGGGACTGACGTGTCCCAGGGTGACACTGAACCCCAGCGTCTCCCACAGTGCTGCTCCTCATGCTGGTGGCAGTGCTCCAGTGAGAGCCACCAGAGCAGAGCAGAGGGACTGACGTGTCCCAGGGTGACACTGAACCCCAGCGTCTCCCACAGTGCTGCTCCTGTGAGTGCAGCCTCTGCCAGGATTTAGGGATCCATTGCCATCCAAACCCTGGCAGGCAGCACATATTTCCCCAAATCCTGCCTTTCCCGTGTGAAACCTCTGGAGCTGCCATGTGCTGCTCCCCCTGGCAGGGTGGAGCCGTGCTAGTTCCGGGTGGGATGCTCAGTTTAGGACGGATTTCCCAGGGCAGATCCCCGTTGGCAGAGCACAGGGAGCTTCCCTGCTCCTTCCCACCGGCTGCACGAGGAAGGAGAATTCATCCACACTTCCCACAGCAATTCCAGCCTTTGGCCCACGGCACCTCGCCTTTTCCATGCTCCAACCACCACCAAAACCCAGCTGGATCTCCAGACCTCCATCCTCATCCATCCTCTGCTGCTCCCATCCTCAGCCTTGATTTGTGTTCCCGGAGTGTCTTTCTCCTGCTGGACAATATTGAAATTCCCAATTACACCAACCAGATGGGATCAACCCCTGTGGTGATGGGGAGAAATTTTTTATTAAAGCCCAGTATTAATCATGGTAATTGGGGAGGAACTTTGAGGTTATAAAACTACAGCATGTCTAATGAGCGAGCTCCTTCTAGGAGGAACTGAGGGTTTTAATCTAATAATGTCACTTTTATGGATTATGACTGGAGTTTTATGAAGTGTGATATGAAATACAGGGGATTCATGGCTCTCGCTGGATTAATTTGGAAAAGTAGTTTTCCTGGTTCTAGGCCCAAAACCAATTATTCCTCACATTTCTGTCCCCTGCCCCGTTACTAAACCCCTCTGCCAGAAAACGGGCACCTCCAGCTGTAACTTTTTTACAGGTTGGGCTTCTTTGTTTGGCTGGGGTTTGGTTTTTTGTGAAATCCCAGATAGTTACAAACGTCCAGTAGGCAGAGGAAGCTCATATTCCATGGCACAGGCTGGGTATTTGTCCAGGAGGGACCAAAACAAGCTGGAAACTCTTAAACACAGGTGACAGCCACCTGGAGCTTGTCCTTAGCACAGGGACAGGATCACCTCGCTGGGGCTTCCTAATAACGAGCCATTGGCACAGAGGAGCCAAAACTGGGATGTCTGGAGGGACTATAAATCATTTAAAGGGAAAAAGGAGACCTCAAGAATCATCCAGTCCTTCCTGCTGCCCCAAAGCAGAGTCTAAAAGTCCAAGTAGAGTCTCTACCTGCACTGGAGTGTATCTGTTAGGCTATTCCTAGAAAAATAGTCATATGTGTACTTTTCCCCGAAAATTTATCATAGGCACAGATAAAAAAATTCCCATTAAACAGCAGCAACAAGAATATTTAATTTTCCGCCATTTTGAGTTTAATTTCTTCTTAACTCGTTAACTGGGTACTTGCATGAGGATTTAATCTCTGCTGTTTGTGCAGAGAAATACACAGGAAAATAATCACCTCTGTCCACTTGCTCTGATTTAGGAGATGGTTTTGTGAATCCCAGAGAAATTCAGAGAGCTGCTGGAAGCACCAGGAGAAAAGGGAGCAGGTCTGTTCCTGCTGAGGAATAAACCAGTGTGGACACAGAAATGCCCAATCTCCACTAAAACCTGTCCTTGCTCTGGGTCAGGCTTTGACACACTACAAATTGTACTGTCGGGTTTTTGCAGTTCCAGGCCTAAATCCTGGGTCTAAAAGCAAGAGGGACCCAAATCCTTCCCACTGCTGTCCCACACCCCACATTTGGGTTTGATCTGAACGTGTCTCCCTCCCAAGTGGTTTTTAATTGGTTGCTATATGAGCCACCTACTGCAGTTCCCACAGACTATGGGATTTGACTGCGGAGCATTTCTAGGGGTTAAGCATCATTTCCAGATTTTCAATGGAAAAAATGTTAAAGAGAAGCAACAGAGTGAAAGTGGAGTGATTATGGTTTTATACATATATGTATGTATTTATACACATATATATCCCCGAATCTCACACTTCAGCACTCCCCCTGCCCTCCAGGTCAGGACCTCCTGCCCTCCTTTCTTCTCAGGGAGAATTCCTTCACGGAAAGGGCTGTCAGGCATTTGAAATGCCCACAGAGGTGGTGGAATCCCATCCCTGGAGGTGTCCCAGGAACACCTGGAGGTGGCACTCAGTGCTCTGGGCTGGGGACAAGGTGGGGATCGGGCACAGCTTGGACTTGATGATCCCAGAGGGCTCTTCCAACCTCAGTGATTCTCTGATTCCAAGGACAAGAATTGATTTGAATCATCTGATGCAGGAGAAGAATGGACAGACAGGCTCAGTGCACACTCCACTTCTAAAACTCCCGGGACTGGGGTTGGGATACTGGGATGAGAGAAAAATCCAGCGCCAGAGGAGTTAAACTCATTTCATCATTGAGACTAAGACATTGCAGCAAATATTCCTGTTTCGGGAAATTTTATCCCTTTAGCTCGATTACCCAGGTCCTGTGTGTGAATTGAGGATCAGTCGCTCGCTTTGGGTCTGAAACACAACCAGGCTCCTCCTGTCCTGCTCCTGCCGAGCCCAGATGTGGCTCGGAATTCCTGACTTTGACACTTTTATCTTGCGCTGCAGCTTCGTTATGGAAAATCCCTCTCGGTGTTGCTTGATCTGCTGACTCCTTGCTGCAGGCAACAATTCCACATTAACACAGGACAGGCTAAGAACTGCCCCAGGACTGGTTATGGAAGTGTTGGACCACTCGGAAATGAAAGAATCATTTTACAGAGGGCAAGAATTCCCTATTACTCTGCTTTGAATTATCAACATCTTTCCAACGCTTCCTTCCTAAAGGGGAAAGCTGCCATGAAGACAATCCACGGCAAAAATCTTCCAGCATCTCATGGATTTTTTACTGAAGGCCAAAAAGCATTTCCACGGAGCAGCGAATCCCAACAAGCTTTTCAGTGGATCCTATATCAGAGGAGCAATTTCAGATCATTTCTTCTTGATTTTACTCCACTTTCCTCCAAAAATTTTAGTGGCAGGCCTCTTAGCTGGTTTAGATTGGATATTAGGGAAGAATTCCTTCCTGGAAAGGGCTGTCCAGCCCTGGCACAGCTGCCCAGGGCAGGGATGGAGTCCAGTCCTGGAGGGATTTAAAAGCTGTGTGGATGTGGCGTTTGGGGACATGGGTCAGTGGTGGCCTTGGCTGTGCTGGGAATGGTTGGAACTGATGGTCTGAGAGGCCTTTCCCACCCTAGACAATTCCATGAGGATGCTGACAAAGGGCAGGAAGGCAAGCCTGAGAGTCCTCCAAGTTTTGGAGAGTCCCTCCATGGAGAACATGTCACCACATGGAGGTAACAAGTGAGGCAGGGAGACCCTCCCTACAGACCCTCAGCTTTTGAGCTCGTGCAGGGATAACCCAGGATGAATTCCAGCTGCCAACCCAGCCCAGCCCTGCACGCAGGTCTCACCCACAAGGCGCCAACCCAAACCCTGACCTTTGGATGAAGTCTTGGCAGGTCACCACCACACCTCTCATGGCCATCAGGAGGAGGGGGAGCAGGAAGAGGCAAACCTGATAAAAGGGACCATGGCATTTTGTACAAACATGGGAAAAGCAGGATGGAGAGGACCTCAACCCACAATTACAGATTCAGGGAATGGTTTGGGTTGGAGAGACTTTAAAGCTCACCCAGTTTCACATCTCTGCCAGGGACACCTTCCACTATCCCAGGCTGCTCCAAGCCCCCTCCAACCTGGCTGTCGACACTTCTAGGGGCAGCCAGAGCTGCTCTGGGCACCCTGTGCCAGGGCTTCCCCACCCTCACAGGGAGGAATTTTTTCCAAGTCCAAGTCAGGTTGTTACGCCCAGGGCACCGCAGCCCTTCCCGGCATCCCAGCAGGACCCTGCTCCCTCTGGCACGCAGCAAGGAATGCTGACGTCCCCTGACCAGCACAGAGCTCCACTGGAGCTGTTGGAAAAACACCTCAGGATCCATCCCCAGGACAGGAGCGCTGGAAAAGCCGTGTGTTGCTCCCTTGGAGCAGGCCTGGGTTCCTTCAGTCGGCGCGAGGGCAGCGCTCGTTCCGATGAGCTCATTCCAGCCGTAAAGTCCAACAGCTCCTTAAAAGGTCCCTGCATCCATTAATGCTCCAAGTGTTCCACTAACCAGCTCCATCCCGCTCGTTAAAAGCACTTTTATGGCACGTGCAGAGCTGAGTCCAGCAGAAGGGCTCGGCTCCGGTGGTGTCTCCACGTGGGGATGTTGGAAAGAGCCCCACGAGCTCCAGAGGGACCCTGCGCTCTGCCCTTCATCTGCCTCCTCCACGGGGAGAGCAGCTTGGGAAGGGTTTTTTCCAACCAGAAGTTGTGGATCATCAAAATATAAAATGGGCCAGGCTCAGCTCTGAGCACTTCGCCCAGGATGCCTGGAGACCATTCTGCTTCATGGGACACCTTCCATTAGACGAGGTTGCTCCAAGCTCCATCCAGCACTTCCAGGGATAGGGCAGGATAGGGCAAATTGACAGCAAAGAAGCTGAAAGCGTTTACCTGACTCCAAAGAATGATTTAATTATGTGGGTTTTTTGTCAGCACAACTTTAGGTCTTTCTAAAGTATGAAGTTCTGATTAATTTTTGCCTGTTTTGGTTAAAACCAGCAGATAGTTTGTGGTATCAAAATCAACTTCCTTCTTGAAAAGTGAGGAATGCACACATGGACATTTTTTTCGTAGCTTCCTTTCAAACCAGTTTCAAACTGGAGCTGGACACCCAGGAAACAGCTTTAAAAAATAATCCTAAATATTTTGGATGGCACTGGCAGGACTGGGAAATTCCTGCCTATTCAAGTTGTTCTGGGAGCGTTTTGCTCCAGGTTTTTATTTTCCCTCTCTGCTGAGCTCTGCTCTATGCTCGGATATTAAGACATCATAAGAAAAATTCCAGCACAGCAATTAATCATTAACTGTCACCGTTTTCCAGAAGGTGCAAATTTAGGGTTATAAAACTGTCAAAACCCCCAGCAGTTACACGGGGGAGATTGTGCCGTTGGCTGGATGCGCCTCTGGAAGGGGATGCAGACAAATCCCAGTGGAGCTGTGGGATGCAGCGCCTTGGGAACAGCCAGGGCACATCCATGGCAGAGACCATCCCAGTGGGAAACCACGTGGCTGCCGAGAGGGGCTGAGGGGTTGTCCCCGTGACCCACCCTGGGGTGGGTGTTCCTTGGAATCACGGAATTGTTTAGGTGAGAAAAGCCCTCTGAGATCGAGTCCAACCATTCCCCCACCACAGCCAAGGCCACCACTAACCCATGTCCCCAGGTGCCACATCCACATGGCTTTGAAATCCCTCCAGGGATGGAGATTCCACCCTGGACAGCCCTTTCCATAAAGAAATTCCTCCTGAATTTCCAACCACGTGCAAACCAAAGCAAAAAGCAGACCGTCACTTACTGGAGTGGCGAAATGAGGGCCCTTCAGTTCTACACTGTGGCCAGGATGAAGAATTCCACCCCAGGCATTCCCAGCACCTTGGTCCTTCCCAAAAGGTTCCAGGCATGCAGGTTTTGGAGTATGGAACCAGCCCTCAGCTCCATGGGGCCTTTCCCACCGGCTTCAGCAGGACCCAGACACCGCAAGGACCAGCTCTGGACTCGGTCAAACCACAAACACCATTTTCATTTGCCATTTGTGCTGCAGAGCCAGGATTATCCCCTAATACCAACACACAGGAAAAGAAGGATTCAGGAAAAGCATTTTTCAGCCCTGTAGAAATAATCCTGGTTTGAGATTTAATTACAGCCTGGAATGGGCTGTCAATAGGCACCAATCAATAACTTGATTACACAGAACTCCCCTGTAATTAATGTTGGATGATTATTGAATGATCAATAATAAAGTGGAACAGTATCAAGACTAGAAACAGAAAGCCTTTTTTCCAGAATATCCTTCTCTCTACTAATTAGGACATTCTTCACCAGGAGGTGTGTGGGTTCAAAATTCCCTCTGCGAGAAATGACGTGAATTAAACCCTGCTCTCAAATCCTGGATCAGCCCAAAGTCACATGGAACTGTTTATATTCCTTGACTGAAGGAATGCTAAAACACTTCTGGCAAAAATGCTTCCATTCCCTTTCCCCATCCAGGCACTGTGGGCTCCTTTGAAAACCACTTTTTCTGCAATATTTAGATGTATTTAACAATTGCCAAATTCAGAGCAAACTCAAATTTTCTGGGGAGGAGAGAAGGACAATACATCAGAAAAAAAATCTATCCTGATAGCAAACATTTTGCCTAGTCCAGGTCTTGGTAAAATTTGGATGAAATTGGTATTAAAGACAGAGTATGGGGAAAACAATGTTCTTGGGAATAAATACTGATGGGAATGCTGAGTCTGGCCAATCTCAGACAGCCCTGGCACAGGGAAATGGGATCTGTGTCACGATCCCCTTCCAACACAATTCAGATCCAAGGTTTTGGTTTCACCAACTGTGGAGACTTCTGCAACAGCTGCACTGGGACCCTGCTCCCCAAATTCAAGCCCAACACGGATTCAAATCCATCTCTGCCTTTTCAAGCTAAAAGGAAAGGACATGACCACATCCGCAGGCACAGGGCAAACGCAAGGAAAAAGTCAAGGATGTCACATCTGATCAGCCTGACACCAGGCTGGGAAACACTGGTGGCTTCCCCGATTTGGATCTTTCTGCAGCTCCTTTCCTTGCCTCGTTAAATCCATAATTTTGGGTAACTTTAAGCTCTCAGCAACATCTGCAGTGAAATATTTAACTTGGGTTGGCTACTCGGTGTCACTGAAGCCAAGGCTGGGTGCATTTCCAGCTCCGGGATGACCCGGATTTTTCCAGCAAACCAAGAGCACGTTCATGGAGAACACAAGGAGCTGATCCCTGATCCCTGAGCCCGTGGGCTCCCGAGAGCCTGGGAGAAATGGGAAACAGTTGTGGTGTGAAAACACCCCAGGAAAACCCAGCCCGGTGCCGTGTTTGGGACTGGGCAGCATTTGATTTTAATAAAGCCAGGCTGCAAAAGCCTGGAGGATAAAAAAAGTGAAGGACTAGATGTAAAAGTTTTATGGAAATGCTAAAAAAAGAGAGGAGAAATGTGAAGCAAGGGCAGAACAGCCACCGTGCCTCGGCATCTCTGTCAGTGAAGGGCCCTTGCAGCAAGGCACCGGCTCCGTCCCAAATCCTTCCCTCAACCCTGGTGGAAAATGGCTTCAAACCGTGATAAATATGGCAGAGAAACATGGAATATCCTGAGCTGGGAGAGACCCACAAGGATCCTTGAAGTCTTTGGTAACACCTTGGCACAGGTTGCCCAGAGAAGCTGTGGCTGCCCCTGGATCCCTGGAAGTGTCCAAGGCCAGGCTGGACGGGGCTTGGAGCACCCTTGGACAGTGGAAGTGTCCCTGCCCATGGCAGGGGTGGCACTGGATGGGCTTTAAGGTCCCTTCCAGCCCAAACCATTCCAAGATTCCAAGTCCCACTCCATGCTGTCACTACCCAGGTCACTGACACATTTAAATTACAAAATGGCCAACCACTGGACATCGAGCCCTTGTTAAATTTTCCGAGGTGAAAAGAAGAAAAAGAGGGGAAAAAAGGCATTTTCCCATTTTCCTTCCATCCCAGATGGCAGCTTAGCAATCCTTGAGCTGTCAGAGGTGGGGACTAAATAAACAGCAAATGAAATGTACCCTGGGCAAAACCAGAGATGCTTAAGAAAACACAAAATGTGTTAAAAATCACATTTTTATGCTGCCATCTGCAGCAGTTTCTTTTCAGTCTTACTCATAACTCCAGTAACAATGAGAGCGAGGTGTAAATTATGAAATAATTTAAAAAAAAATTCAGCTGTTTTCTTCTCTAAGCAGTTGGTTCTATGTGGGACAAAATGATGCTGGGATGGAGGCAGGGTGGAATGCTGGAGATGGGGATGCTCATTGCTCCAGCCCTCCCGGGGGACTTTTACTTTTTTATATGGATTTATTTACTTGTAGGAATCTGAAATAAACTTCCAGTGCAGGGGTTGATGGAGTCTGTTCAGCACTAGATAGGAACAGAAGCCAAAAGAAACCCAAATCCTGCTTTCAGCTTTGCAGATGAAGACAAGGTGCTCCAAAGGGATGGGATGTAATAAACTTGGAGCTGTTTATCTCCGAGGTTGCTGCCTGCACAAATGGCAAATTAGGATTTCAGGGCTGCCTAACGAGCCTGGCTCCTCCTGGGAGCTTTGAAGATCCCAGCCATGAAGAGATGAGTGCAGTGGGTATTTCCTGGTAGCCTCATCCTGCTTTTCCCAGCCCGGATTTGGCCCGTGGCAGACGGGATCACATGAGCTGTCGATCCCGGAGGACGCTCGGGAGGAAGCAGAAAATGCCACCCACTTGCAAGGTCACAGCTGCAAGATCCCCGCTCATGCTGCTGCACTGATGGCTTACATATGAGAGGAACCTTGGAGGAGGAATGAAAACACAGGGATATTCCAGGCTGGATATTCCAGGCAGAGCTGTCACCGGAGGGGGAACGCTGCCCCGACAAACACCCAGTGGCAGCTGTGCTGTTATCAGGGAAAGATGCTCCCCTGGAAAAACGCTGCACAGGGCTTGAGCTTTTCCAGCTCCAAGGAATCTGCAGCAGAGGATGAAGTGCAGCTGCCTGTCTGTGAGGAAGTTCCTGCTCTCCACAGTGACTCATCCCACAAAACCCAAGGGCATCCACATCAGCCACGGGGCTCACTTTCAAAGGTTACTCATTATTCACCCACAAATTGGGTTTGTCAACAGAGGGGAAGAGCAGAAATCCACCATTGCCTCATCCTGTGATTCCAGCAGCCTCATCCAGCAACGTGGGCAACGAGCTCCTCTGAGCCAGGTGCCAGAGTGACACTGGGACACAGACTGGGAATGAGACTCCGGGGCGACAGCACGTGCCAGGCACTGCCTGGTGCTGCTGGAGGAGCACTGGAAAGGGACTGATAAGAAGGAGCAGGGATCTGAATGCTCCCACGCTGCTGAGCTGGGAAAACACTGGGTAACTTTAAGCTCCACCAGGGAGGTGGGAAGAGATGCAGAGAACTGGGGGAAAAATGCAGGGAGCTGGCAAAAAAATGCAGGGGGGTAGGAGAAGATGCAGGGAGGTGGGAAAAGATGCAGGGAGCTGGGGAGGATGCAGAAATCTCGGCTGTTCCAGTTTTTCTGCACCACCCCCATGGTGCGCAGAGCTTTGGCAATGTGTGCATGGCCAGTGCCAGGTCAGGACATGGGACCAGGAGCAGGACAGAGGCACCTGGAGAGGTGAGAGTGGATCTGCCGAGGTGTCCGGGATGGATTCTGCAAGGAGAATCAGCTCTGCAGCCCTGGAAGGTCCTGTTGGGTGGGCATCTCCATCCTGGACCTTCAGGCTATGGATTTGTTATGGAGAGTTTCTGTCTGGCTTCGTAGCTTAATTTCTCCTGACAGTGAGAAGGAACCCTGAAGGTTTCTGCAAACCAAACTGTTTACAAGCCAGTGCCAAAGCCAGAGCCAGGGCCAATGCGGGCTGGGAGCAGCAATCCCAGAGTTCCAGAATTCCCTGCTGGAGCACAGGCCGTGCCACAAGGCATTAATCTCCCGATGCACCATTTGGGCCTGGAAATGTCGGCGTGACAGAGCCGTGAGTGGCCCAGACAGCACGGAGGGAAGTGAAACCAAGCGGCAAATTACAGCTCTGCCCAGGGTTTTCCAGCCGGGATCCCACGGAGGCATTTCCCAGCGCTCCCAGCTGTGGTCAGAGCTGCTCCTTCCTGGCGTCTGGCGGTGGCAGCGCCGCTGTCACGGTGCTGGGGCTCGCGGGGCCTGGGCAACATCGGGCACTGTCACCAGGGAACACCAGCGGTGCCAGCCCGAGAGACAAAGGGGACTGGCACAGATCCAGAGAGCTCCTTTGGAACCAGCCCGGAGGTGCCTCCTGGTCCTGAAGACCCTCAGGGTTCCCAGGTTTGGCCTTGCCCTGGAGAAGGAATGGTCTGGGAGCGTTCATGAAGGAATTGTGACACCTCTCCAGTGCAGGATCCTCACGGGCTTTCCCAACTCAGCATGGCAAGAGAAGGACAAGAAGGGCAGCAGTGTGACACAGCACCCACGGAGATGGGGGCAGAGCCACCTGAGCCCCACCCAGGCACTCACCTGCAGCCACCTCAGCTTTGGGAGACACATCACAGCCACTCCTGACCCGGCCCAGCCCCAGAAATCCCTGCACGTCCCCGAACACCATCACTTTTCCCAGCTTGCCTGTATTTTCAACACAAGTACAGGTTATTTTGGCTGTCACAGGCTGGAGGTTTGCACTCAGTTAGAAACTACTGCAAGGGAGGAAAAGCACCAGGAGAAGCAGCAGAACCACCAAGTCCATCCCTGGAACAACTTCCAACCAGGATGTGTCCACCAGAGTGTGGCCAAGGGCAGGGACAGCCCAGGAAAACCACCACAAGGACTCTTATCACAGCAGTGGCTGCATGTGGAGTATTTCATTTGGCACCCTTTGGAGCTCTCATAATCTTTTCCTTTATGATTAATATTAAACAAGTCATATTCCTTATGGAATTTCCTAACCCTGTCTGTTTATATTTTTCTCTACATCAGAGTTAATATTTTAAGATCGCCTCTCTCTTTTTTCTCTTTTATTTCACGTTCATCTGTTTTTCCTCATTTTATAAATCAGGTTTCTTGTTTAGTAGTCATGACAACATCTGCCTGCGGTGGTTACACCACAGCCTGGGGCTTTTTATTTTCTTTTCTCCCCCCAAGCTGCCTTAGAAAAAAAAAAAATAAATCCTTTAAATAAATAAAAGCATAAAATGAAAGGGGCAAGCTCGGAACCGCCTCCTCCTCCTTTCCCTCCAATGACCCACTTCAACAAGACTTCCCAGCATGGTGGGTGAGGACTCATTTGGCTTTAATCCTGCAAAGTCTTATCCACTTAGTTCACTTCGACGGGAATACTCGGAGCACATCAAGTCAAACACATATGAAAGTCTTTAAAACCTTGAGGTCTGCGCCTGAGAGGCACAAAAGCAAAAAGCTGGAGTTGCATTTTCCTTCTGGGCGTTGAGCTCTGCACAGCGGCGAAAGGGTTGGGGCGGGATGGGGTGGGATGGGGGGGGATGGAGATGTGCTGCTCCCAGGGGAAGGATGGGGTCACTTCCAGGAGATGCTGGAGGTTCAACATCACCTTCTCAACAGGGACTACCACATGGACCACCATGGATCCGGCCACCACAGCCACCCCGTGGCTTTGGCATCTCCCTTGCTCTGGATTCCCAAAAACCCCAGTGGCCGGAGGCAGCAGGATCCACCTCCACGCTCTTATTCCAATTAAACCCTGTCAGGACAACCTGGAGATCAGGCAAAGGAATTCCAAGGCAAAGGAGCATCACACCACCAAGGGCATTCCTAAGATCTAGGGAATATTAAGGAATAGCTTTTCCCCCCTAAATTCAGTCTTTCAGGATGCTGGGAACCAGTAGCTTAGAGGGAATTCAGGCTTTTGGAAAAACAGGACTGTGTTTTATCTTGGACTTCTCCCACGAGCACAGCAAGTGGCCATGGAGTTATGGAGCTGTACTTGCCCATGGAAAGACACCACTAAAATTCCATGGGATGTTTCACAAAGGGAACCAGGAGATGGCTGGGAACACTGGGATAAACCCTGAATCCAGGGGAGGCAACGAGGAAGGGAAAAGGCCGGGAATTTAACAAAGGCAGATGAACCTTTAATGCAGCAGAACCTCTGGGAGCCCTGAGACACTGTGTCCAGATGTTCCGAGGTCGCTGTAACCTGACTCCAAGAAGGAAGAGGATGTATTCCTTAAAATTCCCCGTGGTGCTTTAATTTACTGCAGTCTCGCAGAGGCCGCATGTGGTGATCACAGGTGGGGTTTCACACTGACCATAAACGTGGAGTTGGGGGCAAAAGACTCCAATCCTTTCAGGTTTGGCTGCCAAGACGGTTGAGGAACAGATTTCCATGAAAACATCTCCCTTTCCCTGGGCTTCAGGAGCCAGAGCAAAACCCTCCAGCAGAGATTTTGCAGCACCAAGGGCACTCTCACTGATGGCAGGACCTGAGACTGCCCAACCAGGACTTGATCCCTTCCTGGCTGGGTGGAGAAGGGAATTGGGAAGGAACACAACATTTTGAAGCTCCAGCTCTTATCTGTGGTCGTTTTTTCCAAATAACCCCAGGAAAAGGATCTCTCTCCATCTTTAGGACCCCACGGTCTCTGCAGTATCGGCCCTGCAGTGTCTCCAGCACGATCCCTCTGCCCCTGGAATCCCAGAGATGGAGCAGACTTGGATGCACTGGGTTTCAGGGTGCCCCCCCAGCAGCCCCTGACCCTTCTACCTTGGCTCTGCTCCGAGGTTTCTGCCTGCAGGAATGATCCGCATTGGATGAGGAGAACTGGCAGATTTGCCCTTGTTGCTCCAGAGGGTTTTGTGTGGGGATTACAGCTGCTTTTCAAGGGCTGGCTGTGGAATAAATGACATTATTGATGCCATAAAAGTAATCCCTGTCTCTTTCCCACTCTCCATTCCTGCCATTCCCAACCCCATTCAAACAATCAATGCAATCTGATTTGTTTTTCCAGAGGAAATGTTGAAATTTCTGTTGACTGAAGTATCCTGAATTTTCTACTGCTCCTGGATTTTGGCAGCTTCTCTCAGGGTGGCCATGATGTAGAACCTGGTCCAGTGGAAGGTGTCTCTGCCAAAGATGGGCTCTAAGCTCCCTTCCAACCCAAATCATTCCAGGATTCTATGGAATTCCTGTCCCTTTCTGCTTGTTCACCCACAAAGTGCAGGGAATCCATCCATGAGCCACCCCAACCACCACTGCCACGTGACACTGGGCAAAATTTGGGACAAAACATTCCCAAACTGCTCTTTTCGAGCACTTTTCTCCCAGACTTCCTCCATGCACCCTCTAGTATCCATGGTTTGTGCAAGGAAGGCACTTGCTTTCTCAGCCTTTCCAAAACTGGCACCAATCTGGGATTTCTCCCTGCTTCCAAGTTTTTCTAATTGGAGCAGGGTGTAAATTTAAAGTGCCACTTCTCTCCCTGAACAGCTCCACGTGTGGACACCAAGCCCAGACCAAACCCACGTGGTTCCTGTTGAGCTTAACCCGGCTCCAGAGAGGGTTTCATGTGTGGAAAAAGCTTCTCAGGAACGTGGACAAACCAGCACCGTGCTCCTGGCAGAGATGGAATTAAAATCCAAGAGTCCCTCAGAGGACGGCAGGAGAGGTGAGACCTCGTGCTGCAAACGCCTGCCTGCATCGAGGTATTCTGGGGCTCAGCTCAGGGTTTAGAGCAGCAAGAAAAATCCAGGGCCCTCTGCACAATGCCAGCAGAAATCATGGAATCATGGAATGGTTTGGGTTGGAAGGGACCTCAAAGCTCATCTCCAACGCCCTGCCATGGGCAGGGACATCTTCCACCAGCCCAGGCTGCTCCAAGCCCTGTCCAACCTGGCCTTGGAAACCTCCAGGGAGGCTGCATGCCACAATGTGTAGGGAATGTTGTTCCCAGCAAAAGGGAAAGTGAGATTGGTGTTTGCAAACAATTCTCCAGGGAAGGACTGACCACGGCCCAGCATCTCCATCCCACGTTCAGGGGAAGGAGCCTGTCCCAGCGCAGCACCAAACAAACCCCAGCTGCTCCGAGAGCATCCTGCACTAATCTCTGAGTCACAGCTCCAAAAACCCCAGTTTTTATAGGAAGATGAAAGTAGTGAGTGACACAGGTTTCCTGCAATTTCTGGCTGTTGCATCACCGAAGAGATAACGGCCCTGCTGGAGCCTGGGGAACGGGATGATGCAGCTGTGTAAACTGCGTGTGGGCTACAGCATCCCCGGGCTGCATCCTCATCCCAACGCTTCCAAAGCAAAATAAAACCTCTCTGGAGGCAGCAGCGTTTCACAGGAACATTAAAACCCAGAACAAGCTGGAGAGTTATTCTCATCAAAGCAGGAAAATAGAAAATCCATCTTCACCTCCATCCCTGAGCAGCCCGGACACCAAGATCCATCCTCTGAAATTATGTGGGATTTGTTTAAACGGCTTTAATTAAAGCTGTCCAATCTTCGTGTGAGGGGAGATTGGGAAAACTTCCACCTCTGTCTGTGGATAGTTTTACATGTCCAGCTGACACGAGGTGGGCTCAAATCCCCACTATCCACAGGCAAAAAGCACACACTTGTTTAACTGGACAGAGCAGAACTGATTGGAATATGCAAATTATTTTTAAAAAACCCTAAGTTGACCTCCTGGGAGGACAGAAGGTACAAGTTCCCAGAGAAGCTGTGGCTGCCCCATCCCTGGAGTGTCCAAGGCCAGGTTGGATGGGGCTTGGAGCACCCTGGGATAGTGGAAGGTGCTGGGGTTGGAACTGGATGGGCTTTAAGGTCCCTTCTAACCCAAACCAAAGAAACCATGCCAGGAACCCACAGTAAGAGTATAATAGAAACTGCTCCGACAGCCAGTGGTACCAGAGGGAAGATTAAGGAGCAGGGATGGGAAGAAGCCTCCTTTCAGCCAGGAAAGTCACTTCACCAGCAGCAAAATCCTCCCCTCATTCCAAAAACACCACACCAAAGGCATCATCCCACTCCAGCCCCTTCCACTCCTCACATGGGCACATTCTGTCTTCACACGTCCATCTCTGACACCAATAAATGATTTTCTTTGTAATAAATGTATTAAAAATTCCCCTTAAAAGAAGTTCCTCATCTGCCATCTGTTTCCAGTTAGGCTGTTCTGATTTCATCTTCTTTTTTTTTTGAAATGGAATAGAAAACATCATTTAAAGGTCCTGTCATCTTGCTGGTGGGAGGAGAGATCCCAGATCCCAAATCCCCCACTGTCACCCTGCCGAACAGCAAAGGCTCGCTGGGAGCCAAGAGCTGGGAAGGTGCAAAGGGACCAGTTCAGATCAGGACTAAGGGACAGAAAATGGGATTAAACTTGGAAGAACTTCACCCTCTCTTCAAACCATTGCACTGAAACTGGAGAAATTTACGGATATTTAAAGATATTTGACACGTTTCAGTGGGCGAGTGCTCTGGCTTGGGCACAGGAATGGGTTGCGATGGTTTCACTCAGCTTTAGCAGCTACACCTAAATGTAAATAAATAATTATCCCTGGAAATATGGTACCAGAACATGTCATGGATACCAGGAACATCTCTGGTTTACAGCTGCTCTGGCTCTCATCGGACAGAAATATTTTATGCCCTCACTCACAGGCCCCACACTCACACGTGCAACACATCCTTTATCTCCCAGCCTGGGCCCGAATGCTGAATCCCATCTGGGAAGCGCAGCTGTTGGAAGCTCCTGCAGCCTGGCCAGCTCGGATCGTTGCACTGACAGCACCCTCAGCATCGATTTTCCACATCCAGCCCAAGCACCTGGAAATTCTGCTGGAGGACGCAAAGGTTCTGGAGTACGGAGGAATTCTGAAAATCAGGTGCAGAATTCCAACAGGGAGGAAAACCAACCACCTCGAGCTGCCCCAGAGCCCAGGGAGGTGGGATCGTCCTCAGGTTCTTCCCTTGGGAAGGCTCCCTGTCAGCCACGTCACTCCATCGGCTCTGGAAGGGGAAGAGTGGAGAAGGAGCAGCACAGAAAGAGGGACCCGAAGCACCCTGGAAAGCTGTAACGCAGCCAGCACGCCAGGATCGGGTGAGTTTCCACTACATGCAAGCAAATCTTGCAATTTAAGGATCCAGCTGGTGATTTTGGAGTCAGTGCTCAGCAGTATTCCCAGGGACGCTGTGGCCCACCCCGTTCCCGGGGCTCTCTGGCACAGAGGTGGCACCGAACCGGGCCACCAGCACTGGGCCAGCCGGGCACACGCGGCAGCTTCCAGCAGGAACCTGAAACTCTGCTGGAGCTCATCCCTGCCTCCCCTCCCTGCTGCCACACGCGGCCCTAAAACCACGCCGTGCTCGTGGCCAGCCAAACCCGCTGCAGCTCCTGTTGGCCCCAAACCCGAGAGCCCCGGTCAGGAGTGAAAACGAATCCCGACCTTCCTGCTGCAGTTTTACAGCCATGGCAGCGCTTCCCGCCCCGGGGCCTCCCATGCAAATCTGATTTCATGGCTGGGCGTCAAATCTCCCTCTCAGGTTTAACAGCAAAGCCAGGAGCGGTAGCAAAGGTGAGCTGACAGCCATCCCAGGCTGGATGGGGTAACCGGAGACACTCCAAACCCTGCTCCATGGAAAACCAGCCCCTTCCGAGCCAACCAAAAGCAGAGGCACCGGGAATCCTGGGCTGACAGTGTTCTGAAGAGCCACGTTTGATTCCCCATTTTAAAACGCCCCAAGCCCGAGGCTGTGGGATGCCTCCAAAGCCCCTGGCGTGCCAGCAGGATGAGTGATGGTAAATGAGCCCAGCTCCAGGCTCGGCTGCTGCCAGGCGGCTCCGCCCGCTGGAGTCACTGCCGGTCCCCTCTCCAATTAATCAAGTTCCCATACTGATTAACAGCATGATTCATGGCTCTCGTTAGGAGCATTCTGGAACAAACAAGGCTGTATTTCAAGGCCACTGGCTTAATGGTTAAAATAAATACCTTCCAAATTTCTATTTTCAAGTAGCTGAACCTTTTCCACCTTTACAACTAATTCAGACTTCCTTCAAATTATTTTTCTAAGTAATATAACAATTTGTTTTTCATTAGAGCTTGTCAAAGCCGGACTTGGGTTTATTTTGAGAGAAACCAGCGCTCTGCAGAAACTGTTTAGTACAATCTGAATGACGCCCAAAGGGGTTATTGCAGCCACAATCAAAATAGAGTTTACAGCACTGGCTTGGGGTGACACTTTATTTAATGATTTCAAAAAAAAAAGAGAGGAGAAAAAACCCTCAGCGCCCTGAATCAGGAGCTAATTAAATGCACTCCTATGGCTCCCAGTAAGTGTTTCTCAGTCCCTCCGACTACTGCAGAATGCAAGGACTTAACTTGTTGCTAACTAATCCCAGACCCCATTATGGGAGCAGTGTTATTTACTGGTTTGGGGTGGTATGTGCTGCTATTCCCGTGTCTGGCACAGCAGAGCCTACCAAGCTGGATGTGAAATCAAATATCAGAGTGATTAAATAGTTTGGGTTCTGCCTGCTTAACTCAGAATGTTTCTTGTTGGGGGGTGTACAGCTCGGTATTTAATTTAAGGGGGCTTAAATGTAACAGAAAATCTGCCCTGTAACTGCTTTGATTCCACATTCCTTTTATTTTGCTGTGCAGAAAAGCTGAGCTGGAGCAGCGCCAGGGCTGAGGGAGGGGATCTGGGGGATCCAGGCAGGGAGTGAGGGGCAGGGACACCCCGGCCACCCTCGCCCTGGGACCAGGATGGGTGCACAGGGCTGGGGATCGACCTCCATAATCCCAGTCCAAAGCTTCAGCATTCCCAGAGAACCGCTGAATCTCTCTCCCTGCATCTTCCATCTCTCACCCGAGTCCAAAGTGGGTTTTTAAATAACTGAACTGCAAAACCCTTTTCCATGGGCCCATTCCTCCGGTTGTGTTCTGCTGTTCATTTTCCTGGGCTTCTCTGTTTGTTGTTTCTTTCTAAACCACAACGAAATCAACGAGGTTTGGACTTCGGTGAAGGCTGAATTTCCTCTGTTCTCGCAGGGGAGCCCCTGCCCAGCCCAGGCAGTGACACCCACCCAGTCCCACCCTGCCAGCGCTGCTGGGCCGGGGGGACCACGCTCCCCAGCATCCTTAGGGATTTACAAAAAAGCAGGAAAGTGACTTTTTACCGGGGCATGGAGTGAGAGAACAAGGGGGAGTGGATTTAAACTGAAAGAAAGCAAATTTTTATTGGTTATCAGGAAGGAATTCCTCCCTGTGAGGGTGGGGAGGCCCTGGCACAGGGTGCCCAGAGAAGCTGTGGCTGCCTCTGGATCCCTGGAAGTGTCCAAGGCCAGGCTGGACGGGGCTTGGAGCACCCTGGGACAGTGGAAGGTGCCCCTGCCCATGGCAGGGGTGGCAGTGGATGGACTTTAAGGTCCTTCCAACCCAAATCATTCTGGGATTCTGTGAACTGCAGAATAATTCCTGAATTTTCTGGCTGCTCCATCCTCCCGTGAACTGGGCATCCACACAGAAAAACTCCCTGAGCAGTGCCCGTGTCCTGTGGCTGCACAGTTACAGCCCTAACGAAGACCTGATCCTCCTGCCACGAGCCTGGCACTTGCGTAACCCCGCTAATCCTGCTGGAGACACCCCTGATTTACACCAGCCCCGCAACCAGAACAAACCCCAGCTCGGATCTGACAAGTGAAAACAAACACTGGATTCAGACACTTTCTGCAGGAAAGGGGGGGGCTGGTTAATTTTTGTTCCCTCTCTCCAGGCTGCTGCTGTGACCTCTGCTACCTCCGAAGTCAGCAACACAATCTCTTGCAGCTGTGGCACCGCAGCAGCCTGATCCAATTTGTGTGTGTGTGGCTGCAGGGGCAGCTCATCCCTCCAGCATCTCTGGCGTGGCAGAGGCAGCGCTGGGACAACGGGGGGGCTTGGTCCTCCCCTCCTGAAAGAGAGGAGGGAACCCCCACTTGGCCTCCCCTGCCTTCCTGGAGAGATGGGAACAAAATCAACCAGAGGGAAACGTCCGTTTCCATCAAAATTTTTAAGAGGTTGGGGTTTGGCCAAGCCAAGGAGGAAAAAAAAAAAAAAAGGATAGAAAATATCTGTTCAACAACTGTTTTCTGCCTGAAAAGAAAAAAAAAAAAAGAGTGAAATGACTTTGCTCCCGCTCTCCTGCACATTCCCAGCTCCCAGGGGCTGCGTGTCCCTGGTGCAGTGCCCAGCTGGGCAAGGGTAGTGCTGGGAGTTTGTTTTCCAAGGGAACAGAGCCGGAGCTTTCTGCCACATTCCCCCTCGGGGTCCCTCTCCCAGCAGGTCCCCCCATTCCTCTCCAGCTCCAGAAGTCCCCGTGTTCCTTGGCCAGATCCTGGGAGCTGCCTCAGGGGGTTCCTTCTCAGGGCTCTGAACCTTGGAGGGGTTTTTGGCTGCAGAGGTTTTATCTCTGCCTGCTGCAGGGCTGGAATTGTGCCTTGCTCCTGGCATTGTCATCCTTGTGCTCTGGCGATGGATCCTGCTGAAAACCATCCCAGGATTGCTGGGATGCAGGGAAGAACTGGCAACGCCAACATGCAGGATCTGGAGGGGGGGAAATATTCCACAACCACTCCAGCTCCTTGAGGGAATTCTGTCCTGGTGTGTGACGTGGGGCTGAGCTCATCCAGGGACTTCTCCAGCCACAAGGATGCTCCGTGCTGGAGGACACGCCAGGAGCTTCCAGGGGCTGCGGGAAGGAGTCAGACTCCACAAATCCATCCAGACCCGAGGGGATTTAGAAGCTGCAAACTCTCCCCACGTTCCAAACTGCCCAGACTGTGCCTTCATGGCTGTGACCGGGAAGCAAAGCCATGGCCCTGCCTTTCCAACAGCACCAGCCGGGGACTTTCCATTCTATTTATTCATTTATGGATTTCACCTTTCTGATCCTGAAGCTCCTTCCCACCTGGCACTGCCAAACCCACCCCGACCCCCTCCCTCCCTCGCTCCAAGCCAGCACTACCTGGCAGCTCCGAGGGGCAAGGTGGCTTCTTCCCGCCTTTTTTTTGGCTTTCCTCTCGCTTCCCTCATCAACTCGTTTGCCAAGCAGTGTAATTTTACTGCCTGGCTTCCAAGGAGCCAAGAAATACGTTTGCTGGTGTGAGCTGCGTGTTAGACAGCGTGAAAAACATGCAGCTTCAGGGGTTTTAGGAGGCAGATCCAGGGTTTAGAGGAGGCAGATCCAGGGTTCTGAGGAGGCAGCTCCAGGGAGCAGTGAAACCTCTGCTGAGCTGCAGGATTTGCCTGCCCCAGCAGCACTTCCAACCTCCCACCTCCTAAAACCCCACAAACTCCTTGGGGTACGGGCAGGCTGTGCCCTGGTGCTTCGACAGAACCAAGAAGAAGAGTCCAGACCTCACCTGGAATCTCCAAGATCTCTTCTTCCCCCCTCCAGGTACTGACAGCCACATTTTGGATTTGAATTCTCCTGAACCCTGGGGTGTTTCAGATCCAGGTGTGCATTTCTGAGGCCCACACCCCACCTCTACTACAAAAACCAGCCAATCTCAGAATCATTCAGGTTGGAAAAGCTCTTTAAGATCATCAGATCCAACCATCAACCACCACACTCACGACTACACCACGTCCTGAAGTGTCACATCCACACGTTTTCTGAACACTTCCAGAGATAATTTATTCCTGGCAGAGACAACTGGCAGCAGTGCCCAGGAGGTCCATGGAAATGGTGGGGTTTGAGCTGAGCTCACGAGGAGACCACGGCAAAAACCCTAAAGCTGAGGGGCAGGAAATCTCTGCGGGAGGGACCATTCCTGGCCAGGAGCAGCAACGCCGAGCCCTGCAGGGATCTGCCTGGGAATGGGCTCATCCAGAGGGTCCCTGTGGCCCCTCCAGGGGGAATCGAGGTGCTGGCAGCACTCTGGTGTGCATCAAACCCACCCTAAATTCCACCATCAAACCCCAACCCCAACAGGGACCTCCTGTGCACATCCAGGATGGGAACATCGTGGAGCTCGCAGCTCCCTCGGGATAACTCCAGGCTGGAATCACAGCCCCACAGGAATCCCATGGAGGACACACATCCATCCTCAGGCTGCTGAGCCCCTCCTCTCTGACGTCTCCAGCCTCACTAAGCCTTTTTGCTCACAAACGTGAAGCAGGCAAGAAGAATAAGCTCACACTTGGAAAAAAACCCCACTTTCCTCCTTTCAAGCCCAACTTTTTTTGGGTTCCTGACAAAGCAATATTCTCCAGGCCAGTTGGAATCTGGAAAAATACACTCACTCAACCTAGCCACCATGACTCCAATAACAATTATAAAATGTCCAATAAAACTTGTCTGTAATGTCAATTCAAATCTTGAAAAGCAGAATTAAGTGGTATATCAACATTAAACTTTATTGCTTCCTTTGCAGAGCACAAGGATTGTCAATAAAAGTCATTCTGAATGAAGAAAAGGGCAGTAAATATTAAATAAACAGGTTTTTGTTGAAATGCTATAAATGCACCAGAGCTGCCTCTTACACTGGGACCCTTTCTGCCTTTGCAGACTCCCCTCGTGATCGAAATAAGTCAGTTAATTGCCAACCATCAATAAAGGGCCAATTAAAGGGTGCTTGATGCCTGCATTTACTCGCTGTCATTAGGAGCCTTTATGGGGTGTACTCGGCTGTTCCAGGTCCCCGTGGCTCTGTCTGACGTCCCCCAGCCCCCCCAGGGCCCTGCTGCTCTTTGGGGCCCCTGGAGGAGCCGGGAAGGAGCCAGAGACTCCTGGCCAGGAGTGACAGGGATGGAGCAACCCCGGGGTGAGAGGGGATGAGAGGGGAGCATTGAACATGGAATGGACTGAGGTGGGAGGATCCTTAAAGATCATCTTGTTCCAACCCCCAGGGACACCTTCCACTATCCCAGGGTGCTCCAAGCCTCCTCCAGCCTGGCCTTGGACATTTCCAGGGATCCAGGGGCAGCCACAGCTTCTCTGGGCACCCTGTGCCAGGGCCTCCCCACCCTCACAGGGAGCAATTCCTTCCCAATATCCCATCTAACCCTGCCCTCCTTCATCTTAACCAGCAGAGAGGGGAGGTTTTGCTTTGTCCATGAGACAAAACAGGAGTTTTTTTAGGGGTTGGGCTGAATAAAATCCTCCCAGTGCTTCTGAAAACCTCAGGTGTGACATGTCACAAATGCAGCTGGCACCTCTGCAGTGACACCCCGGGGCCTCCGTGGGTCAGACCTCTCCCTCCAGCTGCCCAAGATCCCTCCCAACCCGACCAAAGCTGCTCCCAAAAGCTGTGCAGAGGTAAAAGCTGACGTTCAGTGGCACCCAGACACAACAGGAAGCATTTGGGAAGCAGAAGGAACCGGGGACTCCGCGAGGGCACAAACCCGGCGGGGTTTCTGTCAGACCTTTAAAACCTGATCAGCATTTCTGTGGTTTACCAAGGGGGTTTATGAGCTGTTCTCCAGTTTAATCATCACATGAACTCACAGGAAGCAGTAACAGCTCCTGAGTATGAATTTCTTGATGCTGAAATGATGCTGAACAAAGACAGGGCAGCAAGGGCTGGAAACGGAGCGTCTGAGAGGTTTAATGAGCTCTTTGAACTCTGCCAGGGCAGAGAGGAGAGAAATCAGATGGGCTTTAGGAAAGTAACTCTGCAGCAGCTTCTGTCCTCTGAGTTCTGCAGAGGTACAAAGAAAACCCACACAAAAATCAACTGGAACGTGAATCCATTAGATTTTCAAGGAATTATTTCCATTCTGAGCCTTGGCTCAGTCAGTCTGGCACTTGTGAAGAGCGGCTCAACCATTTCCAGAGATAATGAACAATCCCTGAATGATCAATACAGAGAGAAGAATCCCTTCAGGGCGGGAAAGATGTCTGTAAAAATTAACTTTTGGGGGAATGACAAGGATTCCCCAGAGCTGTCAGAGCCGCAGGATCAGAGCCCTTGCACTGATCCTGGGCTGCCATTTCTCTGCCACACAGAAACCAAACCTCCAGCAAAGCACCGAGAACAGTGGGAGACACCCAGGAATTCCTGTCTGGGAATCATCTTCATTCCCTGGAGCCCAAACTCCTGTCCTGCCCCCTGAGCCGGGCGCTGCCCGGAGGAGTTGGGAAGCCCGGCGCTGGAGAGGACGGGAGCCTCAGGAGGCAGAGCAGGAGCAGCTCACCTGGAACAGGATCTGCAGGAGCCCGTGCAGGATGCACATCCTTCGGCCCAGGAGCAGGAAGAAGGGCACCACCAGCTCGATGAAGTGGTTGACCAAGGTCTCGAAGTGGTGGAACCACCACGGTGAGCGGTGCATGAAGTACGAGATGGGGTTGGGCACCGGCTGCGTCTGGAATGTAGCAGGAAAAAAGGAATTAATCGCCTCCAAAACTTGTTATGAAGGGCAACTACAAAGTTCTGGCCTTATTCCTTATTTCTCTCCCCAAGTGTGCCCTCAGGAGAACCATCCTTCACCTCTGGGAGCTTGTTCCTTGGCAGAGAAAATGACTTCATTCAAGTTTTTTCACGCATCTTTAAACAAATTCATCTTTTAAAAACCAAGAGTTTTAATTTTCCCTTTTGTCATCACAACCAAACCCCATCTTAAATTAACCCCACTATTATTTAACACTGAAATCTTACACTTAGCTCAGCATTGAGGGATGTTAAACTGAGTGAAGATCCTCAGAGCAACGGAGCAGATCCAGAAACTGAGCCCAAGATTTGCTCAGGGTCAGGCCTCGGGTCAAACAGAGCCAGGAATGGAAACCAGATTTCAAAACCTCGGAGATCTGCTTTCAAAATGTTTAAAATTCAAATAAATGTGGTGGTAGAACTGCTTTCCAAGATGGTAATTTGGGAGAGGAAAGTGTAATTCCTCAAAACATGTTATACTGGTTAAGGTATTTACATACTGGCCTTGGGACAATATTATTCTTTTATCAGCCTGAAATTTTTTGACACGGGGAGATTTTTCCATCCAGGACAGGAAAGCTGCAAATTTTTCAAAGGGAGCAACCCCAAATTCTGATATGTTAATAAGTGCCACCCTAAGAAATCCCACAACTGGAGCAAAAAGAAATTTTAATTTATCTGAGCGTATCCAACAGGCTCCAATTCCCTGGTATTGTTTTAAAACTGTGACAGCAAAAAAAAGAGAGGTCGAAAACACAAATGTTAATTGAAGGAGACACAACACATCTTTAAATTATTTGTAGTTAAATCCAAAATACAAACAAAACAGGGAAAATCCTGTAGGATGCATGGCAGCCGAGCATGCTCCCACCGCCAAATCCCACAACTATTGTAATTCCTTATTAGCAAAGCTGGGATTAATAAAGCTGTTGCTTTGCCTGGGTTGGAGGCTGCTGTGGCCCCTTAGGACAGGAGACCGCATCCTTCCTTCCCGGATGGAGCCGGGCCGGGGTCAGGGAGCTGTGCCAAGGCCGCTCCGGCCAGGCTGGGGGGTCAGGGCAGCCCCAGGTGCCCCCCAGGGTCCTTCCCCTCCGCCAGGACCTGCTTCCAGTTAATCCCGTGTTGGACTCCTCGCAGCATTCCCAGGGAGGCTTTTTTTTTTACCTGGATCCCAAATTGCTGAGAAATGCTTTTATCCTTCCAAACAGGCAGGCTGCTCCTTGGCTCTTTTTAGTGTTGTTATTATTATTGGGGTTTTTTTAAAGTGCTTTAACCAAACCTGACCCAGCTGAGGTATTGATCCAACAGGTTGGAATGTTTGGCACTTATGGATGAAGACCATGGAGAGCAGGCAGAATTACTAATTACACACCTACTAGTAATTGTAATTAATACATTAATATGTTTTATTCCCACTTGTTGTTTGGGCTGGGACTGGAGATATTGTCATCCCAAATTGTTCAGGGGCAGAAAGAGAAAATTCCAGCCTCAAATCCCACTGCAGTGGGAAGTTCAAGGCCAGGTTGGAGGGAGTGAGGGTGGGGAGGCCCTGGCACAGGGTGCCCAGCGAAGCTGTGGCTGCTCCTGGATCCCTGGAAGTGTCCAAGGCCAAGTCGGATGGGGCTTGGAGCACCCTGGAATAGTGGAAGGTGTCCCTGCCCATGGCAGGGGTGGGAGTGGGATGAGCTTTAAGGTCCTTTCCAGCCCAAACCATTCTGGGATTTCAGGGTAAGCCAAACCCCAGTGATAGAGAAGTGATTCACATGTCCCAGATATCCTTTAAAAGCTGCTGGGGGAGGAGATCTCAGTGTGTGTGTTCCTCCCGATGCCTTCCAGATGCTGCACAGCACAGGTTTCCCGGGAAGAGAGCCGTGTTTACCCGGGACGGGGTGTTGAGGCAGGAGCAAAGGCCCAGAGCAGCCTGTGAATCACCAGGAGCCTGGGATGCTGGAAAACTTCCCGGATTCTTTTTGTGCCCGAGCGCACCGGTGCCCAGAGGCACCCACTGCTGGGGAAAGCACCCGGGGCACCTTGCTGGGTGCAGAGAGGGAATCTGCCCCACACCTGCTGCTCCAGAGCACTCCTATCCCATGGAAACATCCCGGCCGTGTTGGAGGTGGCGGTGTCAGAGCCCAGGAGGAGGGAAAAGCTTTCCAGGCTCTCCTCACTCAGCTTGTTCCTGGGATTTGGAGATTTACACTTCGCTTTGTGGCTGCGCTGTGAGGAGAATTATGGAAGCCCAGACTGGTTTGGGTTGGAAGGGACCTGGAAGATGATTTAATTCCCACCCCATGACACCTCCCACTGTCCCAGGGTGCTCCAAGCCTCGTCCAGCCTGGCCTTGGACACTTGCAGGGATCCACGGGCAGCCACAGCTTCCCTGGGCACCCTGTGCCAGGGCCTCCCCACCCTCACAGGGAAGGATTTTATCCCAATTCCCAACATCCCATCTAACCCTGCTCTTTCTCAGTCTGAAGCCATTCCCCCTTGTCCCATCACCCCAGTTCCTGATGAAAATTCCCTCTCCATCTCTTCATCGTAGGAAGCATCCTAGAAGCAGCCGGGAGTTCTCCTACATCCAGAACTGTGATCTCCTGACACACGGACATGGGAAATGCAGCTCCAAGTCAGATGGAACCAAACAACCAATCCCAAGGTGGATGCACACGGAGCGGGAGTGAGCGGAGCCGTGGGCTCGGAGCAGCCCTGCTTCTGGGCACCTCTGCGAGACGTAAAATGTTTTTAAATAAAACAACAATTAGCAAACCCTGGCTTTGTGTGTCAGCACACCATCATAACCCTCGTGCCTCCCTCACACCTCCAGCAGCCGGGCAGAAACCGCCGCTGCAAACGCCTTTGGAAATCGGAGCAGGAAAATGAATTCCATAATTCACGGGGCAGATTTGTAAGGTGTGAGTGCTGCTGGAGGAATTCTGGGTCGCCAGCTCGGGCCTGTTCCCTGGCTTGGATCGAGCAGGTTTTATGAGGGTTGGTAACAGAGTCTAAAAATACGCACAATAAACTGGTTTTTTTCCCTGCGGGGTCTATGGTTTAATTATGTTCTTAGTGAGAACCATTAAAGTGCTAAGTACCTGAAGACTCCTAATTTACTAAACTGCACCCCACTAAAAGCCAACAGAAGGCCATTATACAGCAGAGTGAAGGCTCTTCTTGGGGGCTGTAAATGGCCACGGTCCCTCCTCCCAGCCCCGTTATTGCCACGGCTTCACAGAAACTCCGAGGGAGGATTTAATCCTGGGCTTGGAGAGCCCAGCCCAGCCTAGGGAACGCTCCAGGCTCTCCTACAGGGAAACAAATCCCACATTGTCCTCAAACAACCCACTGCTCAGGCAGTGAGGCAGACTGGGATAGGGGAAGGTGTCCCTCCCGTGGAATGGGATGGGCTTTAAGGGCCTTCCAACCCAAACCATCCTGGGATTCTTTACTGGGCTCATAGCACAGCTCGCATTCAAGGAACTGAGCAGCAGGGGAGTGTGGAGTTGGAGGGTAAGGAATCATAGGATCATGGAATGGTTCAGGTTGGAAAAGCCCTCTAAGATCAACAAATCCAACTAAGTGCACTTCATGGCAGAGAAATCCTGAGAAACAGAAGGAAATGGAACAAGAGTAAATAAGAATAAATAATGAGAAAAGGCAACTATTTGGTCAAAAGAAACAGAATTCCAGAATGGCCTGGGTTGGAAGGGATCTGAAAGATCATCTTATCCCCCCCCTGCCATGGGCAGGGACACCTTGGATACCTTCCACTATCCCAGGGTGCTCCAAGCCCTGTCCACCCTGGCCTTGGACACTCCCAGGGATCCAGGGGCAGCCACAGCTTCTCTGGGCACCCTGTGCCAGGGCCTGTCCACCCTCCCAGCCAGGAATTCCTTCCCAACATCCCATCTAACCCTGTCCTCTGGCAGTTTGAAGCCATTCCCCCTTGTCCTATGGAACCATGGAATATCCTCCCCCCTGACCCCACAGAGGTGCAGCGAACACATCAGGAACAGCTCTGCAGGCTCCCACAGGCAGGAGAGAGGGAAAGCCTTTGGCACACACAGCCGAGCGTGAGGAGCAGCAGTCCCCTGGAACACCAGGCTGAGAGGTTTATTAAATGTTTTCTGGAGTGCTGTGGAAGATCCAGATGAACTGCAAAGCTCGGCTCTCCAGCTTCCCAAGCACTGAGGCATGAACTCATCTCCTCGGCTTCAAAGCAAAGCCCTCGCTTCTCTTGTGCTTTGGACCAAAAAATAAAAAGGATTCTCCATCGTGGAGCATAATTGGATCAGCGTGGTCCAACAGGCTTTCCTTGCCAGTCCATTCTGCTTCAGATCCTGACCTGGCTCCTCAGGCATCTGCAGATCAAAGCTCCACGTTCCCAAGCCTGAGCGGGAGCGTCTCCCCTGCCCCGTGCGAGGAGGCAGCGAGCAGAGAGGAGATAAAGGGGTCACTCCCAGCTGCTGGGAAGTGTGGGCAGATGCGTGTGCTGCCTGAAGTCAGACTGTCTCAGGCTGTACAGCAACCAAGGGTTCCTAAAAAACACTCTGCTTGGAACAGGGGGAGATTCCAGAGCCTCTTCGCCGTGGTAGGAGCTCCCCACGGGCAGCGACTTTGACTGATGAGCAGCAGAGGGATTTTGCACAAGGATTCTCATGCAGGGAAGGGTTTGGGAAGGAAATGGAGCAGGGAACTGCTCAGGCTGGGTTTAAACCCAGCAGCACCTCGTGCTGGGGGTGTTTTATCTGTACACTCAAAGCTCCACGTCCACGCTGCTGAAATACCCACACAACAGCTAAGCGGTTAAAAATAGCCCCTTCAAAACTTTCCAGTTATTAATAAGATTCCAATCCAAATAAAATCAGAAGGGAATAAAAAAAAAAAAAAAAGAAAAAGCTGTATATGGCTTGAAACTGCTCTAACATCCAGTGGGTCACAAGGGGTCGGCTCTTCAGCAGCGCAATATCAAAATAATCAAGCCTCGATAAAGTAATAAAAAGAAGTTGCCTGTATGTTCTTGCTGGGCAGAGCTCCCCTCGCCCAGTCAATAGGAATATTCAGTCCATAGAAAAACAGACTGGAATCTGCCTGTTTAAGACAGCAGAGCGAGCCAAGGAGATGTGTGTTTGACTCGGTGCCAGCACGGCCATAAAATGTTGGCAATTTAGTAGAGACGTGGTGCCGCGCCACTCTCCCAAAGGACCTAAATAAACTTCAGATGGAGAACATATATTTTTACTTTTTATATATATAAAAATCTGCTGGTTCATTTTTAACTCCCTTCCCCAGCCGGCCCTTGCTCGGAGGTTTCTCAGAGCTCCAGCAGGTCCCCGTTCCTCCCGGCTGAGCAAAGGCTCAGCAAGGAGAAGTTCAAAGCATGAAAAATCCGAGCAGTGATTCACGTCTGGAGGTTGGGTTTCTTTGGGAATGGTGGCTGCAGCCGCCGGCGGGGAAAGGGGGCTTGGGAGAAGATTCTGCTCTGCAATTTCATGCCTCAGCACTGTAAAATACCCCGGGGAATTTGTTGTTTTCCTGTTGACAATGTTATAAAGTCACGGGTGGAGGTGAAACCTCCCTGCCATGTTCAGCTCTGCTCAGGGTGACTTGCCCCAGGAGAGCTGGGGGGACACTGAATGTTGGGGTTTGGAATCCCAACCACCTGGGTGGGGGCAGAAGGCTCCTTCTTGTTTGCTTTTCCAGACTGCACCCACCTCCTGGTCCGAGCCGTCCCTCTCCAGGAACACAGCCCACATTTCCAGGGCCCACAGCATCCCTGTTTATTGACACTGCTCCTCCGTAACGTGCTCCGGGCTGCTCCCGGAATATCCAGTTAATTGGGGATGGATTACAGATTCACCTATTTATTCTGGACATTCTTGGAGAGGTCCTGAGCTAAAATTACACAAGGAACCAGTGAAGTGTTGAGGCTGTTTATTTGTTCAAAACCCCGTTCAAATAACTGGCGGGGCCTGGGCAGACATCTTGGCTCTGGTGGGGCCAAGAGGAGCTGGTGGAACCAATTGTGGGTCCTCCCTGCCTTTGGGGAGAGAGTTGGATTGTCAAGAGCAGCAGAGATGGGGAACGCTGGGTTTAGGGAGTGGGACAGGCTGGAAGGTCCACCCCTAAGAATCTCAGAGTGCAAAAAACCTCCAGGATCATCGAGTCCAACCTTTGACCCAACACCACTGTATCGTGAAGAGAAACCAAGATCTAAGGGCAACACAAGTAGGTCCCATCCCAAAGGCAAGGGAGGAGCTGAAATCCTTGCCCCTGTTTGCTGCTTCCATCAGATGGTGCTGTTCTGTCTCACACTCTGGGATTTTCCGACTCAGGAACGCGCTCCCTGGCCCGGAGCTCCCCTTCCCCACAGATCACTCACCAATATTTTAAATTGCCATTTAAGAGCATATTGCAAACGTGATCCTTTAATTGGTCACCGTTATGACTCTCTATTAGAGAAGACAAGTTTTTCCACACAAGGTAAGCCCTGAAAATGTTTAAAAACAACCCAGAGCTGATGTATTTATTATGCATTTCTCCATATATAAATAATTCCATGAAAAGGGACGTAGTGAGTGGAAACTCCATTTAAAATGTGATCCCAGATGGTGGCAAAGCTCTAAAATTGCAAGGCAACATGTAAAGAAAGATTAACGACCTCAAACAGGCCCAAATTTATGAGGTGAAAGCCCCTGTAATCCTGGAGAAAAATGATACCAAACCTTCGACCAGACAGCCAGAAAATACCTCTGCTTACTCCATGTGCCCTCTGCCATTTTAACATTCTCTTTTAATGCCCATTATTTGGGGTTCAGTTGGTGTTTCCTCCTGCAGGCCAGAGGTTTTGCTTTGGTTCATGAGCACCGTGAGGGATTTGCCAGCTCCCACCAGGCACCAGGACCCACTGATAAATCAGGAAACAGGAACAGCGATGGGAATGAGCAGCAGAAAGGAGGGAAAACGGAGCCAGGACACCACGACAAGCCTTGAGCATCACTGCAAGACCCAAAGCTGCACCACTGAGTGGGCTGAGGGGACAGAGCTTAACAATTCCAACATTAACCTCGTTCTGCCCAAGTGGGAAAGGTTCCAAAGGGAAGGATGTCAGCGTTTCTTCCCAAGGAATGTGGGTCATCCCAGGCCAGCAGCATCTTCCGTGCTCTTAACTCCAGCCAGGACCAGACTGGGTGGCACAGCCCACTCCCCTGGGATCTCTGGCACCTTCAACATCCCCTGACAGTGCTCCTGCTCATCCCTCTGGCCTTTCCCCCCTCAGCAAGGTCACCTGGACTAGTTTACTACAACATTCTTCAGTGCGCTGGGATTTCCCAACCTTTCCAACAGAGTTCCTTGCACACTCTAGTGCCTTAAAGGGCAACCCTATGGCTTTGGAGAGGTGAAGAACATCTTTCTGAACATCATCCCAATGGCTACACCCGCTCAGAGGACCCAGAGCTTTACCCTTCCACTCACAACCCCAAAAACACCCCACAGCTGCTCTCCCCCAGCCCCTCATTCCTTCATTTTCTTTCTCTTTAAAAAGTCCAGTGCTAAACCCAGGACCAGTCTCCTTCAGAGGGCTTTTTTTTTGGTGTGTGCTCATAAACACGAGCTCAGCACCAGGCCAAGGAACACAGGGAGCTCGTGAGCGCCGGCGCAGCCCCGGCTCGTGCCTGTGTTTGGATTAGGCAGTTCCGTGGCCTGGACGTTTACAGTCGGGTTGGGGTTTTTTTTTTCCCCCCCCTCCACAACTCGAGACAAACAGTGAGAGCTTTCATAAAATGTGTTCACAAAGGGTAAATTGTGCCATTAGGAGCCGACTACCTGGTTGGTCACTGGAATTCTCCGAACTGGAACGCCACCGCGCTCCGAGCCAAAGCCAGCGCCGGCGGCAGGAGAGGGAACTTGTTTAACTCTGCAACTGCTCGGGAGACAGAGCACACCCAACACAGAACTGCACCATCATTCAGGTTGGAAAAGAGCTTCAAGATCATCGAGTCGAAGGCCACCACCAACCCATGTCCCCATGTGCCACATCCACATGGTTTTAAATCCATCACCAGCTCCCCAGGAACTGCCACGACTGATCCAGCTCTGAACCTCCTGTTCATCCAAGAGCATTTCTAGAGCAGGACGGGATAAAAATAAGACACCAGGAAAAACCAAGTTGCTGTCCCAAAGATGGAGCCAAAAGCTTAGGAGAGTGTGTTTCTGTTTTAGGCTTTCTCCCGAGTAACAAAGGATGCAGCCGGAAAGAATTTAGGACAAGCAAAACAAGTCACAAGAAAACTCTTGGCCGTGAGGAGCTGATGTCCAAACTCCACTGGGTGAATCCAGCAGCCAATTCTGCTGCCCCTCGCCAATGAACGAGGGCCTGGAGTGGCAGGACAAGGGGGAATGGCTTTAAACTGAAAGGGGGGAGAATTAGATATAGAGATTAGGAAGGAATTCTTCCCTGTGAGGGTGGATGGGGCTTGGAGCAACCTGGGGTAGTGGAAGGTGTCGGGGTTGGAACTGGATGAGTTTTAAGATCCTTCCCAACCCAAACCAGCCTAATTCTGCGATTCCGTGAGCTGCATCTCTCAGGCAGTGACACATTCACTGCATCTCCTGGTGTGGCCATCATCCCAATAACTCTTTTTTAAACAATTAAAGGGTTTCTTACAAAAACATGACAATTTTCTAGGATGTAGTACACATGCATTAAATCCTGCTAATGCCAGGAGAACTGGCTCGGGCATCTTTGGACTCCTGGATACAAAGCTGCGCTTCTTAGAAATGTCCTTGTCCTGCTCAAGGCCTTCCTTGGGTGAAAACAATAATTAGCTATATTTTAAAGGACATAATTTCAGGGAAGTTTTCCAGCACACCCTTAATAACTCCAGTGGTTTCCCTTCTGACACAAAAACGTGACGGATTTCAAGCAGCACGTGCCGGAGCAGGGAGCTGTGCTGTTATCCAGGAGGGAAGAAGCCTCTCCCAGCAGCACCACTCAACGCCCATCCCAGTGTCCAAATCCTTTTGCCTCGAGCTCTGGCAAGTTTTGCCCTTGTGTAATCGCTTGTTTTGTAAGTGTTGCTTGTTTCTATGCTTTTCTTATAAAAAGAAATAAATAAATTCTCCAGGCAGATAAATTCCACCCAATAAATGTGTCGCTCCTCTATCCCCATGGACATAATAATGCCCTCACTCTTGTCCCGACTTGGAGCGCTCACAAATCACCATTATAAATAAATCCGCCAACCTAAGGCAAACAGCTCATTTTTAATAGAGCCTTTTACCTCCTTTCCTGACGCCAAACGAGATCCCAGAGCAGCCCAGTGCCCGAGGGATGGCAGCTCCCATCCCCTGTGCCAGCCGATCCCAGTGCCACGCTGGGGCTTGTGCCCTGTGTTTTACTGGGATATGTTTGGGGCTGGATTTTTTCCTCCTGGTGCTGTCCTGGGGCTCATGCCTTGTGTTTCCTCAGGACAGGTTTTGGGCTCCATTTCTCCACCCTGGTGCCACCCTGGGGTTCATGCCTTGTGTTTTCCCGGGACATATTTGGGGCTGGATTTCTTCACCCTGGTGCCACAGCAGGGCTCATGCCCTGTGTTTTTCTGGGATATATTTGGGGCTGGATTTCTCAGTCCCAGTGCCACCGTGGGGCTTGTGCCTTGTCTTTACTCGGGATAGGTTTCTGGCTGGATTTCTTCATCCTGGTGCTGCCATGAGGCTCATGTCCTCTGTTTACCTGGGACGTGTTCGGGGCCGGATTTCTTGGTCCCGGTGCCACCCTGGGGCTCGTGCCCTGTGTTTACCCAAGCTGTGTTTTGGGCTGGACCTCTCCCATCTCCCACACCGCTGGCACCATCCCGTCACCCCCGGGAGCAGCACGCTCCGGTCCCAAACACTGCACCCATTGATGCCGCGGGGCCGGGGCGATGCCGGGCGGGGACGGGGGGGGTTTGCCTGCCGAAATTCGGTTCTGGCTGGGTGTTTAATATTCCCCGTCATGCCGGGCTGTTTCTGCTCGCTGCCGCCTGTCAGTTAAGCCCGGGGATGTTTATTTTAACGGCCACTTGTGGTCAAGGCTGGTGCCAGTTGTACGGCATCGGTTACGCAGATTTAGCGCTGGGGACTCGGCCCCCGGCTCCCCGAGCACGGAAGGCAGCCAGGGCTGCCCGGCCTAATGTGAAACAACTGAACTCTTCCAGCAGTCCCTGCTCCAGCTTTAACCCTTGCTGGGCAGGAGCCGGCTGCTTCCACAGCTCAGCCTTCCCATGTCATCCCATATCCTGGCCGTTGTCCCATCTCCTGTTTCCCAAACTCCTCCAGCAGCAAAATGTCTTAGGGCGATGATCTGAAACTGCCAGAAGGAGTGGGGGATGTCCTCGCTTGTTTAAGGAAGCAGTTTTAAGGGAAGGAGAGGATTTTTATTGCTCCCATGAATTTACCATTACTCCAAGAGCACTGTACACTGCTGAGAGTGATCACAAATTAACTGAGGTTGGAAAAGCCCTCTGAGATCCTTGAGTCCAAGCTGTGACTGATCAGCACTCGTCAACCAGACCAGAGCACTGAGTGCCACGGGATGCTCCAGAGCTAGCACGGGATGCTCTATATCCCTCCCTGGTGGACTGACACATGCTGGGGACACAAAGCCAGGCCACCCCAGCTCCCTGACAGGAGCCTGGCCTCGGCACACCCCTCTCCCCAACCCCAAACCTCGTGGAGAGCGAACAGGCACCGCAAGGCGAGCCCCTGCTGCTCCGCCAGAGCCGGGACGACGCTCAAATGTTAAATAAACCGGGGCCTGCAGCAGAATTCTGCATCATTTCTGATCGTCTGGACAGGCTCCAAGATGCTAATCAGCCCCAGATTAAGTCATCAAGCAAACTGATGAGCAATCACATTCTGTCAGTCCAGCTGCACAGCATTACTCGGGAGCTGGGCTCCCACCGGAGAGGGAAGGCGGCTTTGTGCCGCGGATCCAACGGGAAGGAAGCAGGAGGACCTGGAGGAGCTGTGCTGAGCTGCCACGGGCTCTGTACAGCAGCAGCTCCAGCTCCTGGCCCTACCCCTGCCCCCAAAACTTGCCTCTTACTACCTCAAGGTGACAAACGTGGCCGTGCCCATCCCGATCTGGCGGCGCACGGCTGCTCCCGCTCCCAGAGCATCCCGGTGTTTTCCTGAATTACCACACATGNTTTGCCTCTTACCACCTCAACGTGGCCAACGTGACAAATGTGGCCATGCCCATCCCGGCCCGGCAGCACACGGCTGCTCCTGCTCCCAGAGCATCCCGGTGTTTTCCTGAATTACCACACACGGCAAGAGGCAGCTTTGTCTTCTGTGGAGAACCCCTGGCCTGTGGAAGTGCTTTAACTGGACCAGCACAGATACTGTTAATGACTATGAGGGACCATAATTAACAGAAACCTGTTAATGGTGAAGCACAGGGAAAATCTGCGCTCAAATCCCAACTCCATTCGGTGGGAATCTGTGAAAGGGAAGAGATTCCAGGCTGGTTTTCAGCATAACCTCACTGGGTTTGCAGAGTTCTCACCCANTTTCCTGAATTACCACACATGGCAAGAGGCAGCTTTGTCTTCTGTGGAGAACCCCTGGCCTGTGGAAGTGCTTTAACTGGACCAGCACAGATACTGTTAATGACTATGAGGGACCATAATTAACAGAAACCTGTTAATGGTGAAGCACAGGGAAAATCTGCGCTCAAATCCCAACTCCATTCGGTGGGAATCTGTGAAAGGGAAGAGATTCCAGGCTGGTTTTCAGCATAACCCCCTGGTTTGCAGAGTTCTCACCCAGAGAGAGCTTCTTCCTAAAACCTGCCCAGGAAATAAATCAAAACAGGAGGAGAAGCAGCCTAAATGTTCAATAAGAAGATGCAAAAAACCTCTGAAAGTATCATAAACGCTAATTCTGAATTTTTTTTCTGTAATAACAAATACGATAAAAATAGATAAATGCTGGCAATATTAATTAAGAGAAGGATTTCTACTCATATTTTAATACTGCTTGAGGGGAGATGAATTAACTGGAGCTGCTGTCAGGGGATTCACTTTTCACAGATCTCACACATGGATACACAGCACCACATCTCCAGCCATCCCTTCTCTAGGATTTTCTCATCATTTTTTTCCATAGCCAATGGAGTCTTTTCCATACCCTGTGCTTTATTAAGCCTCAATAAAGACAGATATAAATATATAAATACACCAATATACCAATATAAATATATAAATGTATAAACATATAAACCCAAGTGAGACGGGAGAGGGCTGAACTCCTCCAGCCCCCAGTGCACATCTGGCTGCCAGTGGGGGCCTGGCTGTCCTGGTCCTCGCTCTGGGATAGAGCAATAGATTTGAGGTGATGATCCTACTGGGAAGATTGAGAGGTGAGAACACCGTTCACCACATCCAGCTGAAATTTTCCCATGTTATCGAATGCCTGAGTGGGAGCTCCTCTGGGAACGCCACATCCAAGGGGAGATTCTGCTCCCAGCCCTTTGCTGCTTTAGCTGAGCCTTCAGCACCTTCCTCAGAGCTCATTCCCTGGGATGGACAGGCCATTCCTAACCCCAACACCTTCATCCCACTGTCTTCATCAGCTTCTGGAAGCTGATCCCAAATTATTCAGAAATAGGACCACATCAATCAAAATAAAGCCCCCAAAAAGCCCAGCTCCACCATCCCACCCAGGAGAGCCCCATCCTGCCTCTCACTTGTGCTTGGACTTAAATAGGAGAGAAAGTTCTGTTAAACCCCAAAAAATAGTGGGATAAACTCCATTCCTAGCCCAGCCTGGCTCCTCCTCTTCCCCCCAGGAAGGCTGAGTGTGGCATCTCCTTGGGGAAAAACAGGCAAAGCCCGCATGGAGGTTGGGCTCCATTGGGAGGTCCCCTCCCAAAATGATGGTTTGCCTGGATGTGAAGACCTGGAAAGTCACAGAATCCCTGGATGGGCAGGACCACAGTGGGAATCTTCTCCCACTTCCCTGCTCAAGCAGGGTCATCCCAGAGCACAGGATTGTGCCCAGACAGCTCTGGAATATCTCCAGCAAGGGAGATTCCACAACCTCTCTGCAGACACACAGGGAAGGGGGACGATGACATTTAAACCACGACGACAGCCCACAGCCTCTTTTAAATTCCTTCCTCTAAAAATAAAAAACAAAAAAAAAAAAAAAGAAAAGAGAAGAAACTCTGCATTTCAGGGCAGGTGATGGAGATGAAACCAGGACACAACATCAGACACTTCATAATAAAACCCTGGGAATAGCAAGGCCAAGCTGCACCGTGTTAAAATTCAAGGCTAATTTAAAATCTTGTTCCTTAGCGCAAAAGCTGGAAAGACGCCCAAGCAGAGGGAGGAGGGAAAAAATAATAACCAAGCCAATTGTATATTTCTCCTAGAAATTCCATGTCAGGAGGTACCTCAGGACTGCACCCGCGGGCTCCAATTTCAATAAATCAACACAGCGTGCGGGGCAACAGTAGCACAAAGTCCTGCTCTCTCCGCAGCGTCCAGCCAGGTAAAATCACCGGGAACAAAATGCCCATTCTTCCTGCTCCTTGGCAAGGGGACAAATTACTTTCTGCACCTCGCTGTGCTGAAGGAGTGGTTATTAAATGCAGTCGGAGCTGCCTTTCCAGCTGTACTCAAATCAAGGGCGAAATCGAGCGAGCGCCGCCGGCCGCGAGGAACCCAGGGAGCAGCGCCGGGATGAGGCCACCCCCACGCGCCTCCCTGCCCATCCAAGCATTTAAATGATTCGGGTTTGGGATCAGAATGAAGCTGGATGGACTGCCCTGCCCAGGCCCTGTGCGATGGGCCATGGGTTTTGCCAGTAATTTATGGATTATTCCAACGGTCGCAGCCCGGTCCTGAGCGCTGCCAGGAGAGAGCAAACAAGAAGGTGAGAGGTGCTCAGGGCTGTCTTGTTTGCTCATCCCAAATGTGTTTGCACACAAGAAGTCCTGGTGTTTTTGGATGGAGAGCTGCTTGTCCACGTCTGGGACTCAGTTATGTGAGCAGCATGAAAACAGCAAGGAAGTGAGGGATCAGAAAGGTTTATGGGAGGAAAGGAGCACAAAAAAGGGATGGCCCTAAAACACAACATGAAATCAAGAATTTGAAGAGAGGTCTCCCCATCTCTTGATTCCCCATCAAAACCGTCCTCCCATAAGGATATTTCACACCATTTCTTCTACAAATCATTTTATATTTCCTTTACAATCAACCCCTCTCCTCTGGTGTCACTTTCTTACTGGATGGGACCAGAAGCTCCAACTCCAGACATTATCCCGAAGGACAATGGGAAGAGCCAGGGTTTGCAGCCATTTTTGTCCCTTCTAACTCAGTGCTGAGAAAGAGACAGTTGGTGGGAACAAAAGATGTGTACAGAGACTTCTATAACAGATTTACTTTTTTTTACCCTGAAATTTGAATTTTCACTGAGTCTCTCAGCACGTGGGATTTTGGAAAGCTCTGATCGAGAGAAATGGGGTTTATTCCAGTCACAACCAGAACATCCAAGTGGTCACGGGGTCCAACCCCTCCTGGAAGCCACGTGCCAGTGGAAGATGTCCCACAGCCGGTGACCCTGAGTGCTCCAGAAACCCAGCAGGGAAAAGTAAAGACTTCAGGATCCAACTATTCCATAGAAAAAGCAGGCAACCCAAATATAGCCACAGGCTCATCCCTCAGGAAAGGACTGGACGTGGCACTCAGTGCCCTGGTCTGTGACAAGGTGATGATCAAGGTTCCAAAGCTGGGAGTTGATGATCTTGGATTCTGGGATTCAGTGATTTTGGGGGGGTAACAGAACACAGCTCATAGGAAATTTGGATTTTCTCTGACATTCTGCAGCGTTCCTGCACAGACACAAACTTTCCCTGGATAACCCCTCAGCTATTTGTTGGTATTAAATTCCATCTTTAGCTTGCCACATAAAACACCTCAGAGACTTCGTGCCTTCCATAAAATATTTCAAAAGGCAGCTTCTCGCCCACACAGGCAGCTCAGTGCCTCCAAGTGTGCCCCAACCCCAAAAGAGAGCTGCTAGAACCTCTCTATTAGTGATTAACATATTTCCAAGTCCATGCATTAATTAAAATAAAATTAACACGCTGGGAAATAAAACTGCTGAACAGAACTGGCCATTAAAACATCTTCAGTTCAGCACAGCCAGCAACTTCCTCCTATATTTAGGGAAGACCCAGTTACGGATCCGACCACTGCTTTGTGTTAATAACAACGTTCCCAAGGTTTGGGAACAAACTGGCAAATATGGGAAGCCTCTGGGGGTTGGATGGACAGGAGAGTCCGTGGCTTCTCTCCAGATGGAGCAGCCAGTCCAGAAGAATGTGGAGAAGGATAATTTTAATCGGATTTATGAACTGGGACCAGTTCAGCTGCCTCCATGGCGGTGCAGATCTCCCTCCCCATGGATGCCATCCAGGCCCTGCAGAGCTAATGGAGCAGTAACTTTTTCCAAAAACAGGGAACGTTGGGATCACCGGCGTGGAGAGCAAGGCCACAAGCAGAGAACTCCTCTTTGCTGTGTCCAACAGCAATATCTGACCTTCATCCCTCATGGATTCACCCTGAAAATGCAGCTCACGTGGAAAACAGCAATTGCTGAATAGGAGGAGGAACTACTGCAAGGAAGTCAGGAGAAGTTGCCACAGTCAGTGGAGGGGAAAGTACCCAGGGCATGGAATCTACTGGTTTGTAATCAATAAAAAATACCCCACAATGATCCTGTGTTACATCACACCAAAATACCTTTTTCTAGTATCATTGGTGCAACATTTTCAGCCATAAATTTTAGGCTGAAACCCTCAAAATCATCACAGTGAACGCTGAATTCTAAAAAGTGCCAACTTGGATGATCTTTAAATTTTTTAAACAAGATCTTCCCGCTACGTTTTACCCAGGAACTCACAAAAGGGGAAAATTCCTCACACATCATTCCCATGAATAAAACAGAGATGCTGGGGTACAAATATTGATCATTCCCTGGCAGCCAGCCCCCAGCTGGCAGGGACAGGGTTAATCCTGGGAACACTGGAGCTTTATGGTGTGCACAGCCAGAATTAGCTCCCACCCCAAAATGAAACACGGGCAAAGCTGTCCTGCATTAAGGGGACTGGAACTCCATAATAATTTATGAACTGGACTCTGGTTTTTTACACCCCAGCCAAACAATGGCGAGGCAGGAGGTCCGGGGAAGCCGAGGGTTAAAGGTGATTTTGTAGTACCTGAATTCCCTTCAATAACTCAACACATGACCATTAGCCTGCTTTATCTGCCTCTATTAAGAAGAGCTGATGAAAACTTTTAATCTGCTTCCCAATGGCTGCAGGCACTGGGGGGATAGGAGCTTGTTTTGCTGGGAGCGTGGAAATACCCAAAAATATAAAATAAAAAGTGGGGAGTGGGGTTGTCCAGCCCTCAGCAGGGATTGAGGAGCTGTGTCCTCGCTGTGGGCACCCGGCTGTGGGGGACAGTGCCCTGTCCACACCTCTGTCCAGGCTAGGGATAGACGGGATATCAGGGAGAAATTCCTCCGTGGGAAGGTGGGGCTGGGATGGAATTCCCAGAGAAGCTGTGGCTGCCCCTGGATCCCTGCAAGTGTCCAAGGCCAGGCTGGATGGGGTTTGGAGCAGCCTGGGATAGTGGAAGGTGTCATGGAGTGGGAATTAAATCATCTTCCAGGTCCCTTCCAACTCAAAGTATTCCATGATTTCTGGGAGAAAACATCAATCATAAATTACCACTGACTTACTACAGGTGACAATTCACATTTTTCCCCCACATCAGGATGACTTCCTGCACATTCCCTCATACCCTTCCCACTGCCCCAACACCAGCTCTGCCCCAAGGGGTTCTCAGTCTTACAAATCCCAGCCTGCAAGCCCCTCCTGCTCCCAGAGCATCCCGTGCACAGATCCCAGGGCTCCCCCTTCTCCCTCTGTCTCAGGACACAGGAATCCAGCACCAAAAACTGAGCAAATTTACCGCACTTTGCCCCCAAAATACCACGACTTCGGCTGACAACAAAGTTGCCAGAAAGAATCCTTCCATGGGCTGGATGTGATGGCAGCTGAGGGGATTTCACAGCACGGAGGTTTCCCCTGCTCCTCCTCAGCTTGGCACTACTCTCGTTGTACAAGAGGTTTAATGCCTGGAGTAGGAGTTGTGTGTGGAGAATCTGAGTGGAAACCATCACCTGGGGAGAGGGGAATGGGATCTCCCTCAATCCTATGGCCTTGCCTTTCCCAAAATCCATCTACACCTCTTCAGCAGCCACTGCAGTGCTCTGGAGCACATTTTAAACATCATCGCTCCACCTCCAGGCCCTCGTGGTGCATCCCTTTTAAACAAATCAGGATGGAATTAACCCAGTGGATCACCCAGTCCTGCCCTGCAACTCCAGCTACTCTCTGTGCGTGTGAGGATTCAAAGAAAATAAACAGAACTAAACTGGATACCCTGGTAGGGGATTATTTATTTATTTATTTATTTGGAAGTGGATTATTTATTTATTTGCAAAGCCAATCCAAAGCATCTACTGCCTTAAAGCCTCTAGAAACTGAGCCACTGCTTAAAGAGAACAAATTGGGGATGTTTAAGGAACTTCCAACAGAAATAAACAGCGCGGGCCCAAAGCAGAGGGCAAATATTGAGCAATTCCCCAGATCTGTCAAAACCAAGGTAACAAATGAAACACCTTCGAGATACCCACTGCACATTCCCAGGGTTGCTGGGGCCACGCCTCGCCCTGGCGGATTATTTACCTTTCCAGGCAAATCCATCATCCCGCTGACACCCCCAGCAAACACAAACAAGGAAACTCCTCTTTGTTGCTGCGTTTTCGGGAGAGCAGAACCGAGGCTGGCTCAGTTCAGGGGGGGTTGGATCACCCTGGGATTTACCCTTGGCACGGGACAGGGCTGAACGGCTCCAGGAAACCCAGGAGCTCTGGGAATCCAGCCACAGGGACAGCATCCTCTGCCAGCTCCGGTCGCACCTGCCACAACACAGCCTCTGCTTGTCCCCAGGGCAGTAAACAGCCTTTGATCAGGACAGGGACCCCCGGGACAGACACCTGCCAGAGCCCGGGGCCTCGGAGCCCCAGTGAGCAGGGGGGGTGTGGGATGGGACCACTGACAATCGCTTTGGACCCTCCAATTCCCATTCCGGGACAGGATGGCACAGACAGGGTAAAAACAGCAGGAAAGGAGTTATTTCCTCCATCCCCTTTGCTCGGCGTGGCCCATCCCAGATGGCACCAACGCCACCTTCCTGCTCCAACCAAACCAACTAAATTTGGATTAATCCGTGCTCCTGGTTAGCACAAGTCTGGAAAGAGCTTTATTTGCTCGGATTCCAGGCCGGGAAGTTGAGGACAAGGGGATCAGCTGCCTGCAGTCCCCCGGGATGGCCAAGACAGTGCCAAGGATGTGCAGCTCCCGTGGGCTCCTCACCCAGCCCTGGGGTGACCACACAGAAACAGGGAAGGCACCAAGGGACAGGGTCAGAGCACCCCAATTTCTACAGGCACAGACCACAGAAGCTCTAAAATATAAACCTTGGTGTTTAAACCAGCCTGAAGCCCAAAGGACAGGAGTATTTTTAATTCAATAACCGGTCCTGCAGGGACAAACAAGGTGGGAAAGGCGAGGGAGCTGCTTTTCCTCCCCAGCAGCTCTGCAAGGGTCAAAACATCCCCACCCCGTGCTGGTGACAAAATGTTATTTATATTCATTTGTGTGTGCTGGAGCTCAGTGGAAGAGCTGAGGGTTTGGGGGAGCAGTGGGCAGAGCACTTGGCTGATGATGCAAACCCCCATTTTTAGAGCAAGATCACAAAATCCTGGAATTGCTGAGGCTCGAAAAGCCCTCCATCATTGAGTCCAACCTGTGCCTGACCCCAACCTTGCCCCCAGCCCAGAGCACTGAGTGTCACATCCAATCTTTCCTTGGATACTTCCAGGGATGGGGACTCCAAACCTCCCTGGGCACTTCCAGTGCTCAGAATCCCATTCTCTTGTCCCTCAGCTCTGTGTTTGACACCAAAAGGAGAAATAAATTTGTGATTCAAATAATGAATTCCTCTTCCAAAGCATGGGATAACTGAGGCACTGGGGTGTGGATATCCAGAGCCAGGCAGGCACACACTTCCCTGCCTGCCTCCCAAAGGCAGCACCGACTGGAACCCCGAGGAACAACATCCCCCTGCCACAGATCTGAAGCCCCAAAGGCCACGGGGCCACCGAGGGTCTGTCCCTGTCCCTGTCCCCAGGCTGGGCACAGTGAGGGGGTTGCTGTGGCTTTTGGTGGCAGCCAAGAGAGAAACACCACAGAGCCCAAGGAGACGATGGAAGGAGAGAGAGAAAGGACGAAAGGCAAGTTAGGGATTTCACACCTGGAACACGTTTAGGAAATGTGATTAAAACAACTCCTGAGCCCCGGTACTAAACTGCTGCAGTGGTTTGAAACTCCTGCTCCTCTGGGCACCCTGTGCCAGGAGTTCCCCACCCTCCCAGGGAAGGATTCCTTCCCAATATCCCATCTATCCCTGCCCTCTGGCAGTAGGAAGCCATTCCCTGTGTCCTGTCCCTCCAGCCCTTGTCCCCACTCCCTCTCCAGCTCTCCTGGAGCCCTTTTAGGCACTGGAAGGGGCTCTGAGCTCTCCCTGGAGCCTTCTCTTCTCCAGGTGAACCTTCCCAGCTCTTCCAGAGCAGAGAGGCTCCCTGGGAGGAGCAGCCCCCACACCCAGAATGGCAGTGCTGGGCTGGGAGAAGCAAAATCCACTAAAAAAACAATAATCAGGAATAAACCAAACCCTCTCCTCTCCCTGTAACCTTCACAGACAGAAACAGGAACTGGAAGTTGACCAGTTTGGGGTTTGAAATCCCCCAGGACACGAACCCAGCCCCTCCTCTCCCTCTCTCCCTAAAGCCCTGTGTAGTCTTCAAGAAGGTAAGAAAATAAAAGCTCAATTAGAGCTACTGTAACTCCCCAATTGTTTAGACATAAGTGTCTAAATAAAATAAAGGGCTTAATTAGCAAGATCATCAACATAAAAGCAGATTTGAATAAACATTCTCTGCGTCAGCCACAAGCAATTAAGGTTTCTCTCGATAAGAGCAATCTCAGCTGGATGCAGATGTTTTCAATAATGCAAATATTTTTCCTACTTGGAATAATTAAGCCCACTATTTTTTAAAAGGAACTCTGCAAAGGCTGGTGCTGGGAATAATCAATATTTCCCGTTCTCCCCCGGGAACCACATCATCCCTGACAAGGGAATTTTCAACAGCAAGGGAAGTGTCCTCCCACTGAGGACTTAGAAGAAATACTTTCATGTCCCACTTAAGTCAAACAACAACAAAAAAAAATCTGGCCTTTAAAGGTCTCTCTCAGCCCAAACCATTCTGGGATTCTCTGACTTCACCTGAAATAAGAATAGAAACAGAAGCAACCTGTACCCAAAGACATCGGGTTTCTATCCATTAATACAAATGGGAAATGCACAATGGGATATTTTTAGGGGCAGATGAAGGAAGGACTCGCAGAAATGACCTCCTGTGATAGATCTGATGAAGTTCCAAACCAACTGACTGCTCCTGGCACGTGCTGCCCTGCAGAGATCCCAAAATGGGAGTGTTCCCACTCCATGAGCCCTGTCCCAAGGCTGGACTCGATGATCTTGGAGGTCTTTTCCAACCTAAATTATTCCATCCCTGCCTCTGTCCCCACAGGGACCAGCCAGGACAGTGGTTTGGAAGATTTCATCCACACAGGAATATGAAAAGTCGCTTATTTACCACCCTCTGGATGGGCTTTGCTCCTTGCTGGAAATCAAGGGATGGTAAAAATAAATAAATCACCCTGCAGCTTAATTCTGGTGGTGCCCAGGGCAGCTCCTGTCAGTGCTGAATTCCTCCTCCTTTGTGGCTGATCCATCTGCACACGCCGCTAATCAGGTCGGCTCTCCCTCCCCTCTGCCCCAAACTGCATTTAAAACGCAAATAATAATAATAAAACATCATAAAAACGTCACCAGACAAAGCAAATACACCAGAACCCTGAACCTGCTCTCACTGATATTTTGTCCCAGCCCCTATAAAATTAACTTTTACAACTTTTACTGGCAACTCCAACCTGGGTCGAAATTATTCTCTGATTACTGTGCCCATATATCTCAGGGCAGCCAGTGACCCTCATCCAATTACCTTCAGGACCACTTTGCACACATCCAGGCTCCACAATTAAATCTGGGATAACGCACACCCCGCTCCCGGGGCGGAAAAGTCTCCCTGGATGATTTGAAACGTGGCAAAAAAAAAAAAAAAAAGAAAAATTTAAATTAAAAAAAATTTGCTCTTTTAATCCTAAAATCAATCATGCACAAACTTTAATGGCCCGGGAGGGTCGTGAGGGTTTTTTTTTGTTTTTCAAACACAAAAAACCAAATAAAAGCCCCTCAGCATGCACGGTGCTGGCTTTAATTTCCTTGAGTAAACAGCATGTTGTGCAGGGAAGAGGAATACCTGGAATTTCGGCTCGTTACTGCCCTATGAAATATGTCTCCAATACCAGGCCTGGCTGCGGGATTTGAGCCTGACTTAGTGCAGTTGCTCCAGCCCAAGTGTCAGGACGTGGAGTTTAATTAGCCCGGGCTGTGCTGAACACTGCAATCAGATTCTGCTCACGCTGAGCAGCTTCGGCCTCAACGGCCCCAAAAGCATTAAAAGGGAAGGAGGGTGAGGAATGGGAAGTTTCAACTGGAGCAGATTACAGGCAGCTCCCAGACTGCTCCAGATTTGGCGGGAATGGCTTCCCACTGGATTCATCCTGGTTTAAGGTTTCCTCCAGAGCTGCTCCAGAGCACGGGGCTGTGGCGCAGATCCTTAGGGCAGAGGGTGCTGCTCCCAAAGGATGCCCACGCCTCGGGAATGCTCCCCATGGAGCCCGGCTCCACAGCTCCCCTCGCAGGGAACGGAGCCACCCCGGAACGACTCCATGTCTGCGATCCCGCTTTAATTCCTGAGTGCTCAGGGACAGCTTGGGGCAGCAGCTGGGGATTACTGCCCCCGACACACTTCCAATCTCGATTTATCCCGAGGCTGATGGACACATTCCTCATTCACCAGCAGCTCCGCTCCCCAGCTGCGGATGCCCACAGAAAAGAGAAGTTTTCAGGGAAAAGCTCGTGCACGCACTGCGAGGGCAGAACCCAGGCCTGGAAGCACAGATTAAATGTGGAAAGCTAAAAAGGTCTGGAATCTCTCATTTAAATTTCAAGTTAAGGATATGAATTGCAATATAAATGATATCATTCTATCCAATGCAACTTTGTTTAACAGCCACTGTCTGTAAGATGGAATTTGCCGTGCAAAAAAATGGAAGAGACTGAACAACAAAAAGGCAGAAAATCTCAACTCTAGAGATATCCAGACTTGCTCAAGTAGCACTCCCAAAAGCCAGAGCTCAGTCAGCAGATGAAGAGCAGAACAGCGCAAATCCTCCCAGAGAAAGGACAGAATTGACTACAAAAAGCAAATCTAAAGAATAACCAATAGGCCCCAAACTAAGCAGCACAGGAGAGAAGCACAAACAGTATCCGAAAGAATCCTAAAATCTCCTGAGCTGGAAGGGACCCACGAGGATCATCAAGTCCAGCTCCAGGCCCTGCACAGGACAAGCCCAACAATCCCACCCTGTGCTGAGAGCAATCAGCTCCACCTGAGCCTGCCAAACTCTGGGCTTCACCCCGGTGTTAAAAATCAAACAAAAAGGGTGACTCCAACACTCCTGAGGGCTTTGGGAGGGAGCTGGAGAGGAAGCCACGCTGAAAAGAGCTGTCAGGAAATCCTCCCATCCAAAGAATCTGAAAGGACAGGCAGGGAATGGGGAAGAGAAGTGTGAAAATAGGAGAGGGAGGAGAAGGCCCCGTGATGCCCTCAGGTACTCCATGCGCAGATCCTGCCTTTGGCCGGGATGCACAAAGGGCTCCTTCTTCCGAGGGGAGAGAGAGCCATGCAGAACATTCACCATGGCTAATTAATTTTGGCCCCTCAATTACCAGGGGGATCTCGTGACACAGCTTTATTTGTAGCCTCTTTTTTTTTTTTTCCTTTTTTTTTTCCTAATCAACAAAAAGATAAGAAGCGTGACACCTTTAATGGCTTTACAATGGCTTTACAATGGCTTTACAATGGCTTTCCTGCCAGCTCATCCCACGTGGAAAGCCTTGTCCTGCCTTTGGGAGTCCCACCACTCATCCCTAATCCGATCATCCACAAGGACATCCACGTGGAATGGTTTGGGATGAAAGGGACCTTAAAGCTCATCCCATTCTAGCCCCTTTCCACAGACCGGGACACCTTCCCGGTCAGTGGAAATGCAAGTGGGAAATGGAAAAGCATTAGAAATGGAATTATTTCAGATATCAAAGCAGAAAAAAAATCCTATTTTATTACAAAAGATTTGCTGCTTCAGTCGCTGTGTTCAGGCAGGAGATGCCCGGAGTTCCTGGACAAAACCCACAGCAATAAACAACACTGTGGGATTTTTTTTTCAACTGGAAAGGGAAAAAAAAGCTGTTTTTTCTACACCCCAACGCAGATTTCCACACCAACAGCCGCATGAAAATAATTCACCAAACATGCCGTGGTCAGAGCTGCTGCCAGCATGCCCATGGGAGGTTGGGGACCTTCCCACCAGAGCCAAACTCACCAAAAATGTTACAACACCTTGGTAACTTTGGGGTGAAGCCCCTGGGGAGAACCCAACCTGCTCCCTCCTCCTCCAGTCCCTGCAAAGGACACGGAGCAGCCACGTGTGCCTGGGAATAATGGGGACATTCTTCCACCCACCCCAAGCCTCCCACGGGAGGGCCCAGGGCCTGCTGCAGAAACGGCCCCATTTTATTTACAGGAACAAAGGACATTCCCTGAGCACCCGGGCTGGAAATAAACCCTAAAGCCAAGAGTTTGCTTCTTTAATATCTGGGGGGAATTCCATGAAATGGCGTCTAAAAGACCAGGATCGACCATGGTGGATAACAAAATATATTCATGGTTTGACAGGCCTCAGAGCAGGGCCTGCCTCTCACAACTGAACTTCTGCAACCCAGAAGCTCTTTCCAAGGAGAAGACCAACGTGAAGCCTCCAAAGAAACTTAGGAGCACACAGTTTTCCACAAATCCTCGGTTTAGCTTGACAAAACAAGCCAGCAGAGGCCTCCCCTTCTCCCAGAGGGAGGGTTTGGGATGCTCCAGCGCTGTGGGAAGCACTGGATGGCTCTCCTAGGGACAGCCTCAGCCACGGGCTCTGCAAAAGCAGCCGGATCTCTGGGATCCAGCCACGGTCCCATCCAGGAGAGAGCTCCTGGAGCAGCTGCTGAAGGCTCCAACAGCATCAGCACCTTCCCAGCTTCCTCTCCCTCAGGGACACACCGTGCCAAAGCCATGAGAGCTGTGCCAGCAGGAGCTGAAATTCCTGGTTCCTCCAGCTCTGTGTCCTCCTTCTCCCACACCAACATCCTTGCCTCACCATGCCTCCTGTGACACCAGCTCCATGGTACCTCCATTCCCTGAGTTTCAGCCATCCCACGCCCCCTCTAACCCCACTCCCCTCCCACCTGTGTGCCAGGTTTTCCTTCTCCAGCAGCACCGATCTGGTTTCAACCCCACGATCCCGAGCCTTTGTGCACCAACATCCATAAAAATCCTGTCCTGGACTGTCACAACTCTCCCCGTGGAAGTGTTTATTACAACGGAGCTGCGGATGGAATTCCTGTCCCTGGGAAGGTGGGAATGTCCCAGCCCCGCTGTGGAGCAGAGCAAACGCTCAGCTGAGAACCACAAGGTGCTTCAGAATTCCTTTCTTTCCATCAAGATAAACCTTGGATCCCTATGGAATGAGCAGATCCCGCTGTGGGCCTGACCTAGTATTTGGGGAGAGGAGCAACTCCTGATGTTTCTCTGCTCTCCAAAGGCTGCTTTAAATGAAAAATGAAAAAAGGAGAGATCTCTCCTGCCACACAACTCAACATAAAGCACATTTCTGGGCAAACTTCAAAAGTTTAAACCATCCCCGAAACTCGGGCATGGAATAACTTCAATTTGGCAGAACAACAGCCGTGCTTGGAACCCCAAATCCAGCCAAAGGAATGCTGGGCCTGGGAGGGATGGTTCAGAAGGAGATAAAGTATTAAATTTCTGCTAAATCTCAAGCAATAAAATCCAATTCAGGCTTGGAGGGAAGGGAATGAAAAGGCCGATGTGTAATTGCTGGGTGAAATTTGTGTTTCATTTACTTGAGAGGGACATTTTGGAGTTTATCAAAACCAGCTGCTGTCACAGACACACATCCACGGTCCTGGAACATGGATGTGATTTATCCCATGAAATCTGTAAACGAAACAAGACAAAGCTCTTAATATCTTTTATAATAAATTCTTTCAACAGGTAAAGCAAATCCCAGAGCAAGTTTTCCTAATGGGTTACAATAACAAAAATCAGGAATCCTAGAGCTCTGGATGGTTTTTAGTTTTTAATTGTTTGGGGCCCTCCAAAGCCATGAAAACATTAAAAATGTGGAATATTAAATGGTGAGTTAATTACTGCCCACTGACACCTGTAACTCTGACGTGCCCATGGCACGCTCAGGACCGGGATGAACAAAATTCCTGGCAAGGAATTCTTCCCAAGATGCTTTTAGGAGAGCAAATTTTGGCTGAAAGTCAAATATTTGCCTAAAAATCCAACATTCCCAGGGGCTGGCACCTTCTCAGCACAGACTCAGGACCACATCAGGCATTGTGGAAACTCCTGGTTCCACAGCCAAACGCCGCTCCCGGGATTTGATGGTCCTTACTCCCCTTTCCCAAGCCCTGGGACAAACTGCAGGACAGAAGCCCAACGTCTGGCATCACCTCGGGCACACTGGGCTCAGATCTACCAGCTGGAAAAGTGGGGATCATCTTCAGGGAACCAGGACTTGGAAAGTGGCAACGAGATCCATGGATGAAGGAAGGATCAGAGTAAGAGGAGAAGGAGGAGATCTAAAGACGTCAGTTCTCTGTTCTTTGGGATCAAAGGCAGCTCTTCTGTAACAGCAGGAGAAACAAACTTCAAATCATCATTTCATCCACTATTCCAGGATAAAAATTCCTGCCTGGAATCTCCAGCAGGCCCTAAAAAGGGAGGTGACATCAGTGTATGGATATGCAGGGGTTTACTCCGGGAACGTCACAGCACACCCTACAAAGAGTTCTCCTGCCACAAAAACCACAAGGATTGGCTCCATCATTGGAGGGGATGGGGCCAAAAATGCAATAAAAGGCTCCTGAATGTGCCAAGGAGCACCAGGGACAACTCAGGGAAAGGCAACGTTCTCCATGAGGATCATGAAATGATTAAATTTTAATTAAACACTGAAGGGATCTCACCCTGTTTTGGCCACCACCTTTAACCAGCAGCACCAAAATATCCCAGATCTGGTACAAAGATGTGAATTAAGATCAGCAGTGAGAATCCATGCACCCTCTGGAGCAGGGCAGAGTTGCTGATGGCCCCAACACAGCCTGAGGGCAGCAGTGACCCCCTGACCCCACTGCCCCCTCAGCCAGCGGGATCCAGCCTTCCCAAACCTACAAACAGCACTGCAGCCAGAGCCCTGGGCTTTATCATCCCGTTTATCCCTGTATTTCCAGTGTTGAAGGATTGTTTGTGTCCTGTTTGACTGCAAGGTTCTCATTGCTGCTCACGCCCCTAAAATGTGAAATGGATCCCAAAATACATCCCAAAATCCCCGTCTGCAGCATCACCTCCCAACGTTTATCCACGCAACAGGCAGTCCTTTGTTCTTTGTAACCTATCCTATCCTAAAGGGAACTTTTCCTTCAGTCCATGGTGTAAATTGAACCAAAGTGCCAGAGGAACAGCCAGGAATTCCAGAGGGCTCTCCCAGAAACCCCCAGCCCCAACGGTTCCTGTATAGGTGACAGGTAAAATCCTGGAGGAGAGGAAACATCAGACATCCAGGAGAAGTTAGGAACATCCTAACTGGCAATTAAACCCATTCCATGTGTGATGTCAAAGCAATCCAGCTAAAATCCTGGATTCTTGCCCCAAAAACTGCTCTGGGAGGGAGATGCTGCAGCCTGGCACGAGCACAGGACAGGAAACCTGGATTCATCCCTGACAGATAAAACAGGAGATGGTGCTGAGCCAGGAGTGAAGGAATTCCCTGCTCCCCTGGGACCTTGGAGGGTCCCACTCCTCGTGCTGGGTCACTCTTCAGCTATTCCAGCTTAGGAAGGAGAGCGAGACCCAACAATTCCTACAGGATGCAAATACAGACACTAAACAGGGCAAAGCCATGGATAAATGGGTTTAAACTGCCAGAGGGCAGGGATAGATGGGATTTTGGGAAGGAATCCAGGGTGGTGAGACCTTGGCACAGATTCCCAGAGAAGCTGTGGCTGCCCCTGGATCCCTGGAAGTGTCCAAGGCCAGGCTGGACAGGGCTTGGAGCACCCTGGGACAGTGGAAGGTGTCTCTGCCTATGGGACCAGGGGTGCAGGAATCTGGAGAGGCACCAGCACACGAACTTTAATCTCAGCAGGTTCCAAATCCAGTTCCTGTCTGCATCACAAACCCAAAGTTTAATTAGGAAAGTCAGGTCTGACTGGCTCTGGCACCCCCCTTTGATAACTGTGCCCAAATTATCCCTCCACTTCTCCTGGCACTGTAAAGAGTTCCCAGAGCTCTCCTTGGCTCCCGCTCCCTCCTGGCAACCCCTGTGCACTGGCATCGTTCAGGTTCAGTGTTCAAAGGGAGGGAAATGTCCATCAGCTCTGTTTACCAACACAACTGCTGAGGGAGAGGGAAGGGAGGAGGCACTTGGAGCTGCTTGGAGACCTCAGGATCCACCCTGCTCCCTGCCCATGGGGAACTCCTGCTGGAGCTGCTGGAAAAACCCTTTATGATTTTCAGCAACTTAAAAGTGTAGCAGCTACACTAAAAATCATTAATGAGGGACACAAAGAGCCCAGAAACATTCCCAGCCTGTTCCTGCTGCCGTTTGATTCCCACACCTGCGCCGGCGCTCCCAGTCCTTCGGCGGAGATCAGAGCAGGACGGGGTCTCACATTACCTGCCAAGCTCTCACAGGCTGCTAAAATTGCAATTAACTCCTTGAATTAAAATATTCCCCTCTTCTCCTCGGGGCCAAGGATAACACATTCCAGCAGATTTCCATTGTGGGTCGCTTGCAAACTGTTCATGGCAGCTCCAGCCCTAAGGATTTACCAACCCTGACAGATCCCATGTGGAGTGGAGTCTCCTCCACGGGGACACTCCTGCTCCTCCAGCAGGTGACAGGGATGAGGGAGGGAATCCTGCCCCTCTGCCCTGCTCAGGTGAGACCCCACCTGCACAGGAAGGACCTGGAGCTGCTGGAGCCAGTCCAGAGGAGGCCCCAGGATGATCAGAGGGATGGAGCAACTCTGCTGGCAGAGCTGGGATTGTTCAGCCTGGAGAGGAGGAGCTTTGGGGTGACCTCATCGTGGCCTTCCAGGACCTGAAGGGGCTTCAGCAGTTGCTGGCTGGTGACTCCCCAGACGTTTCTCTGCGTGAGCAAGGATGGCCTGACACCCTCCAGTTATAAAAGTAGAAATATTCCTAAGGGAAAAGAGGGGTGGGAAAGGGATTTTGGTCCCAACTCACCGGCGGTATGGAATACTGCACTGGGAGAAGAGCGGAACCAGCAGCAGGACTCCAGGAATTCTCCTTTCTTAGGGAAGGGGAGTTCATGGAACTTATTGGTTCCAGGATGAGAAATCCTTCTCCTTGCTTGTCCCACCAAGCTTTAATGCCATGCCCTCAGCAGCTGATGGGAAACCCCAGCACAGCCCAGGCCCAGCTCTGGGGAAAGGTGGGCACTCCCTCACCTCATCCCAGAACCCGTAAATCCATGGATTGATTGCGGACACTGCCCAGCTACAGTCAGACAGATCCAACATGACAGTGGGAAATTCAATCTTGTCCCAGGCTGGCTGGACACGATCCAGCTCAGTCCTGTCACGTGTCCTGATTAATGCTGAGGCAAGAAAAGCCCTTTCAGCCACCGCGACGGAGAGGGAACAGGAAGAATCTGATCCTTGGAAAACCCAGATCAGTGAATTCGTGGATATAAGGAAGAGAAATGCCGGTTTTAAGATAGATATTTCCATGATCTTGGCAAGGGCAGCAAGTCACAATCCCTGTTTTCCGTGTAAATTGGTCAGGAGGGAAAAGCCTCTGGAGAGTGAGCCTGGAGGAGTCAAAGCTTTTCCCATGGAATAGGGAATGACAGCAGGGTTAGGAAAAAATTTTATTTCTTTCTCTTGAGCTCTTTGGAGGCAGACCAGAAAACTTGGTTACAAAATTCCGTAACTAGAAATCCCAGCAAGTGGAAGAAATGGATCTGAAAATGGGAACACTCCTAAGGCTGGGAAGAGAAACCAATGTCTCATATCTGACTCCACATGGGAATTTCATAGCTTCCAAAAAAAAAAACCCAAAACCTAAATATTTCAAATAAAAAAAAATTAGGAAAGGGTGTCCTGCTTTAAACTGGTGGGAAAAGGCTCCCTCCTGCTTTTATGGGAATTTTATCCCAAAAGTGGCTGGTTTTTGTTGCAGCGCAAATGACATCACACAGGGGATGATTGGACAGTTCCACACACAATTTTACTGATCTGGGGAGTTTTTAAGGTTGAAAGAGCTAATCCACACTGAGATCCCCTCCCAGCTCTTCTGGAGAATGCATTCCAAAAACGATAAGCAAATTATCTTACATTAGATCTAATTACAGAAGCTCCTAATTACACATCCCCGTTCCGAGGCAGTGGAGCAAACGCTGCGCTTCCCAGAACAGCAATTCCTGCAGTGCACAGTAAATCAGCTTGTGCTTGCCACTGATTTGAAACTTTAACCTATAAATTAAATTAATAAGAGACAAAGGCTTCTTTTGTGCATTTGCAAGCCTGTAGGATTTTAGAAATAATAGGACTGGAAAGTGATTTATATTCCAAGATTAAAGGTCAGTTTGGCGCACACGACTTTGGAGCAAAACACCACGGCAGAGACTTCAAATTAACTCGTTCCTGCACCCCCCTAACCCTGGATTCTTCTTTTTCCAGAGCTGCAAGGGTTTGCTGTGAGCACTGGAGTACTCAGAAGACAGAAAAGACTTCGAAAAACATGTGGAATTCTTCCCGATCTCTGGGAAGGAGGGAAATGTGCCTGGGAATTGGCTCAGGCCATCAGACCCTGATCACTGAGGTGACACAATCTGTGAGCTGCACTTCAAATCAGTGTATGTCCAACATGGGAAGCTTAAAAGCACGGGGAATTCTACGGCAATGGCATAAATTAACTGGAAATTGGAGCTATGCATATAAGGGAAGGGCTCCACTATTTCTGTGAGGTTCTGCCCATGGTGGGCTCTTGTCCTGGCCAGACCCTTTTTTATTCTGGGGTAATAAAAAATCAAGCTGAGCTTAAAACCTTTGGTGCATGACAAAAATATGATAATGGAATCATTGAATGGTTTGGGTTGGGAGGGCCTTAAAGATCATCTCATTCCCACCCCTGCCATGGCAGGGACACTTCCACTATCCCAGGGTGCTCTGAGCTCCATCCACCCTGGCCTTGGACACTTCCAGGGATCCAGGGGCAGCCACGGCTTCTCTGGGAATTTGTGCCAGGAATGTTAAGCAGAGAACTGGGATTGGTTATTAGATTTATTCCCAGCAGAAAATCCCAGCTAGAGTCTGGAGAAGGAGGAGAGATGTGCACCCCCATCCACCACTGGGAATGCAGCTTCTCCAGCAGAACTGAGGGAAGGGAACGGGAATGAGGGTAAATTCCCTACAAACCCTGGAAAGGTGGGAATGGACGGGAAAAACGACTCTCCCTACACTGCACCTGCTAAGGAGGAGACCAGGAAAGAGACTATTTAATGTCCCTAAGTGCCAGGAAGTATGAGAGGGAATGAATCTATTTATGGCCATAGGGATTATTTCTGACCACCGGGAGAATCCAGGCGTGGATACATCGGGATGAGGGCTCTGGGCAAGGTCTGGAGGCCTCAAAACCCCAAACTGGAGGCTGAGGACCGAGACACCTTTGCAGGAATAAAGGAGCTGCCAACAACATCCCAGGAGCTGCCCAGAACATCCCATTCTTCTCTAAAGCAAGAGGGAAAAGAGACCTTGTAAAAAACTCCTCCCTGTGAGGGTGATGAGGCCCTGGCACAGATTCCCAGAGAAGCTGTGGCTGCCCCTGAATCCCTGGAAGTGTGCCCGGCCAGGCTGGACAGGGCTTGGAGCAACCTGGGACAGTGGAAGGTGTTGGGGTTGGAACTGGATGGGCTTTAAGGGCCCTTCCAACCCAAACCATTCCATATTGCTTCTAAAGTCTGGAAAATGTTCTTCTGCCACTTCCCCCTCTCATTTCGGTCTTCCAGAAAGCATCAAAATTTGTCATCTTGCTTCTCTTTGCACATTTCTTAAAACACCCCATTAGCTGGCTCATAAATCCATAATTTAAATAATTACCAGAACCTTGCCTCTGTTATCTTGCAAGTTGCCAAATTCCCTGGGCCCTGCACGTTTCAGGAGCAGTGCATTATTCCCCACAGCCCTGGGAGGCAGAGGGATGTGATGGGATCCAACATTCCTGCCCCTGGAGAAGCCCAGGGAGGACATGAGCCACATGCAGGGACAGGGCACAGAGAGCTGATGGCATGGCTGTTGTAAGGATTAATCTGATTAGGATTGAAAAAGACCAAAGGCAGGGAGGGGGGAGGAAAAGGGAATATTTAAGAGAAGTGAGGAGGGTCCTGGGTGGTCTTTAAATGAGTTGGGAACAGTGGGAGAGTGTAACGAAGAGATGAAATCCAATAGGTGTACAGGAAGCTTTCACCAGGCTTAAAACAAATCCGCAAGAAAAACAGCAAAGAATCCAGGAAGAGGAATTGTGTTACTGCTGGAAAGGGGATTGGCATATTCCCAGTGCAGGCCCGGCCTGTGACTGACAGCTCTGCTGCTGATCTCCCTCCCACACCCCAAACCCTCACCACACAAAGTTCCCTGGGGGGGAATCTCCACAAAACCTGCTTTGGTTTGGTATTGCTGGGAATCATGGAAAGCTGAGGGAACCAGTGGGGGACACAAGTGGCAGGTGCCACCCACCTGCTGGGCAAAGGGGGAAGCCCAAGAGCTGCTCAAGGTGTTTTTGAGTAAATACAGATACTTTTGGTGAGGAATCACAGAGAGAAAAGCAGATTTGAACTGCAGCAAAGAGAGAAATAAAATTCTATCCCGATCCTGGTGCTCCACTGCCCGTGGAAGCCGTGTCTGGGAGGGATTTTCACTGCAACTTAGACAGAATTTACATGGAATTCTGGAATGGTTTGGGTTGGAAGGGACCTTAAAGCCCATCCAGTGCCACTCCCTGCCATGGGCAGGGATACCTTCCACTGTCCCAGGCTGCTCCAAGCCCTGTCCAGCCTGGCCTTGGACACTTCCAGGGATCCAGGGGCAGCCACAGCTGCTCTGGGCACCCTGTGCCAGGGCCTCCCCACCCTCACAGCCAGGAATTCCTTCCCAATATCCTATCTAACCCTGCTCTCTGGCAGTGGGAGGCCATTCCCCCTTGTCCTGGCACTCCAGACCCTTGTAAAAGTTCCTGCATGATTCTCCCTTGGGAAGTTTCTCCCTCAGCACCTGCCTACATCCACATTCCCCCAGCAGGCCATGGCTTCCTGAATCCAAAGATGCCGGGGCTGTTTTCTGATGCTGATTTGTAGCTCCACCTTTTATCTTGATAATTCCCTGACCTCCGGCCACCTTCTGAATTCCCTTCCAGGATCCTGGTCCCCCTGGGCACAAAACTGATGCTGATTTTGAGGTGTTGGGACTCCACTTCCCACCCATCTGCCGCATTTGGTGCTCCGGGAACATGAGCCAGACTCCTGCTCCAGCCCTGACTGACAGCAAACTCCTGCTCCCACCAGTGCCTGCCTCTGGAAAGCTGCTTCCCTGCCTGCTCTGCTTGGAATAAAATATCCCCCACCATGTCCCTGCATAAATCTGCCTTTGTTCTGCCTCAGGCCTGGTGTTATTAATCACCCTTGTTCTTCCGGCACATCCTTTGAGGGCACAAGCCCCGGAATTCCTTTCCACTTTTTAAACCCGGCCTAACTGGGCATCACTGTCAGTATTTATCATTCTGTCTCCTAAAACTGCAACTCCACCAGGACGGTTACACTTCTGGGAATTCACTGCTCTGAGAGCTCAGCCCTCATTTTCCGAAGCGCTGCTCATCTGCAGCACTTCCAAATCCTGGGAAACCAGGACTCCTTCCCAGAAGTGCTCAGCTGGAAGTGATATCCCTGAATCTCCGCCAGCAAACCTGACCTGTACAAACCCAGCAACGCAGATCCTCCAAGCCAAGCCCAAATCCCACTTTTAAAGCATTTGCTCCCTCTTTTTTTAAGTGATGGGCACCTTCAGAACTGCAGAGCCAGCCCAGCCTTGGGAATAACAAATCTTTCCAGCAAACTGCCTTCAAAGATCCCTTGAATCCATGTCAGAGACCTGGGATTCATCTGGAAAGCTGTCTGAGATCAAGCCCTCCTTGCACAGCCCCATACAAAGTCCAGATACAGCATAATGAGCTTTTGATGTCTTGCTGACATTTATCTGCCAATATTATTGCTCCAAGCACTTGCCCCATGATGGATCTCGTTATTTCACTGATCCCGGGCCAGCTCAGCCCTCAGCCCTTCCTCCAGCCTCATGCAACTCCCCAAAACCCAGCAGAGAGCCCCCGATCCTCAGCTTCCAACCCCTCCTAGGCAGCCCTTCGAGATGTGGGAATAAAGACAAGCGGTTTTGCAATTCCGCCTCTGAAAAGGTCAATTCTCAAAATTTAGGACCAAATGAGAAGGAAAAAAATAAAGCAGCTGAACACAAGTGTGTTCTTCCTTTGGTATCAGTCACCTTGACTCAAAGAGTCGTTTGCTTTTGCACCAGGAGATGAAAATAAACTGCATTTACAGCCCTCCATGGGCAGAATTTTGTTCCCTCTTTGCTCTCCTTACCCAGAACTCATCAACAGCAGCTTGGGCCTCTCCAGAGAGCTGTCCCATGAGGGCAGAGATGGAGCACAGCTCGTTTCACTCCCGTTTTCACGGAAACACAACTTCCAGAGGGTGAATTTTCCTGTTTCAAGTTCCAAATCCCACAGTCACTTCTTAGAAGTGGCCCTGAGCTCACAGCCACGTGTCCAGCTCACCCCAAGGCTGCTGGACTTCCACAAACTTTTCAAATGAGTTTTGGGGAAATCTGGAAAATTTCCCCCTGTCAAGCCTGCATCTTGTCCCTCCTTCAAGCCTCCCTTGTGCCAGACTCGGACACAGCCCTGAGCTGGAACCAGCAAAATCCATCAGCAAAACCCTCCAAGTTCCCACCCTGCACGAGGGAAGGAGCAGAGACACAAATTATTCTGCATTTAATTAAATTTAGGAAGGAATCCTTCCCCTTGAGGGTGGTGAGGCCCTGGCACAGGTCCAAGGATTGTAAACTTAGGACGCTCCATAAATATTTTATAGCATAATTATTAATGTGACCAACAAAAAGATCCCCCAAATTATTTGCATGGTAACCTCCCTTAATAATTATTGTTTTCTCTTTAATTCAGCACCACTTGCCTCGTCTGAATTTGCAACTTTAGAATTTTCACCACGAAATCTGAGCACCTGCTTCCCTGCTAGGAACATTTTCCCTTCCAGCGATGCAAACTGTTGGAACAAAGCCCACCCTGAGCCATCCGGGCTCATAAAAGCAGCTCATTTTCTGATTCATCCGAACAGATTGCTAAATATTATTTACTTTTTGTTTCATAATGGCTTGGAAAAAGCTGGATGAAAAGCTTAACGAGGTCTAATCCAGCGGAGAGAAGGGAGAAAAGGAATGAAGAGGCAGTTAAGGAGCAGTTTGAGCTTCCTTATCGCCCTTATCAGCACAGCTATCAGTCAGCAAGCCCTAATTAGGCACAAAAGACATTGTGCTTCCTTCCAGAGGTTCTCCAGGAACTGGGGAGCTGCTGTGGCCGGGGCTGGAGCACTGACTGACAGCCTCTGCTTGGGAAAAGCAGTTCCACAATAATTAGGGACAATTTGTCCCCGTCAGGAGTGGCACTGTGGCCGTGCAGGGGCTCGGGGACAGAGCAAAGATTTTCTCAGCAGCAGCACCACTTTTGGAGCTCTTTTTGCTGCTCTGCAGTGACCAACCCATCCTGAGCTCCTCCAGGTAACTCCGGAGCAGGGAAGCAAATCCTGGATCTCACTCCCAACGCTGATGAAGATTTGGTGCTCCGGGAAACAGCTTCAGTTTTGCTTTCTCTTTATCCCTTCGCTTCAGAAAATCAATTAAGGTTGGAAAAGACCTTTAAGGGCATCAAGTCCAACCACTCCCAGCACCACCACCACGGCCACCACTGCCCCATGTCCCCAAGTGCCACATCCACAAGTTTTTTCAACACTTCCAGGGATGGGGGTTCCACCACTGGGCTGCCCCTTCCAGTGCCTGAACACCCTTTTAGGGAAGGAATTCTCCCTATATCCAACCTGAGCCTCCCCTGGCACAGCCTGCGGCCGTTCCCTCTCCTCCTCTCCCTGTTCCCTGGGAGCAGAGCC